>JBAMNC010000948.1:1275000-1753064 GCA_037902135.1 Cetoscarus ocellatus | reverse complement strand
ACATTTATGGATCAACTATATGTAAAACTTATTGTCAGGACAATGTGCTTACTAAATACAACAAGGAAGTTGTCCTTATTTATATTCCAATGTGACCACAACACACTTCCATATAATTTGGTTAAATTCCCCACAAAATATTTTAGAGCTCAATAATCAAAATGCTCTAATGAGCACTTTTTGTTTTCATTTGTGGTGCCCCTTGGGTAAAGACAGTAACTCTTGTTGCTGAATTTGACTTCTCTATATGTTAATAGTGCATTATTTTACATACCCTGCTTTGTGAAGTTATATATATATATAAAGTTAATCACAAAACAAATAAACAAATTTGTACAAATTTCTGAGAAGTGTGTCAATAGCTATTTGATCTGAGATATTAAAAAGATAACTGGAAGTGCTCCAAAAGCACAAACTACTGCCAATGCATTCCTAACACTGTTGGTTGAGTTGTTGTCAAAAATGTGAAAAACTGCCCAATCTGGCACTGTTAACAAATCCTACAAAAAATTGTGGATCCACATCTGGTTTTTGATCACCACCAAAATCGAATCACTTTTCCCTTTAGCTCTGACCAAAATTCCCTAAAAATGTCATCAAAACCCATTGAGAACTTATTGAGTCACTAACAAAAATATGGAAAACTGTCATATCTCCCAATGTTAACAAATCCTTGGAAAAAAAATGCTGGATCCGCATCCAGATTCGGATCACCACTAAAATCAAATTACTTTTGCCTTGTGCCATGACCATCATTCCCTGAAAATTTCATCAAAATCTGTCCATTTCTTTTCGAGTCATGCATTTGACAAACAATCCAACCATGCGGAAACAATCAGCTTGTCTCTGAGAGTCTGATTTGCATTTTTAGGTCATGTAGACACATCAGTAATGATATCAGTGGGTTTAACAGCCAGCTATTATCTCTGTAAAGGAGTTTTAAATGCAGTGGATTTATTTCTCATCCGAAAATAAATTCAGAAATGTAATCCTGGTATTCAAATACATCAGAGGTTTTAGTAATTTTTCTTAAACCCCCCCTAAAAATATTTAAAGGTCCCATGTCCTGGTGTGTTTGATCATTTACATCATGTCTTGGGTGTCTATAATGCAAGGATTTGACTTAAGTTGCATTAAAATATAAAATGTTGGCTCTGTGGAGGATCAGATGCAGCTCTTTTTCCCTCTTCTTATGAGACACACAGATCTGACAGGACGAGGAGGCTACAGGAGGCTCTGATAATGAGCTCTGTGCTGATTGGCTGCCCAGATGATGTCTGAGCGGAGGGGGGAGTAGGGGTTACAGGCTGTAGAGCAGACTTTCAAAACAGGCATTTTCTTTAAAGAGGCAAAGCACAGTTCTCTGTGAACTGAGTTTAGTAAAAGGTGTCATGTTCTCCTGCTCCCCGGGCCCCTTCTAACAACATTAAAAGCAAAGAAAATGGATTTTGCAGGACATGTGCCTTTTATAGCCGAGTATCAGAAATCAACATTAAGAGCTCCCAAAAGGAAGCTTTAGTTTAGTTTGGCACCCTTTGTAAAGACAACAACTCTTGTCTGAATTTCCATACGAAAATGGTGCATTACTCTCACAATCTCGCTCACTTACAAGTTATATACTTTGCTTAAGACACTGAATAATAAAATTGAATAATAGCAACTATAATAGGAGTTTACAATTCAAAGAAATGCCAAATAATATCAATATAAAAATTTAATGGAGAGAAGAGGAAATACAGTGTGTGTGAAACAGAAATGGGAAAAAGAACTCAAAGTTAATATCTCTGAAGATGAATGGTTAAACATATGGAGAACACAACGGTCCTCTACGTCTTTACGTACATGCAGAGAACACTTGGAAAAATGTCATCAGATTTTTTTCTACACCTAAGATTAAGAGCAAACACTTGTCTGTAGCACAGCCATGTTGGAGAAAATGTGGGGCCATGAATGTTGATCATTCACATATATTTTTGGCTCGGTATGAAAATGGTACAATTTTGGGAAAATGTTTGTTTAATTATAAAGAAAATACTTGGCTATGATATTCCTGACATGTAAAGTGATGTACTGTGGTGTGATGACTGGAGATATTGTTATAAGAGAGGACAGATATTTATTGCAAATCTTGTTAGCAGCTTGTAAAAAGTCCATTACAACGAGATGGTATAAGACTGATCCACCAACACAAGATGAGTGGTTGAAAATTGCAAAAGAAATACATGCTATGGAACATTTAACCCACTCTGTGAGGAGTCAGGAGGACCAATTTAAAGAGAAATAGAACAAATGGAAAATATTTACATTGCAACGATGAGAGAGACTGAATTAATAGTAAAAAACGCTACAGTAACACAACTGTTTTGGAGTCAAGGCAGCTGTGAACCCTTTTTGTATTTGTTGTTGTTGTTGTTGTTTTTTGGGAAAAAACAAAAACAAAGTGTTAAATATATATATATATATGTATATATTCTACTTGTTTGATACATAATCCCTCCAGCTGCTTCAGACATCTAAAATGGCAATATATAAAAAGCCAATTTTGTCATTGATGGTCAAATTTGCACAAGTATGTCATATAGAAGCATCAATCATGATTTCAGTCAGTCTCAAAACCTGCTAAAATCTCTGCATCTTAAACATGAACTGGACAAAATTTTCACTTGAATATAAATTGAGATTAAAAAATTAGATCACTGATGTTTGGACATAAAATTCTGAGACAAAAATTCAAACTGAACATTTTAGCTTCAAAGAGTCAAGAAATAAAAAATTCTTTGTCATCTCATGGTGCTATTTAGAAGAGTTAAACTTATTTATTTTTGGTTCGTGAGTATTTATTTGATTTTTACCCAAAATGAATACAAACCTCTATGTTGTTGTTCATGACTCCACAGGCATCTGCAAAGTCTGGATGTTTGGTGTTGATATAAGCCAGCTCTATTGCAACCAGGTTATGAACCTAAGAGCAAAACAGAGGAGACACCTTCAGTCACTGATCAAATTACTGTTTGAGCGCCTTCATAAAGCGCTGCAGCTTGAAAGATGATAACTTCATGTATTATAGCATAAACAAAAACACAGACGACTGTGACAGTACCATCTCATTGGTGATGGGCAGCCTCTTCCTCAGCAGAGAGGTGACCACTTCCACGATGGCTTCATGCAGCTTTGGGAACCTCTGCAGCTCCTGTACGACACAGAGTTCAGTGAATGAATGTCAATATGCGAGAGGAAAGATAAACAGACGCGCTCCCGGCTTTGATTACCTGTGTGCTGTAGTTGCTGCAGTGCTGGATGATCCTCTGCATTTCCTCGTGGACCAGCTCCACACAGCGCAGGCTGGGCTCCTCCAGGCGCTTCACCTGCTTCTTCACCAGCAACTCAAAGGAAACCTCGGGTACAAACAGGGACGGACGCGGGCCCTGATGGAGACAAAGGTGGAGAAGCATGTCAGTATTTCCTGTGTTACATAAACAAACCACAAAAGTGTGAAATGGACTGAGTCTGAGGCCTTCTCCATTACATTTTCTTTTTTTAACAGCTTCAATTTTTGATTGTTTTGCTTCTATATAAGTCATTTATTTTATTTCATTTTATTTATTTTTTTTGGGGGGGTGGGGGTTGAGTTTCAGTTGCAGAGACATTGATGGGCTCTTGCTCCCCCCACTCAAAATTTGGCTCACATTTTAACTAAAACAGCAGCAACACCTTTAGCACAGACTTTCTTAAAAGGTTTTTGCACAAGACTGTATGTAGGCCCAATTTATATTTATGTTACTGATTTAAAGCATCAAAATCAATGCTCATTTTGTACAGTAATGTATTACATTTTTTATGTGCAGCTCACGCAGGGCTTTACGCTTTTTAGGTGCAACTGGTGGGGGTGAGGGAGTGGGGGTGGGGGGCACCAATGATGTACAACACTAGTTGTAAAAAAAAGTAAAGTTAAGTAATTACGTGTTTATGAGGGCAAATTCATCAGTCATTCCTATTTTTGGCTTTTGTTACCCATTTGGTTTAATACAATCCGTTAATGCAAAAAAAAAAAAAAAAAGAACATAAATTAGTTACAGTGTGTAGAAAAGACATTTTAACAAAAGACTTTAAAATCTTATTTCACACATTTTGGTGTAAACTGATCATCTGAGGCTGCAAAGGGTTCACAAATGTTAAAGTAAAAGTACAACTACTCTAACACAATCTTACTTCAGTACAAGCAGAGGTAGCATTCTATGAATCAACTCGTGAAAAAGTAAAAAAGACATAATTTACAATGTACTCAGAGTATCTTTCAGAGACTTTTCTGCGTTGTTAAAAAAAGACAGTGATGAGTAAACCAGTTATATGTTTGTGTATATCCTGTTGGTAGTTTACACCAGTGGTTCCCAAGCTTTTCTGTCTTGTGTACCCATGAGTCTTTTTGTCATACCATGAGCACCCCCTCACTCATATGTGTTGATGATTCTTCGAAAGCATCGTAATCATCCTGCTCTATATGGATTCACTTCTACGTCTGCAGACCCACTGCAGCCTCAGTGCTTCGTTTGCAGTGAAGTCCTGACAGAAAACTCAATGAAGCCGGCCCGTTTACAGAGACACCAGAGCACCAAACACTGGAGAAGTGTCTGGAAAAGGGAAACTAGTAGTAGCGCACACTTGCCACTTTATTGACAGGCTTACCTCAGTACTTCCAAGTTGGAAATAAATTATTAAATGTTTCCACGTACCTCCTGCAATGGACCCCTGGTTGGGAATCACTGGTTTAGACAAGAATAACATTTGACCGATCGAATATAAAATCATTTAGGAAAAGAGCAGCAATTTGACCTAAAATGTATAAAATTAGAGAAAAATGTAAGTAGAGTTTATTTGTACAAAACAATGCTGGAGACAGTGAGGGCCTTTAACTGACAATCCACCCCATGATATCTTACTGACATGTTTAAAAATTCATTTATTCTGTGGTAAAAGCTGTTCAGCACTAAATAAGATCAGGGGTTATGAACAACCAAAAGATGAAAAGGTCCTGTATTTGTGTAAGATTCTACTCATTACTTGTAAAATAAATAAACAAGTAAATAAATAAATAAATAAATTAAAAAAACAGAAGGTGGTACAATTCTAAGGCTCCAAATTTAAAAGAATGGGTGGAAATAATAAGAGAAACACACAAAATCTCTGGAAGTAAAGGTGCAAACTTTGCTTAAAAAGGGAGTTTGATGCAAAGGAGAGGACCCTCTCTTTCTGTGGCTGCTATATCATAAATGGACTTTGAAATGGTTTTATTAGATAGATGTTTTCAATGCTGGATGCCCTCTACTGCAGGTTAGTCTAATCCCTTTTTGTAAATCAGGGGAATACAAATAGTATTTGTAAAATCTTTGGGTGGAAGTTTTGCATCAGAATAGTGTGACCAAATAAAATGTTAATGAAATACCTAACTGTAAATTAACACTAGGCTCCTGTTGAATATCATATAGTTTAATAGCAATATTGTTATAGATGGTCAATTCCATAATGTGACCACAGTTGTTGAAATCTTCTCTCTGGTCCATTCAACATTATGTATCGAACTGGTTTTGTTTTAGTGTCATTAAACTTGATGTCAGAGCCAGAATTTGGTTATCATGACAACATTAGTTGACAGAAAGCTTGCTATGTGAAATATATTAAAGGGTAATGTTTGTCACAGATTTTACTCGAGTAAAAAAGTTCAAAAACTATAAAAACTGATTCCAAGATCTACTCCTATAAGTACAAGTACATAACAGCCTCTTAGTCACAGTTATGTGATTGTATGTACTCAGTTACAGTCCTGTTCTGTGCTCATATTGAATTATTATGTCTAAATACCATGTTTGTGTTCAAAGCTGGGGCACATGTACCTTTTGCTCATTTCAAGTTACACACTGAAACAAATGGCTGGTTGACTTATCCGTCTTTGGCTAAACAGAAAACTGTCCTTGATGTCCTCAGTACTTTTACTTCAGCAGATTGAGTGCTGGGTTTACTTTTACTTGAGTGAAAAGTTAACAAAGAAGTGTACTTTTACTTGAGTACAATATTTCTATACTATTCCCCCCTCCGACAGTGACAGACAAAAGCTCTTTAGTGATGTCACGTTCATGTTATAACACACTCACTGTAGCGTTCCTGATGGCTGTTAGGATGTCAATGGTGCTGAGTCCTCCCAAAGGATCCACAGACTCCAGCGTTCTGCCAAAAGTCTCATGGAATATGTAACAAATTCTGGCTCCACCGCACCTGAAAAATAGCAGCGGGGGGATATTAGCAGTGATGTGAACCCCCTGGCCTGCTCTGCTGTCAGCTCTTCCCTCACAGCGCCGGTGCGTGCCTTAACTTACAAGTTGTATCATATTAAATGATGAAACCAATGCAGCTGTTTGGCTCATCTTGCCTGTGCTGGACCAACAGCATCACCATGTGGCTGAGCGGAGGGGAGACACGCAGGTACTCACAGCTCTGCCGTCTCGATGTATTTGGCCGTGCCCTCTATGGTGTTGCAGTATTCTGTGGCGAATTTTGTGATGAGCTGGAGCAAGGTGGCGCTCTGGTCCTCCACAGGTTCACCATAGCTGCTGAGCAGGGACTGGTACTGAGCTGCCAGGACGTTGATCCGTGTCTTCAGCTCAGGGAGACAGTCTCGGATGTGATGCATGAGTAACCTGACATTATGGAGGGAAAGGACAAAGAGAGCATGCAAAATTGTTTTGAGCTGTGGCTGGACAGGATTAAGGGCTATTGTCTTGATGGAAACAATAACATATTCTCCAGGGCTGCTCCTATTTAAAGGACAAATGATGCTGACATGATTTAACGTCAACAGTGGGAAAAGAACAAAATTAAAGAGTTTTAGCACTAATTTGACAAAATTCAAGAAGCGTACTGGTAAAAGTAGCTCTCTATCAATTCTATCATGTAAAAGTAAAAGCATTTTATACAGTATTTGCTCAAATTACTAAGGAAATTGAGTACATGTTTCAGTGTCAGGCTAAAAGAAAATCAGCAGGAGTGTGATGAGTCAACCAGTTATTTTAGTACTGAATATCATATCATAACATTTGACCCAAATCATATTAAAACAATGAATTCTCGTGTACTGATATAAATGAAAACAAATAACCAGTTATAAGTGGAAACATAGTTTTGCTTAAGCACAATGTCTCCCAAAATCAAGACAGAATGTTAAAAATATGCTTAAATAATAAATTCCAATGAAGTTGGGATGTTGTGTAAAACATAAATCAAAGCAGAAAACAATGATTTGCAAATCCTTTCCAACCTATATTAAATGAATACACTACAAAGAAAGGATATTTAATGTCCAAACTGATAAACTTCACTGTTTTCTTTACAAATATTCACTTGATGTCTGCAATGCTTTCAAAAACACTGGGACAGGGGCAACAAAAGACCAGGAAAGTTGAGGAATGCTAAAAAAAAAAACACCTGTCTGGAACATTCCACAGGTGAACAGGCTGACTGGAAACAGGTGAGTGTCAACAAGTCACTCACGCTGGTAAAAATGTTGGTATTGTTACAACACTAATTAAAGAAAGACTTTGATTAGGGATCCCCAGTATTGATTTTCGTGGACATCTGATATTCTAATATTTCTAAACACAATATCATCAATACCAATATTTTTGTTTGAAAGTATGCCGTATTCATTCACTAAAACTAACTTGTTCCTTTCGCTGTCAGGGCTAATAAGTGTTAGAAACAGATCTAAAATAAGAAAATCCGCATTTTGATTTCTATAAATGGTTCTGTTGATTTAAAAGAACGACATTCTGTGATAATAATGTGGAGCATTATCACTCATTCCACTGATATTTTAGCTGATATAAGGGATGTTTATGACAGATATATAAGGCTGATATATTGGCTGTAAATATCAGCAAAAATATTTATATCTGCAGATAACAATATATAATTTTTTTATCTGTCAAAATCAATATTGCACGGATAATAATGTGCATTTCTCACTTTGATTAGTTCAGCTTTTCAATTCAGTAGTCAGATGTTCTTTGAAATGTGGAAAAATACAAAACTGTCCTCAAATATAAGTTAAAAAAAATAATTTAATCAATTACTAACTTACAACAAAAACACAGCAAGTTACTTTCTTATAACAACATAACCAAATTTAATATTAGGGACCTGATTAGGGCTGAACGATTTCAGGAAAAGATCTAATTGCGATTTATCTGGCAGATATTGCGATTTTAATTCAATTCACGATTTCCTTCAAATCAAGTTTCAGTGCAATATTCACTATGTTAACAGTATAGACAACAGTAAGGAAATCAATGATCAAAAGCACACAACCCAATATTCATCATCTAATATTCATGATGAATAATCTGTTATCATTATTTAAGGGATACTCATCTGTTCAAACTCTTCCACTTCCTCTGATCTTTTGCACTGTCTTTGTGTTATATTGTTTGCTTTTATACCTGTTTTATGCACTTTTTGCACTTTTTGTAAGGTGACCTTGAGTGTCATGAAAGGCACCCTTAAATAAAATGTATTATTATTACTATTACTTGTACTCCTAAACAGAGTCTTTGTACTGTTGACCTGCTTACCAGCACTTCAGTAAATGCAAATTACCTGCAAATGTGTAAAATAGTATGTGTAAAACAGTTGAAACAACAGATCCTGGGTCAGTCAAGGGAGCTGAAAAAAAATTGCAGCTTTGGCGATCCCAAAATTGAAAACGATAAATCGTTCAGCCCTAGACCTGATCAGACTTTCTGTGGCCAATACTGATCACCGATCACCTGTGAGTGAGATCATCCGATAGTGATACTGATACAGACACAGATCCTGTTTCATGTTTCGTTATTAGGACTGGTTGAGTGTTTTCTCAACAGAGAAGAAAAAAGCTCTTAAAGAGCAATGCAACAAGTACCCTAAAGTAAGGGCATCTGCATTACACACTGCTGTGATTCATTTATTACTTTAGTTTATCTATGTGACTTAACAAAATATTGATAGACTACAAAAAAAACATCCAAAAGGCTAAACAGAGTGAACAGTCTAATAAAGAAAGCAATAAGTTTAAGAACATTAACTCAGTTACACCATGAAACTGATGTTTTTACTTACAAGATGCAGAAAAAGATATTTGATGAAATGTGACCACCAGCTTAACTTAGACACCAGTTATGGTTTTCATATAGAAGCTGAAATATAAGTGTAATCTTCTAGCTGTTTTTTATTATCGGACTTAAAAATGTAAGACAGCATTTCATGATCATTTATAATGTGGTTTAAATCAAGTTTATGGTTTCAAATGATCTCTGCAGCCCATCAGAGGGCCCCAGCCCACACTTTGCTCTAAAGAGAGGTCTTTGCCAGATTAACTCTCTGCTGGCTCATGGCATGGATGAGGCTGACACAAAAGGAAGTTTGGTCAAGCAGAGGAAGAGACAACAGTGGAATAATGTTGGACAGTGAGGATTCGTTATACAGAACTGTGCAATACCACTGGGTCTTTAGATTTACCCTGCAACCCGAGCCATAGTTTATATACATGTTGTTAACTCACTACAGTGATTACCTGTTAAGTGTTCTGGCCAAGTATTTTGTTCCATTCCTTGTTGCGAGGGAGGGATATTTCTTCTGCAGGAAAGCGTGTTCATCTCGAATTGCGTCAGCCACTGACTTTTTGTTGTTGATGTCCAGTTGGCTCCTGAAAGTTCAAACACAAGGCAACACCAACAATTAGTCCTGGGCATGAAGTGAACTTTTAAAAAATGGAAGAGAAATGGAAAACAATACAATGTGTATATATTTATAATTGTGGACAAATCCTAACAAAATAATGGCCTGACTTGATTTGTTTACTGGTGTACAATGCACGAAGTCATCCAACACTGATCCGAGTGGCAACTGGACTGGTTCAATTGCCACTTGGATCAGTGTTGGATAACTAAAACCTGGATGACTGAGAACCTACAGAGACAATATAGTGTTTCCCTCTGGTTTCCCTGTCATGACAGTGGCTCAGTTTTGCCCATTGGAGGGGCTGGATTCTAGCAGAAGTCACAGCCCAGGCCGCCCCAATCAAAGAGTCTGGATTTGTCCCTGCTTGTGTTTACTGTGCTTCCGGGCATGTTCGGCTACTTTGGCACACAGCTGGACAGATGTCTCAGGTGAGGGACAGAGACAGCAAAAGAAAGAGGCACAGGGATGCAACTTTCATACAGGTATAAGTCAGTCAATGGTTTTGTTTCCCTGACTGATCTAATCCACAGTGACAGACACTACTTTTGATGTGTGGTATTGAAGGTAAAAGTATTTTATATCGAGACTGAGGACAGAAAATGATATTTTATTGATACCAATGCCTTCATCCATTCTGCTTATTGATACTATTCTTTGTTAATTCCCTTATCACTTCCTCTAGAATTTATGTGTGCGACAAAGGCAAACAAAGGTTGGATGTTGAAAAATAATCTTTCTATTGAGATGTGCTTTCAGTGTTTTTATTTGTTTTTCTTTTAATAAAGAAATGCAGTCCAGATTTGATATAACTGCTATTGAAGCCGTTAGCGCCTGCTAATGCTGGACTAGCAGTCACTTCCTCCTGTTGTCTTGCTCTTAGCTTCTCTTAGGCACTGTGATTGGGCTGTGATTGTCAGAAACAGTTTTAATTTCTTTGGGTACGAGGCTCAGCCTAAAGTCATCTCCTTGCGCCGCCGCAGACATAAACCACAAAAGATATGTGCCAATCAGTGAAATTGTTTGAAAGACGAGAACGTGAGCTCAGCAGGAGGACATAAAAAATGGAGACATTGCTACGAAATTAAAGAAATTCACGCTTAACAAAAATAAAACAAGTTTGTATCAAAAATGTAAATTCCTTATATTTTACGGTTGCAGCTGCCACCCAGAGTGAAAGGTGGAGGAAACACTGCATCATAATACAGAGTGAGTTTCTGCTTGCAATAATGGATGTCCATTAAATTGCACTTCACTTGATTTACTACTAGCAGCTTTTTAATCAATAGATACTGATATAACAGCATTAAAAATGTATTAAAGCACACTAATCTCTGTTCTCTACATCAATATTGAGCTTCTCATTTGTATTGTAACACTCATTCCTATTATGACTAATGGATTCTTTTATAGCATATTCAGTAAAGTAAATATAGATGTTTTTAAGACCTGTTGACCACTCCAATGAGTCCAAGTTTGACAGGAATGACTCTGCCCATCAGAACATCCATAGCATCAGTGCCGGCGTCCATCAGGTCCAGTTTGGTCACCACAGCGAGCGTCCTCCTGCCTAATGATACACATCCATACAAATAAGTCAACATTATAACTACTGTTTTGTTACAATCAATATAAGAAAAGATAGTTATTAATGGTTTTCTTGCGAACAAATGTATCTCATTTTGAAATTTCTTACCATCAGGGTCGACCTCCCGGGCCACCTTCAGGGCCTCTGAGGTGGCCATGTCTGTGTTGGCCGCAGTAACAGCCAGGATGATGCAGTTGGGGTTTGAGATGTGCTTCAGGATTAGATCTCTGATCTGAACCTCGATGTCCTTAGGCTGATCACCCACAGGCACCTGAAGGGAACAATGCCAATTAAAGGAAAAGACACTTCACATCTCAACATGATTCATTAAGAGACTACAGCGGAGGGATTTTTCAGGTTAACACATGTTCCTCCAGAAGGGGGGAACTAATGAGGCTGGAATCAAAGCCTTCACGCACTTTGACAGCAGGTTTGGATGCATCAAGAATGTGATCCTTTTCTCTGCTATTCACATTTATCAAGTCCTCCACAAAAGCATTTGGACCGGATGGGGAAATTGGCAAATCTTGTTTTTCAGACATGGTGTAAGAATTTACCCCAGGGGTCAGATTTGATCAAAGCTTCGTCTCTAAGAGCAGGGAGCAGGAGGCATTACCTTTGTGATTCCTGGCAGATCCACCAGTGTGAGGTTGACAACGTGAGGGGAAAATATCTTGAGATGAATCGGGTCATCGCTGATCCCCTGCACAGAGCCAGAGAAAGAAAAGACGAGGACTCTTTATTTAATAGCAATGTCTAATCTGTGAAAAGAAGAGGTTTTAAAAAGATTAACTTGTTTTTTTGCAAAAGCTGTTACATCATAGTCCAACCATCCATAATCTTTTCGGCGGGATAGACCTTGAACCGGTCACCTGCCAATCACAGGGCCACATGGAGAGACAGACAGCCATTCACACTCTACCTAAGGGCAAGTTGAAGACACCAATTAAGCTAATGAGCATGTTTTTGGTCTGTGGGAGGAAGCCAGAGGGCCAGGAGAGAGCCCACGCATGCCAACTCCACACAGAAAGGCCCAGTGCAGTCAGTTTGTACCCTTTGAGTGTTAGCTAAACATGCTCACACTGCGAATAAATTCAGGTCAGGGCTGAATGATACTGGCACGTTATGATATTTTCACCCTCTGCGATATAAGTTTGGAAACATTATTTAAGTCGATTATTTCTCCACAGTAATACCAGTTGGTATTGTGTTTTATATTGTTGGAAAGCCTGATTAGTCACTTTTATACTGAGGTACAACTTGTAAGGATTGTGCATTTCTGGAATGAGCAACACAGCTAAACCTGTGATTAGTTATATAATATGTTCTTTGTTTTTTTTCCGATAATATTCTTTGTTTTGTCCTGGAACACTTTAATGCAAGATATCAACACTCTGTATTTCCCCCAAGTAGGGCTGGGCGATATGACCTAAAAATAAAATCTCTAATTTTTTTCCACAAAATTTGATTATTATAGATTTTTTTTCCCTCAAGAAAAATAACACCCTGCAAGTGACACAAAAATCATGTCAATCAAGTTTCAAAATATCTTCCAAAACTAAACAGACTTTACCTCTTACAGTTAAAATGTATGTTGTAATTTTATCATAAGATGTTGATTATGTAGTTCGATCTACGTAAGGCTTGTCTATATAAACACTGAAGGCTGAGCTATATTCACAATATGGTGCTCTCTGGTGAAAATATAATCTCATTTAAAGAACAAATACAAGCCTAAACACGTGTTTGTGCAAATCCCAGAAGAGGTCTACGACCATGAAAACTGTACATTTTCAGTATTTACATTTTCAAACTTTACTATGACTGGAGTAAAAGTAAGCTGAGAAAAGAAATCTCAATTTTTCATTTTTAAATCTTCTGGAGAAAATGATTCAAATTAATCGATATATTGCCCAGCCCTAGCCCCAAGTGTCTGTCAAGTTGTCAGGTTCATGTAATGCTTTTTTGTTAATATTTCTATCAGTATGGTGCTACAGATGTAAACACAGAAATTACAAATCCATATTGTTCTAAGTATCTCTTATTATTTGAGAATTACATCACACCTGCCTGACTGATTAACCACCAGACTCTGATCTAAAGGTCAGCTGTAATCTTGGCGGAGTGCTTTCCAAGATACTGATACACCAGCTCCCATCAGCAGTAATCAAATGATGATTCATTTTTTCTGACCCAGATATCCGGGTAAAGGTGAAGCTATCAATCTGTTTTGGATCAAACTTGCAGCCTGAGCCACAATCTGCTTGATGTTGTGTTATCAAACCAAGTTAAGTATTTACATTTCCTGACAACCTTAAACACAAATGCTAATAATTTTAAGATTTGTTTCTTAATATCATTAAAGAGGTCACGTTTTGCCTTAATTCAGTTTCAGATTTTCATTTTTGATGACGACTAGAGTATGTTCATAATCACTGACGCTCAACAGACCTTCTACTTTTATATACAGAGTACCCCTGATAGTGGTCTTTGCTCTCTCTGTCTGGACGCTCTGCTAGACCTCCTGCCCCTCTAAGGATCCCTTTACCAGGTGAGCCCAGTCCAGTCTGGTTGGTGTACAGGTCTAGCCTGTGGTAACTGGTCAGTTCAGCTTCTGAAAAACTTAGCATTCATTTTAACGTCTACGCTCTGCAATGCCAATGTGGACCAATGGGCTTAAGCTGATGACGAAACAATGGTAAATATTTTGGGGGTGTTAGAAAATAGATTTTTAAGGCAGCTGCAGGTGCTGCAGAGAGGGGGAGAGGGAGAGGTCTAAACATTGTGGACTTTTTTGTCTTGATCAATGAAGTTCTCTATCACATGGACCATGTTAAACACACGGCAGAATTAGACAACATTCATTCTGTTTCTCACCTTATTATTCCCTGATACTCGCTCTGTTTCATTTTCAATTTCTTGCCTGATTTCATCAAAATCTGTGTAGATCTGAAAAAAAAAACAAGAGAAATATATCAAAACATGTACAGACATAAACGGATAGCGACTATTATGTGTCTGCAAAAAAAAAATATACCTTGTTTTTTGTGTGCAAGAACTTCCCCCACTCTTCCCCTTCTCTGCCTGTGAAACATGACAGAATTCAATGTTTTGTAGAGATACATCTGAGTTTTTTTTAGAAATACTAACATGTGTGAACTAATACCATTTAAAGTGTAACTACTCTGTGCAGGAGGCTACACAAGAAAAGCTAGCAGGAGGACACCTGACAGGAGGGACTGGTCTGAGGAATAACTCAGCTGGAGTTACAGGTGTGGCTGTGAGAAAGATGGCTACACTAAGAAGCTAATCTGTGTAGACACATGGACAATACACCTTTGTGATGGATGGGGCTTTTTCACACCCAGCATCTGCAACTGCTTGAAAAGAAAGAGACCAAAACAAAACATAAATACTGAAGCTAAAGAGCATTTGCTGCAAATTGTCATCTTTATAAATCCCCTCCAAAAGAAAGGCAATTTAATAAAATCAGCTGGTTCATGTGGACATAAAATATGCACGATATCACAGGCATAATATTGGTACTGACAGATTATAGCTAAAAATTGAATACTACTATGTAAAGATATAAAACTTTTTGCTGAAATTTACAGCTGATTTATCAGAAGAACTTACAAATGTACCCTATTGTTTAACCCATACAGTGATGTATCGCGTATTTGGAGTTTAAGGTAATATCATCAGGTTACCTCAGCTGATACCTGTTTTCTTTTTCCATACTTGATCCTTACAACTAAAAGTGTGTTCCAAGGACTTAAATTATGGGTCATAAATATCGAAAATATGCTTTTTGTGTGTTCTTTCAAATATATTGTCAGAGTCATCTCAGAAATCACCCAGCAAGCTTGTTTTTGGTGAGCAGAGATAATTCTAATGTCATAGAATAAGCTTCTTAAACGGGGTCACATTTTTATTTTGTGCAGCACAAAGCTCACCATCTGTCTGCAGATTGTCCCAGTGCTGTCAGCCCCAGAACAGTAAATTAAGCTTGGTTTTATAATTACTGTCAAATAATACAGTAAGCATTTTATTTAGATGAAGTCCAAGGACATTATTTTTAGTTTTTTTTATTAGTGGATGTCTGAATTTTAAAAATATTATATCTATAATTTATTAAAGAATCAAGTGTTGTTTGTCTTGCGTCATGCCAGTTTGATAAACAATTGAACCTTACAAGTAAGATTAACAGGTAATGTCTTGTGCACTAGAGACCCGATGTTCTTCATAATGGAAAACAGGACAACTAGAATTTATAATGTTATCAGTTCAATGGTCTTTATCAGGCATTATCAGGCAGGGCCAGACACCTTTTCACACTTCAAATTAAATCACTTAACAAACACTTTCAGGATTATTTCAAAGCTTTTCCAGCACTTACAAAAAATGATTTTGTGTTAAAAAAATATTATAAATCGTTACAAATGCACATTATTGCTGGCATGGATAACATTATCTCTATGCATGATTTAAAATACAACACTGTATCATTTATCATAGAATTTAAATTAAGTTTTTCTTGTCTCACATCTGATTCTACAATAGGACTGTCACAATCAGAAAAATAGATTCATTCCAGGTAAGCAGAAACTTAATGTCCTTTACAATAAAAAGTGAATTAACAGTATGGGCGGGATTTATTTAAATTAATTTAATTAATTAATTTTTCTCTGGCAAGAGTGACCATGGCTCTGTCTGGATGAACGCAAGCACTGACAATGCATTAGCATTAGATGTTAAACATGGGTAGCAATGTCTTTGAATGCTGTGGCTTTTGGAGCAAACTAGAGATGAGTAAATGGTCGAGTGTCGAGCTGTAGCGTAGTCCTTTAGGCTGATAGCTCTATGATAGCAGCTATTGTCTGCCTGTCTGTATACAGATTAGGGCCTGACTGGTATGGGTGGTTATCAGTTTTATACCTGGCATTTTGCTGATGACCTTTATTAGCATTTTTTTATCAATAACCGATAAAAATAATTTACAAATAAAAAGGGCACCTCTGTAACCCTATTTCAGCTCTGTCTCAGCTGACTATGGCTTTTGATTTCACTCTCCTTCCCACTTACAACAGAACTGAATTGGATAAACACCTCACAGGTTTGTAATACTTCTAATTCTACATATTGGCTGAAATACATATTAGTTTAAAATATTTATAATCTGTTCTATGAGCATATAATGATCTGTATTGCTATTGGCTCTCATAAAACAATAACCCTATAAAAGTTTTCACTCATTCAGTAACGTATACACAACTTATTAAACAGAAAGTTTCAACCAAGGTAGCACCATAAATACACATACATATATTGTCTTTTTAGTTGATGAGAAAGAATGCACTTATTTGCACCAACACCTTTGTTTATTTTATTATGTAATAATGCCAGTCCCTGTTCAGAACAGGTATACATTTCAATGTACTTACAAATGAGCACTAGATTTGGGCTCCTTGAAGCTTTTGAATGGCATATTTTTTCTTGTCATGAGCATTTAAATTGCTAAAAACCCTGTCTTTCCTATTTAGGGTCATTTGTTTTAGTTAAGTGTTTTCATCCACAGAGAGAGGCAGAGCTGACTTTGTAGGGAAAACTACACTGATGGATTGCTCTTATCAATCACGAAAAAAAAACAACTTTACATCTTTAAAAGTTTTGTTCTTTAAAGGCAGTCTGTTAAAGATTTACAAACAAATACAGAAACAAAACACAGTTTGATATTTAACCATGTGTCACCTTTAGACTTTTGCATCCTATCTAACACGGTTGGGTCCACAGGAAATTATTTCCCGAACACGCATCGAGCAGAATTGAAATTTCAAGCATTTTCAAACACCAAGCCAGAAATCTGAGTGCTTAACAATCCTTCATTATAAGATTAAATTCAGGTATTTAGAAAAGATTTCAAGCACTCAAACAAACCTTGACTAGCATTTCATTTACAGTATATTACATCCATTATAGCGCATCCCATCTGGACATAATTTACAGCAATTTGAAGCAAATGTGAGCACTGCAGTGGGCTTATTGGTGTGGTCCTGTGGAAACACTGCAAAGATTGGAGGGATTTTAGTTCTTACCACTTTCATCATTCTTTCTCGCATCCCCAGGATCTACATGGACCAGCTGGAGGATGAGAGGTCTCCTGGTCACGATACCAGTGCCCCGGGGCAGCAGGTCCCTGCCCACAAGGCTTTCAAGCACTGAACTCTTCCCACTGCTCTGAAGACAAAAGACAGATAGAAGCATGGAGAAGATATACATTAACACAATAAGGACTACATTTACCAGATCACAGTGAGCCAGCCCTCATTTATAACCATGCTGGGTCAGGTGCACAGATAATTGCACCAGTGTTTTCCGCATGCTTTGACCTAGTTTAGGCAAACAGAGGTCAGTAAAGGAGCAGGATGAAAATAGATTTAACGTCTACTGCCAATGCAGACTTGGCACATAAGATGTGCAGCAGCCCAGCTCCAGAGCTGCAGAGCTGCCTGGCTTTACAGGAGTCCTTAACTGAACAAACCCACAACTGAAGAAATAAGACGTTTCTTCTAACCACTTTAAATGTTTCAAACAGAGGTATGTCTCTTCTTAAAATACAGTTCACAATTGCACATGCATCACAATAAAGCAAGGTTAACTAGCTAGCATGACAACCGCTATATCGCAGAATACATTCAGAGCAATCATTTCATTTTACCTGTGTCCCCACTACTGCTATCTGCGGCAGCTGTATGATATCCGCTCCCACTGTGTTGAACACATCCTGGAGCTTGTTTATTACAGGAATAAGAGCCTCCATGATGGCGGTTACAGTATAATTTTAATATAAAAAGCTTATTTCGTGATGGAGCCAAAGTCATTCAATGTCCCACCGACACCACCATTGCAACAACACCCACTACGGGTCGGCAGTTGGTGTGCGTGGCTGGGAGTTGTAGTTTCCTTATGTGAAAGTCGCATTGCTCAATACGAACAAAAACTACACTACGCACACGACGACAGTAACGCGACGGTTTTCTCGCGCATGCGTAGACTCAATGTTGATTGCAGGGTTGCTTCGGTGGTTGAGCGGACTGGTCGATTTGCTCCTTTTAACCTTTAACTGTTTATCCGAGTTTTAGGCATTTGACCCGTCTGTCAGTGCCATTTCATACATATCTCATTATGCTACAGTTCCTGGTAAGTTTGGCTTAAGTTCACAGAATTGACATCGACGTTTAATGGCATTGTAAGGCTAACTAATGCTAATTTAGCTTAGCTCAGTGTTAGCATAATTAAAGTGTTTGGTATATTCCATGTATTGAGATAGTGTCAATTTAGAGTTTCCTCTTAAACGTCCGTAAACATACCAAGTAATTGATTGAGTAATGATTACTAGATGAATTGTTATTGGATATAGTAATCAAAACGGAGGTTAACATAAAACTAGGATGTTCTTTCTAACCAGTGAACTTTTTTTGCGTTTTATGACTTCTTTTGTTTTCCTCACAGGCTGGTTTCACCCTGGGAAATGTTGTGGGGATGTACCTGGCTCAAAACTATGATGTGAGTATTCAGCTTTTACTTTTACAGCAATTAATCTGATTATCATAATCTCTGCCACACCCTATGCCACAAAAACAAGGCAGTCTAACAGGTAGTGAGAGAGCTAAAAGCTGCTGTTCATTCCTCAGTCTTAACGCACAGTAACTTTCTTAAACTATTAATAATATGATTATTTTTATTGGCCTATTTCTAAGGATGTACAATATTGCCTAACCTGACACATCAGATGAAATGTTAAACATACCCATTGGATGTATTTCTCTTGTCCTTCTGGCATAAATCCCAGGGAAAGAAATTAGGGAGGGCAGAACCAATGAAGAACACTAAAAGATGTTATAATGAATGTTTAATCTGTCACGTTTATTACGGGCCAGCCAGAGGTTTGCAGACACTTCTTGCTTTCAGAACAACCTAACTACACTCACAGCTGAAAAGCAGAAAACACTTTGCAAGATGGATCTGCCTGATGATGGACATGGAATTTGGAAAATCCAGCTGCATTGCAAGATTAAATACCAGCTAACTATCTGACATTAAAGACTACAAAAACTAGTACCCAACAGCAAGCATTTCTAAATGCTTTTTTAATAGTTAATGATTCAAAGATTATTGCCACAGCTGTGAGGACCAACTTGATCAGGTCAGGAGAATAAACTCTCATTAAAAGTTTACAAAACGACTTTATACACTGGAAATGGTATTGTGGCTTCTAAGTCGAACTGACAGGTTGAAGTTTCATAGTAGCTTACTGATAGATTCTCACTCTCGACGATTACATTTATGCTTAAACATTGTGAAAAGTAGGTTCATTTGTTAAGATTATCACAAAGGGCAGAAGGTTTCATAATTACCTCTGCCAGGGAGGTTATGTTTTTGCCACCATGTGTTTGTTTGATTGTTTGTTTGTTGGCAAGATTACACAAAAACTACTGGATGGATGTTGCTGAATTTTTCAGGGGATGTTGGTAATGGCCAAACTTAATTTTAGATTTGATTTTGGTGGTGATCCAGATAACCGCCATTAGCCAACAATTGTTTTTTCCCAATAACTGTCTAACTAATAATGATATCAACATGACTGCATGCTAGGTATGGGTTTTCAGGGTCAAGGAGTCATGTTATGATGGTGACTTTATCATGGAACTATTGCATTTAGATGTAACAGCGATATGTGAGCTACCTTGGCGAAGGTTTGTGCTCTCTGAGTGCTTTGTAGTTTTTTAATTACTACAGAACTTATGATCAGAAATGATCCAAAACACAGTAAAAAAAAAATCCCACAGGCTTTCAGCAGGCTTGCAGTCGAGGGCACCAGCGTGGTGCTAACTTCTGCGTTGGCCTACAAAAATCCGTCATACCTGCAGCACTCCTTGCAGACCTGGACATAGTGGTATATCCAACAAAGGTTAAATCAAGTGTAGTGCATCCTCAATAATAATGTAACAATGACCTCTAAATGAACTGTGTATGTTTAAACTACTCCCAACATCTTAACCAACTTTATTATCTTTATAAAGTGAGTCTGATGAATTAGTCTTTGCAGGGTGTCTTTATATGAGCTTTGCATATTTTTGTGTTGGTAAATTGATTTTCTGCCTCCTATCCTCTAGGTTCCCAACATAGCCAAGAAAATCGACGCCTTTAAGAAGGATGTGGAGGCCAAAAAGAAGCCACCAGAGT
The DNA here is from genome assembly GCA_037902135.1 of Cetoscarus ocellatus. NCBI lineage: Eukaryota > Metazoa > Chordata > Actinopteri > Labriformes > Labridae > Cetoscarus > Cetoscarus ocellatus. Next base: position 1,732,471 of record JBAMNC010000948.1, on the reverse strand, counting down.
GACCAAAGTGGGACCATGTTACAATAAAGAGGCTATTTATTTAACAGGGTTATTGTGTAAAGAGTACATATTTGATACCAAAAAAAAAAAAATGTAAAATGTCTGAGACATGAACCTGGTGCCTGGAGCTACATTTGTTTCTTCCTCTATTGTTGAAGGCACGTTCTGTTATAGCCTATTTTTATAAGAAAAACTGTGCAAAGACTGGACTTAAAGAGCTTAAAACAAACAAGTGGGATCACTTCATAACCAGTATCATGGCACTGTTGACTCGCCTTTCCTGGAATGCACTATGTTGTTTTAACTTCATTCATGATGTATGAAGATTTTCAAAGTTAGCACTAATAGAACATGTTGTTGCAAAAAGTTTAGAGTTTTACTTCACAAGCTTTCAAATGATCAGAAACAACTGCCAAACTTTTTATGACACGTACGAACACAACTCTCAGTTGCTCAACTTTCAATAAAGTTGCCTAAATGAATTTTAAGGTTTTTGTCTCTTAAATAAAGTTCTGAAGTTTACTGGCACACTTTCTGCTGCTTTGTGTGGCAGAAGTTAAAGCTGTTCAACAAATCTCAGCCGTGTTGATAAGACTTCTGTCCACCAGGGGGAGCCATTAGAAAGGACATCCAATATCAAGTCCTCATCCAGAAAAAGTGGAAACAGTCTACTTTTTCTTCTTCTGCTTGACTCCCTTCTTTTTCTTCTTCTTATTCGAATTTGACCACCCAAAGCCTCTGAACTCCAGACAGTCCCCTGCGTTGTGGGCTATGTAGTAGACGTTCTCCATGGCTGCGGGGCTGAGGAGGTCCACTTCTCTCGTGGTAGATTTGGCACTTGTTGACCTTTTTTTGGGTGTCTTTGGACTCTCTGTCTTCTTGATAGGCCTTGAACTGTGGGACCTTGACTTCCTGTATTTGGGAGGCTTTTAAGAAATAAATATACGAAACATTAAGGATTTTTTTACCCTTTTAGCAATTTGATAGTTGTATTACTTTTTGTTATAAATTAACTTTTACTTTACCATGCTGCAACGTGTCAAGGCAACCCTCTGTAGAATTAGATCAACACATATTAGAAAAAAAAAGAACAATTAACAGCAATGTAAGGCTTAAAACAATGATTTACATTAACCTGATTTAATGGGGGAACCTTTCTGGATGTTTTGAAAAACCTTTTCTTCATCAATTTCTGTATGAACTGTTGGTCTTGTTGACATTTTGCATAGCATCTGAGTGCTGAGTAGCAAATTATATTAAAATGAAAATCCAAAGCTTTTCACGAAGAAATTGTACTAAAATACTAAAATTAAATTCTGATGCCAAGTCCAGTATCATGATACTCAATACTGGAACAACCTGGTACAATGTTCAATACCTTATAGACCAAAACAGGATTTTTGCAAGGGTTGCTCACATTTTGAAACTTACAGTTTAAAAACAACATTTAACCTAAAGAAAAATACATTTATTATTCGTTTTGGTAGTTTGGTATTTATCACGTCATTTATTGAAGACAAATAGATTTGATGCTCAGTATTCTAATGCAAAAAGATGACTCAATGTGAATAAAGTACATTTTCATTCATGTCACAAATATTTACACATCAGGGCAATTGTACCAAAGTATTTGGGTCACAAATAGATGAGAGTGAGACCGTGGTTAGTCTTGGAGGGGGTGAGAGAGAGCAGGGGAGGACACTGCAAACTGGCCACAGGCTGGATTTGAACCCGGGACGGCAGAAACATGAACAACCATGGAAAGAGAGCTCAATCTAATATTAAATTGATATCTTTAACGAACATAACCTGAAGAAGAATGACAATATAGCAGCATCTGGTTGAACAGCTGATAAAATGGTTTAACTGGTCTAAAAGTATGAATTTATGTTAAATGATGTCATTGTGTTTGTGGTCTGTGCAATTGTACTCATCACACAAATGTATTCAAAAATTCACAACTTCAAAATGTAAGCAAATTGTTTTAAGTTTCAGTTTAACATATTAAGCTATAAAGATGAGCCAACATTTTCAGACGGATTATCTACATTTTCTTAAACATATGGCCGTGCAGTCTAGATCAGCAAATATACCACAGCCAGTTTGTCAATTGAACCAACACCATGAGATAACATTATCGACACGGTCGGGCACAGATTCACCTACAAAATTACAAATTTCCTGTGTCCCCAGGAAATGAAAAAAAAAAAAAAAAATTCTCCACCACTATTCATCTTGATTACAAGTGAGTTCTTTTGTACTTTAATTTGGTTAAAAGTGTGTAGGACCCCTTAACAACATGCACTGTAGTATGAAAAGTTATGAAAACCATAAAAAATGGAGATCGCTGCCACCTGTACCTGACAGCTGATTTAGTTGCCCTGTATTTACATTGAGTCATTATGGTCCCCATAGCAGAAAAATGTTACCCATCATTGTACTTCACTTTTACAGGTCAGAACAAATAATTACATCCTTCACTTTCCAGCTGTAATTTTAAGATAACACAGGAAAGAAAATAAAAACACTCAGTACTTTCAGTGCTTTTTACAGCACTACTTATGTTTATACTTGAGTAGATTCACAGAGCACTACTTTCACCTGTGCGCGGTTAATATTTAATCAAGTAACTGTACTTTCACTTGAGTAAAATATTTTTAGGTACTCTTTAGCCCGTGCAATGAATACACTCTTTCAGATAAATATAAAATAATCACAGAAAAACCTTAATATTGTTAAAAAAAAAAAAAAGATAGAAATATACTCGTGTTCTTACCAGGTCTGGACTTGGCACTGTTGTAAGTGGCAACTGAATAGCTTCAAGTGGGACAGTGATCCCCTGTTTGTTTACATCTTGTTGTCTTAGAGACAGAACAGACATGCTCATGAATGAAAAGACAAGCCTCCCCCACCAGCCTGTATAATCTTTTGTTGACTCTGAGACACAGCTCCGAGTCTGAACTACAACACAAGACTAAAAAGAGGATGTGGCATTAACTAAATGACTGATATAACTCAAATAAACCAAACAGGGATTATTTCCTCCCTTTTTATTGATTTTGTTTTTGTGCAGTGGAGTTCAAGATCATTAAGACATAAAAAGCTTTTAAATTCTTTGGCAATTTTCACCAAATTCTCCTGATTTAAAAAGCCCTTGCATTCACATGGTGAAAAATGCAGTTTGACATCATGACATTTAAATACATTCAGTAAATGTAAATACCATGCAGAAGCTCTTGGATATTCCAATCATGCACCACAAATAAATACTCACAACCAAAACAACTGTGCAGCCACTGTGAGAATCAATCCAATATGGACAAGCTCTCAGTTGTGCCGAGGATGCACAACTCAAAATAAAAATACACTTTATACAAATATGACATCAAAGTCCACCATAATCTCTGAGCTGATTTACTCATCATAAAGTACTGTGGCACTGAAAAAAGTTCTACTTTTGCATTTCAATGTGTCAAAAAGGTCTTGTGAGACAGCAGGAAGTACTTTGTTTTAGCAACAACTAAAATGGAGGTCTGTCGATCACCTGCATAGAGCTGTGGTTCTTCTTTAAAGGCAACAACTGCTTTTTAAAGCTTCTAGTGCAGCAACAAAACAAAGCTTTGTTTTCATGTAAACTAATACTCGTCCTAAAGTCTCAGGTGGCAGCAGGGTGATCTGGTTCAGCACTTCAAACCGATGTCCCCGCTTCACCCCTGCCTGACAGAGTAATGGACTAAAAATCACTCAGTGGACAAATGTCAGGAGCAGACACATGATTACTGCAGGGCTGCATGCATTTAAGCCCTCAGGGGTGACGATAAGGGTTGACGTGTGAGTTCAGTAGCGGTGTTATTGTGTTGTGATGAGGTGGACGATCATGCGGATGATGCGGGAGCCGCGGGGGCAGCTGCACAGGTCTATGCTCGGCCTCCTGATTTTGTCCTCCAGCAGCTGGTCCAGCTCCCAGCGCAGCTCTTTGACCAGCTCTGCCACCTGTGCAATACACACAAAAACAGCAGTGTTAGGTGTGCTCTGCAGTTTGGCTTGTGCCATCATTTTGAATCAGAATCTTTATTGTTATTGTAACAAGGCCGACAAAATCCAAGTGCCATCCAATCACTGCGTCGTTCGTACAAATATATTCAAACACAACAGCTAAAATAAACACACAAGCAGAAAACATGGACACACACAAGCATACATACTGTGATCTCTTAAAAGCATATTTTGAGCTAAAAACCTGTAAAATCTTTGTAATGAAAGGACTTAACTATGAACTAAAGCTAATGTTATCTATTATTTTAATGATGTGTTTAAATTATCTGACATACTACCAGAAAAAAGCATTTATTTCCGAATCAAAGCCAGAGAAGAAAAGAAACAAGTACACTTACTTGAGCACTAAATATGTTAATTTTTGTGTATCTTTACTTGACAATAATAATTTGGAGGAAAATATTGACTATATTTTGATTAATACTTTTGGCCTGGAGTGGAAAATCTTGTATCTTAATTCAAATCAGGAAAATAGACAAGTTGTCATGGAGGCCTTTTTTTCTTTTACATGTTTTAGTTTATGCTGGACCTCAAACACCACAGCAGACAGGTCAACAGTATGGCTCATTAGAAACCTCAGGAACAAAGATGAACACCAATCAGGCATAACATTATGACCACTGACAGGTGAAGTAAATGACACTGAATATCTCTTCATCATGGTACCTGTTAGTGGGTGGGATATATTAGGCAACAAGCAAACGTTTTATCCTCAAAGTTGATGTTGGAATCAGGAAAAATCAGCAAGCGTAAGGATTTGAGCGAGTTTGACAAGGACTATAGTGTAATGGCTGGACAACTGGGTCAGAGCATCTCCAAAACTGCAGCTCATGTGGGGTGTTCTCGGTCTGCAGTCCTAAGTGTCTAAAATGGTCAAAGGAGGGAACAGTGGTGAACTGGCCACAGGGTCATGGGCGGCCAAGGCTCTTTATGCACAAAGGCTGGCCAGGGCGGTGTGATTTAACAGACGAGCATCAGTTGCTCAAACTGCTGAAGAAGTTTTGATAGAAAGGTGTCAGAATACACCGTGCATAACAAGGTCTTTTCTGCGTATGGAGCAATTTGTTTTATATTTATAATAGTTTAAGATTGCCTGCGCCATCTGACATGGCGGTTTAAAAAGTGTAATGTTTTTAATGTAATGACTGACATTTTCCCTGGTCATTAAGTTCTTTTGTTTACTTTCATTATTGATACTATCATTTTGGAGCTGGGCATCATGATGCCTCAGGTAGTGTGCATGCCTCACAGCAAAAAGGTTGCTGGTTCGATCCCCGTGTCCATCAGGGTCTTTCTGTGAGGAGTTTGCATTTTCTTCTGGTGCATGTGTGGGTTCCTTCCATTAAGTTAACTGATGTCTCCAAATTGCCCTCAGGAATGATTGTGAGCATGAATAATTGTTTTGTCTCTCTATGAGGCCCTGGAATTGGCTGGCGACCCATCCAGGGTGTACCTGCCTCCCGCCCAGTGTCAGCTGGGATGGGCTCCAGCCCCCCATGACCACAAAAGGGACAAAGCGGAATCGACGATGGCTGAATGGATGAATGGATTTCGGAGCTGCTAATCTAGAAATTTGTTGGATGTGGGTTTAAAAAATACAAATAATGTATTCTATAAAAACAGAGTGTTCAGGAATGCACTACCATGTTTGTTTGACTTCAAAAGTAAATGGACATGAGCTTGTATAACACTTCTCTGGTCTTTCTGATTTTTTTACACTCATTCACGCTTACTGTAAATCCACGCACTGATGACTGAAGTTTCTAAATTATCCATCAACATCAGCCAACAAAGCCATGCTCTTTTATACACAACACAGCCACTGACTAAGTCACTGATGTCCCCTAGATGTTTGATGCTTAAGTATTAATAAAAGTGAGCCCTCCAGTGCTTAGTCTAAAGTAATAGCCTGACAAAGGAACTTTCACTTGTATTGAAGTAGGCTTTCTCACCCATTCATGTTTCAGCCATTAAAAAACAGTTACAGGTGCTTGTTCATCCTTTAATAATCTCTGTGCTGAACTACTGAACCTCCTCACCACCTCCTAACCTGCCTTGACAAGGCCTCCCTTGACCTTTTACAAATGATCCAGAATGCTGCCACAAGGCTGTTAACAAGGTCTAGCAGGTCCATGTACCACTTCTATTGTATTCACTCTGCACTGGCTTCCAGTGAAATTCAGGACTCAATTCAAGATCCATGTTTTGTCATATAAAGCCATGCACAATCAGGATCCTGCTTACATCTTAAACCTTCTTCGTCCCTGAACCCCCAGTTGACCCCACAGGTCTTCTGGTCAGTAATGTAAGTTAAGTCAATAATCTGGTGGAGTTATTAATACAATCCATTTATTCCAGATTTGATAAAATGTTTTCCTTCCATGTCCTCAAGGATTAAGTTGATTTCTCAATTTAGAATTGAGTATTAAACCAAACAATTCTTCTACTGTGGCTGGCTCTGGCTTGAGCCGTTTTCTAGTAATTGATTTTTAACTCACTGCCAAAAGAGCCTGCAGCAGTTTTTTTATCACTTCTCTTTTTTAAACAAGTAATTTGACCAAAGTAGAGACTCTCGGAGTTCAGGGCTATGTGGATTTTAAAATATCTCCATTTATATTTTATGAATCTTGTCCCAGTACAAACTAAGCTCGGGGCAATCCCAGAATACATAGAAAGGATTTGCTTCTACTGAAACAGTCTCCAACATGTCCGCCTGTATCCCTCTATTTCTCTTGACGTGGTGTTATAAAGTACCACATTAGATTTATCCATCAGTGTTCCCTCCAGTGCATTGAGTTTGTTAAAGATCACTGAAATGTCCAAACTTCTTCTCAGGCCTCCCCGAACAGTCTCACCCTCTTTTTTTTTTTCCATCGAGAGGGTGTCCTCATTTTCTGCACCGCAAAGGATATAACAAAGTTTAGAGATGAACATCTCAGGCTGCTGATGCTGTGGTGTGTGGCAGCAGTTCCCTCAGTTCTTACTGTCACTATAAAAGTAAACATGATGTAAGGACGTTGGTGAGTCAGTTTAGAGTCACTTGGCTGTCAGCCAGGGGGAGAAAAGAGCCCAGCTCCTGCTGTCACATGTCGATGTGTTCTTGGGCAAAGCATTTAACCTCAAATTGCATTCATTGCTACATATCAGTTTGGATGAAGGTTCATGTGCATGGTTTCAGGATTATTACCACTGTCAAGGAGGTTATGTTCTTGCCAGTGTTGGTTTGTCTGTCTGTCTGTCTGTCTGTCTGTTTGTGTTCAACATAACTTGAAAAGTTATAGACAGATCTGGATAAAATTTTCAGGAAATGTGTGGAATGGGATAAGGAAGAAATGACTAGATTTTGGGACTGATCCGACTCACCATCCGGATACAGGAAGTTTTTAAAGGACTCTTTAACAAAGCCAGATAAGACCATTTTCGCCAAAGTGGACTGAAGCTGCTTGGCGGAAGTCTGTGCTCTCTGAGTGCTTTTCTAGTTTGTCTGAGAGATCTCAATGTGTTAAAGTAGGTCAGGCCAAATCAGATCTTTTACTGATTGATAGAGGTGTGCCACAGGGTTCAGTTCTGGGCCCTGTGCTTTACATCAATGACGTTGTCTCTACTCTGCAAAACTGCACATCTTTATGCAGATGATGCTATTGCTTATTGTATCGCAGACACTACACAATCTGCCATCAACAACCTGCAACTTGCTTTTTACACTCTACACGAGTCTCTTATTAACCCTAAACTTGTACTTAATGTAACCAAAACAAAATTCATGTTATTCTCCAGGGCTAGAAATACTAAATTTGAAAACACAGAAATATCAACTTCCAATGCATCAAGGATCGAGAGAGTCACTGAGTTTAAATACCTTGGGATATGGCTTGATGAGGAATTTATGTTTAAACGTCATATTAACACTCTTGGATTATGTCTAGTCTTGGATTATGGCGATACAATACACAGACATGCTGCAATTTCAACTCTCAAGTGTTGTATACCACTCTGCTTTCCGACTCGTAACTGGTGACAGGTACAACACTCATCATTGCATCCTCTAAAAGAAGGCTGGTTGGCCATCACTTGAGCAGAGAAGGAACAAGCACTGGTTTTTGTATATTTTCAAAGCTCTTACTAACAGGCTACCACCCTACCTCACAAACCTGTTAATGTTTTATGATTGCTCCTACATGACTCGTTCCTCCAGTTCACTCATTCTGAAAGTTCTTTGAGTCTATGCTGAACTTGGTAAATTGGCATTTTCCTTTGCTGCCTCTCACTCATGGAATTTCCTCCAAAACACTCTAAAGATAACAGCCAATAATAACAGCAGATAATAACAGCCTTTCCCTCTCTTACTGAGTTTAAGACTTTGATTACTGACCGCTGTTCCTCTGTTTGTAACTGTTTTTATTGATTCCTCTGCTGTTGCGATTGATTGTTTGTTTGTGCTTGTTCATTGTTTATATAATGTCTGTGATCTCGAAGACATTGAAAATGAGGGAAACCTCTATGTCTTTTCAAGCATAAATAAAGGTTTGAACGAATTAGTGGCATTTCAATGGAAATAAACAGTGTGAAATCTATTGATGACAGCTGCTTAAACCATCATTGAGTGAATGTAGATGTGAATGGGTAAGTGTGGCCTGTGCTGGAAGAATCGTTGACTGTACTGATGACTAGCAAAGTCTTACAAGCCCAAATTCATTGACCAGCCCATTTCACAATAAAAGCATTAAATTTATTCTAAGCTGCTAAATGTATCCAATCTCCTCTTCCTCACCTGATGAGAAGCGGCAGCAAATCGAATCCATCCGTCATCCAGCGAGATGACAAATTCTCCTTTGTGCAGCTCCATGTTGACTTGCCCTCCTCCAAACAGCACCAGAGGATAAACAGACACCATACTGCAGTCCCTGATGAAGACGCGGCTCGTCTTCACCTTCTCGTGATAAACCAGGTAAGGGCTGGTGTAGTGACGGACCTGAAGGACAGAAGAATCAGGGGTTAGTATCAAAACTAGTAGTTTCTGTAGTGTCTTCTTGTTTTCAAAGTTTCTTACTGTGTAGTTGACTGAGGAGGGATGCACGTGAACACAGCCGTCGTTTTTTGTCATGAAGCGGAGCTCATTGGCTTTTGGCTGCATCTTCATCGCTCCTTTGCTGGTCATCTTGTAATTCCCCTGAGGAGCTCGTACCTGGAGGAATGGATCAAACACAGAACAACCAAGACGTGACAGCAGTAAGAGACGGTTTCTGAGCTAAACTCTGGTGAACATTTTTGTCAAAATTATAGACAGCATCAATATTTACCTGGACCACATTTGGATAGAGGGCAGCACAGAGCATGGCGGACATCAGTCTGATGTTTTCTGAGTTCAAGTTAGCCTGGGGGAATGACAGAAAGTTAAATATATATTCAAAGACAAGGATAAACAACCATAACTCTCCATAAACAAGTCATGACACTGAGTGGGCCTTACAAACTAGTGTTAAAACAGCTTTGAGACATGCCTGCTGGCTGACAAGTTGTTTCTGGTTTGTTTTCAGTAATGCAGGGTTATATAACACAGGTCTCTATCCTGTAGAGTAAACAGCCTCATATATTCAGAGTGTTACTTGAAAAAGTTAACACTGATGAATTGGACCAGACAGGCAGCCTTTCTGCTTCAGGCCATTACTATTACCCCTCCTATTTTTGCACACAACAACAAAACCAAACAACATTTAGAGACTCTTGTGCTGCCTGCTTGCCTGTGGTGACAATTCTTCTTTGCCTCCAGTTCTGATTTGCCTTGCCTCCAGCTAATACTGGGACTCCACTTGTGAAGTAGGTTGTAAAAAGACTAAAGGCCCCTTTCTTTTCACTTTTAGAAGTAATGTTTGAATACAAGTCGCAGCCTAAGGCAATGCTGTGGGAAGTCTTGACCAATCATATCAGGAAATTTTGAGCTTCTTAAGCTTTGGAGGATTAGAGACAAAATCAAATGGCTTAACACTTTACTTTCAAGTTAGAAGTTAAATAAATGTGAATAAAATGTTGTAGAAAAGGTAAATACAAATTGTTCATCCTTACTATTTGATTTTCATGTCATTTCTTCCCTTGGTGTCAATATCTATTACATATTCTACCGAGATGTTGAATCTACGCACCAAAGTCATGATTTAGAGCCTATTAAGTCATCTGGTATCTGTTTGTAGGATTTTTGAAGTTCAAGATGTCTTGAACAATCCTCTTTAGCAAGCCTTGCTGTATAAAACAAGCGCTCATCAAGTGTATGTTTTTACTACAATTACAATTAATTGGCCATTCTTTTAGCCCCATTCCATTATCATTACAGTCCCTGATTATAACTTCAGAGAGCTCAACAAAATTAAATACATGGTCCCTGCAAATAGCACACATATCAGATTGATCTCTCTATCATGGATGTACTGATTATTCATCCATAGTAAACCATCTTTACAACTGTATGGACATGAGGTCTCTCTTGAAAAGGAGATGCCACATCTCAAGGGGCTTACCTTAAATACATTTATATCCAACAAAGACAAATATGGCACTAAACAGATAAAAACTGATTGAATCTAGATTCAGCAGAGACAAATGTGGTGAGGGCAGATGTATGTTCTGGGCGTCCATGGGTTTGTCGCTATAATAAATTCTTAATGTTCGTCCCTTTGTCTCTGCCTGGATGGATACATCTCTGGATGCAAGTATGTGTATGTACAAATATATATGTTATGTGTATTTGTATATATGCATATGTGTATCTATAAAATGAGGGATACATCATCAGCCTGCTCTATTGAAAAGTGCCTTGAGATAACATTTGTTATGAACTGCAGCTATACAAATCAAGACTGACTGATTGATTGATACAGTTTTATTCTTAAACATGTATCTACTTAAAATAAAAGCTAACAATCCATTACAGCTTATCCTTTAAAGCCTGAAAACACAAATTATGTCCAAAATTTCTGTTTTTTTTTTTGGAGCTGAAATGTTTATTTACTTTCTACTGAAATCCAAAAAAAAAAAAAAAATCAAAATTTAACATTTAGATTTTTTGTATCTCATTTGAAACATTAACTGATTATCCTCTTGAGGACATTTTTATCATTTATCTGATTGTATTCATTTGTTTTTTAGTAATTTGTTGATAATATTGATTAGATAGAGGTATCATAAAAGTATGTATCAAATATGATACAAAAGCCTTTAAGGGGTTAAAGACCAAAACTTAAGATACAAAACTGCTACGTGCTATGTGGTAAAAGCCTGCTAGTGTTTGGAATTCCCCATTCCCTAAAATTCATCAGAAATGATCAACCGACCTGCTTTCAAAAATCATTTAAAAAGGTTTTTTCTTCTCTTCTTGATAGCTGACGTGAAAAACCTTCACTTTTTCTGTTGGTAGCTGCAAACTTTACTTCCCAATTACTCTTCCTGCTGAGGGTGTCCCCAAACCTGTCTTGTCTCCATCAAATCAATTACCTCAGGGCCCGTGGCCTCAAGAACACCATCAGTGCCTTTGGAGCTCATTCGCTCGATGATCCTCGCCCTCAGTCCCTCCTTGATGAAGCCGATGTCAGACAGCAGCTCAGCAAACTGCCTCTTCAGACTGGCTATTTCCTGCATGCAAAATATTTATAATTTTACCAGCAGCAGATGGCATACCATGAACAAAACAAAAACAGACTGCAAAAAAAGGCTTTTTGAGACACTTTACCAAAGGTAGAAGAAAGCAAAACCTTATTTCATAAATTTAAACTGTCTAGTACATGTCTATCACACACATATGCTTACAAGTATTTTTTTCCTTTAATCTTTGTTTCACTTTCCAGTATTTACCAAAGCAACACGTTTATGTGGTGACATTTTGGTCTCGTTTCCAGCAGTGCATGCAAAGGCAGAAGCTGTTCATTTAGTAGAAGCCTTGTTTGTTAGAGCTTTTCAAAGATCCAAAAACAACTAAAAAGGTACATCTGAAGAAAAATAATTCTATAACACAATCTTATTTATGAATTAGACATGTCAAACTTACAAAACAAAAAAACATGGATGTGCTTTGTTATGCATTAGGTAGGGGTATCTCAATTTTTAGGGCACCAAGTTCCTTTACTACATTCGGTGTGTTTCCACCAAGCAGTCTGGTTTAGTTTGGCTCAGTAAAGACTTATGGGTATTTCCACAGTCAAGCAAGAGGAAAGGTACCTAAATAATCCTTCTGTTGGGTTTCCAAGCTGGCTGAGCTTGCCCCAAAGGGTGGAGCTAAAAATGACTGGTCCCAAAAATCATCACTTCCCATGCAACAGCTGCAAAAATGGGAACACATTCTGAACCATGTTTAAATCTCCCATGAATTTAGAGCAACTTGTTCACTGCTTTTCTATAAAGAATGTCTGCACTAAACATAGCTCCATGAAGTACTGGATTGCTGGAAGTCCTCCATTGTTGCTCTTTGTTAAAGTGTCCCATTCTACTTCAGAATGCAGCACTGTGTTGTGCTGCTGGGATGTCACACAATTACATAGTGGAGAGTTAAGTGGGGTAAATACAACGATTTTCTAAATCTTAAGAGATTTTTTTATCTGTTAGAGACCCCACACATGAAGATAAAAAATCAGGCATTGAACAGTTTTGATCAGACTGTGTGTGGTCTGCTCCGATAATCGCAACACAGCACACCACACACATAACCATTCTGTCCCACCACTGATCTAGAATCTAGTCCTCCAAGACAAAAATCTCGCGTGATCTAACACATACAAAGAAGAAGAAGCATAGCAACAACCATAAACGTTGTCTATTGCAACAACCGGGAAACACAACACGCAACATGGGAGAGGACATACGAGAAGAGGGAATGGTGGTGGTCTTTGGACTATTTTTGATGGAAAATCAGGAACTAAATAGAAGAAAAGACTGTGGAAAAATCCTGGAGACAGTGTGAACACATGAGCTGGTCCTCTGCTTCTTCGGTCCACCAAACTTTATGTTTATGTTTCAGGTCAGCCGTGCTTGTTTTTATTTACACCTGTTTCCTTGTTCCTCAATCAGCTCGCTTCTTGATTGGCTACATTCAGTTCCACGTAACAATTCATGGAGTCATGACTCAGGAGTCATCGGTTTTCCCCACACATATGAAGATTGTTGGTCGTAAATATTGAACAAGTTTAATATTTACAATTGTCAGCCCTGACCCATTTTGGAGCCGATTATTGGGACAAAGTCATTCTTAACACACCTCAGACCACAGGATAATCTTATAAGACAGAAGATAATCGGGCATTTGCTGTCCTTGGTTGGGAAGGGGACAAAAACAGCCCGATAATCTTTATGTGTGTACCCTGCTTTAGTCTATGTCGTGGAGATGCAGGCATAGAAGACGCTAGATTAAGTTATTTCAGTTTTAACACTGCCATACCTGTAAACCTCGCCAGGACAGGAAGTTCTCCCTGCAGTAGACAAAGCCAGCCTGGTTGCCATTCTTTGCTGCACAGCACCAACCCTGCACAGGAGGAAACATCCATCATATTAGACATTTTTAACAATGCATCAACATAAATACACCTGAATGCTGTGTCTGAGTTAGATAAGAACCTTGTATGCCTGTAGCAAAGCAAGATGGTCACTTTGAGCCACAGCAAAGGCTAGTTTCTTCTCATTGGCTTCTTCTCGCTTATCCCATGGAGACACCTGGACAGCAGACAAAGCCATGTATAGAATTAGAAACACTTTTAAAGTTTAGTACCAAACAAAAAAGTGTAACACAGTTTCTTACAAATGGGGATTTGAAGGCCAGGCTGGCAGCAATGGTGAGTGCTGGGTCAAGGCAGCGGAAGATGGCACCAAACAGCATGAGCTTTCCGATGCGCACGTCCACAGGCAGGCAGGCCAGGTGGTAACCCAGCGGGGTCAGTTTCTCATCTGCTGTCAGGGCTCCCAGGTCACACAGGCGCTGCTTGGCTGCATCCAAGCTTCCCATAGCAGGGGGCTCGATGAGACGGGAGAAGACAGACTCTAGTGTCTGCTCGGAAAATACGTCCAGGATCTTGATTCTATGGAAAAGAGAAGGGAAATCTTAATCATATAAGGAGGTGCTTTTTCTTTTCTAAACTCTGATAATGCCCATGTGAAAAGCCCCCAGTCTGCAAAATCCCTGCATAAATTTAAAACTAAAGTCCCTAAAGCCCTATCAAACATCTTCCTCTGGAGTTTCCAGTGATAAAGAGAAAACAGATGGATTTACCGGAGGCAGAGCTGCTCCAGAGGCACTCTCTGGATCTCAGGCAGCTGCTGCTCAGACAGCTGGTGTTGGAAGCAGTGGCTGGTGAAGAGGTGGAAGCAGACCCCCGAGGCTACACGACCCGCCCGACCCTTCCTCTGCAGCGCGTTGGCCCTAGACACCCACGAGTCCTCGAGGCTCTCCATGCTTTTAGATGCATCGTACCTAAAGGTATAAACAAGAAAATAATTTATATGCAGCTTGGCCAAAACAAATTTCGCAGCCCAAGGTTTCACCGCTGTATTAATTCTGTTTGTGTTTTTCTCTAAATGCACAGTTTTAAACTGTAAATATCTAAAGAATCATCATGATATCACTCTATTTCAGTGAAACAAAAGCTTACCTTTTCTCCTTCATCTTTCCAGAGTCAATAACATAAACCACGTCATCGATGGTTACTGAGGTCTCAGCGATGTTTGTGGAGATGATGATCTTGGTGACTCCATCTGGTGGTCGACTGAAGACCGCCTGCTGCTCCTCATTGGACAGCGTTGAGTGGAGAGGATAAATTTCACACCTAACAGGGTGAAAAGCAAACAAGCATTTGTGAGAACGTTCATCAGTAACTATCAATAGATTAACCTCCAAATCTAAGACATAAATGCTGACAGTAAATATTAAGACCCTTCTCTGATGGGAGAAAATGAATCAAAAGTGAGTCTGATACACCTGATTTATTTACATCATAAGGGTTTAATATACAGTTAATTGCAGTGGTGTATAAAGATACAGAATATGGGTGGACAAGAATGAATTAGTTCTGCCAAGGACGTTATGTTTTTGATAGTGTTTGTCTGTTAGCAAGAGAACTCAAAGTCAAGAACAGATTTTGATGAAATTTTCAGGAAATATTGGTCATGACAAAAGGAAGAGCTGATACGATTTTGGTGGTGGTCTAAATCTGGATGCAGATCAAGGATTTGTCAACATTGTGAGATAGGGCAGTTTTTCACTTTTTTCTAAAAACTCTGTAACTTCTCAACAATTTTTCCACAAAATTTTCAGGGCATGTTGGTCATGACACAATAAAGTGATCCATACCCAGGAATTTTTACATTTACATCTTGATTGTGCAAGATGGTAGTTTTCCACTTTCCACAGTTAAATTCTACTTAAAAGGAATTCTCAATCTCGTCACTGATGGTTTCGTTTGCTATTGCTGCTAATTAAGAGACACAAGGACTTAAGTCTGTTTTCATAACCAGCTTAAAACTTGTCACAGCAGCTTGAAGCTTTCAGTCTATTATTTATCCCTCACTTCTGGATTTGATAATACAGTTTTATTTCATTTCCAATGTTCTACAATATATTTACCTTTCCACTGAAAGATTTTGTTTTGATAGGGTTCCTACATATTGTCACAAATCCAGTTCAAGACAGTTCAAGACCTGAGCTGAAAAAAAAGATACTGTTTTTCCCTGCAGAGCAAACTGATAATCACATTCGTGGTTTACTAACCTTTTTATTTATAGCAAAAATGCCAATTTATTAATGCAAGATTGCAATTTACCTAAACTGACTGATCCATGCTGAATGCTATAAAATGATATAAATGATTTCTAGCCTCATTAAACCCAAAGAGCAGAGGAAAGTGCATACTATGCAACATAATGTTGCTGTCATTGATAATTTTTACACTGTTTCTCTCAAGATCCCGAAACAGACTTGACAAAAACAATCTCGGTCATAGAACCATCTTATCCAAGGCATCTTACAAGTAAAAATAAATATTTTTCAAACTTTGTAAGACCTTAAATAAAAAAAAGTCTTATTAATACTTTTAAGGATCAGTAGGAACCCTGGTTTTGTTACTGCCATGAAGCTCAAAAACACTTCAAGAAATCATTATTCCCAAAAATAAATAAGTAATTAAAACCTAATCACTGCATGCACACACAACTTGAGATTCAGACCTGGCTGTCCCTCTGTTGTTGAACAATCTGTTGGACTTGAGCTGCTCATAGAGCATCTTAATCTCAGCCAGGCCTGGCAGAAACACAAGCACTGCACCTGAATACAGAAACAACAGTGTTACATCACATTTTAAAGGGCTGTGTGAATTTAAACAGACCAGGCTGAGTCATTTGTTTATGAGTAAGTCTTACCTGGAGGGTAGTCGTGTTTTCCATCCACAATCCATTCCAGCAGGCTCTCTATGAGGTCCATGTTAATCTTATCCAGGTCCATTGCAGCCATGGTTTTCAGCACAGACTTTTTAGTGTCTACATCAACAGCAAAATAAAATGTATGATTATATTTATGGTTTGCTTTTTGAGAAACAGGAGGTGGAGGAGACAGATCAGGTCTTCAGTATTGCTTTTTCAGTACACACCTTTGTATCTGAGTGTGAGCTCCTGCAAGCCAAGCTGCTGGTCTGGAATAGAGTCTTTGACAAAGTCCTTCTTGCAGAAAGACATGAAGTTCCACACATCATCACCTAAATCATCCACCATGTCTCGTGGCTCTGCTCTGCTTCCTCGCCCAACTGTGGAAGACGAGTTCTGTTTCCCTGAGCGGAAGTAAGGACTACCATCCTCGATGACATAGCTGGAAAAATAAATACAACTGATGTCTCTGTGTGTATGGTTTTCTCCCTCTTGCATAATAACATTACGCTATTTAATATTGTAAGAACACAATATTTAGTTGAGATACTCAGTAAATAAGTCAGTTAATATTTCTTGTTGGTGTTGAGGTGATGGGAGATGCACCTACCGGGATTTATTGATTGCATCTTCAAGGAAGAACTGATCAACAGGGAAAGTACGCCCTGGAAACAAAGAGACTTACTTAATGGGAGATTGAGAAAATAAATAAATAAATAAACAATGACACTGCTGTGATTGAAGGATGTGTAAAACAGAAATCACAGTTAGCCGATTACCTGGTATGTGGACAGTGGGACAGTTGTAAAAATACTCAGAAAAAAGGTTTGCATTGAGCGTGGCACTCATTAAAATAATCTTCAGGTCACGCCTCTGCACTATGAGGTCCTTTAACACCAACAGCAAAAAGTCACTGAAAAGGATGAAGAGTGCTCAGGTCAGTAGATCTGTTGTGTTTGTAGCAGGACTATCTACACAGACAATGATACAAAACCACTCAAAACTGTCCCTTTTGAAACTGTTGTAACCTGAAGTTGTAAAAGCAACTGCACAAAATGTATGCAGAGGAGTGAGGATAAGCACTTCCTAAACCATGAGCAGGATTTGCATAATCTCACCTCTCCTCTGTTCGCTCGTGCACTTCATCCACGATGACATGTGTGACACCTTTGAGGTCTGCCTCGCCCTCCAGCCTCCTCAGTAACACTCCTGTGGTGCAGTACAACAGTCTGGTGGCAGAAGACTAGTATAAAGGAACAGTCAGAGATTAGCATTGTATAATATGGCATCAAATTAACATTTACAGAGGAAGCTGCTGCTAAGGGCTTGAAATTCATATTGGACTATTCAAATGTGTCCATACCCTGACAGTCTCCAGGCGGATTTGGTAGCCCACAGAGTTGCCTAAACTCTCTGCTCGCTCCTGGGCCACCCTCTGAGCCACAGAGATGGCAGAGATGCGGCGAGGCTGAGTGCAGATGATGTTAGCCACGTCCTCAGCTCGGCCGCCTAATGTGGAGTCCAGAATGAACTGGGGGATCTGAGTGGTCTTACCACAACTGTAGAGAGACAGAAAAAAAAAAAAACAAGTTAAGCAAGAATTATATCCACTACAGAGGGGAAAGAAATAGGAATAGGCATTTTTGTCTGTCTTCATTCTTCACTATAAATGTAAATTTAGAGCCCTCCAAACTCTTCACTGGGTTGGATTTTTTGTGAAATATTTTGCATTGATTTAAATTTGAGGAAATGGAAAACAATGTAACTGGGCAGGTTTGTAGTTGCTTTAAACTACTCAACCTTCAAGGCAAGTATCAAGAGTTATTTTCCACAAGTTCTTCTTTCAGAATCTTATAATAAATGTGGTACAAGAGGTAAATTTAGTCCCTTCTTTGTCAGTCATCTGTTGCACCGTTTGTCAAGCGCTATGAACTACTACTGAATTTGAAAGTTAATATTTAATTTTAGTTTGGATGATTCAGTTTGATTTAACAGTTACAAGCAGAGAAGAGCAGTGGACCAGAATTTGGACTAAAGCAGGTTATAAATAAACCTTTTTTACACCAAGAATGATAAAAGAAGAATGAAGTAAAGTGCCTGCACTCTGCATTTTTGGCCTTTCCCTTCCCCTCTATGTGGCACCCGCAGCTGCCTGAAACAGCTCCCCCTCCCTCATTGTTTTGTTGTCAGTTTATGCCCATTGGCTCACAGTAGCAAGCCCATTAGAAAGTAGATGTTAGATTGAATGAACAGTTGTTGGCAATGTGGCTGAACTGACCAATTACCACAGGGTTGACTTGTAGACTAATCAGAGCAGACTGGCCTTATGTGGGAAAGGGAGCCTTAAAATGACTGAAGCTCTACAGAGACACAAAGAGAAAACGGCACTATCTGGGACGTTCTGTGTGTGAAAACTACACATTTTATTAAATATTAGTCATTGTAAACATACCCTTGCAGTCATCAAAACCAATATCTAAACCTGATTTAAGGCAAAATATGACCTCTTTAATACCTGAAATACTGCTGAAACATAAAAAAAATAGATGACTATAAATAGAATCTTTGCCATCTGAGTATTTCTAAAGTTGACAGCCCTAACCGCTGCCCTTTGTGACTCACCCTGTCATCCCGCTGACCACCAGCACCTGGCATTGCTCTAAAAGGTCGAGGATGTTTTCCTTTTCTTGCCAAGCTGGCAGCTTTCTCCTCTGCTCCAACATGGACCGGAAACGCCTGGAGGACTGTGTGCACAAAATGATGAAAGACCAGCAACACATTCAAAGTTAATTTTGTAGAGGAAAACTCATATTGTGCACTTACATCATATGTTTGAATGAAAACCCTGATTCCAAAAGAGTCAAGACGTTGTTTTTAATGTGATTAAACAGAATATAACGATATACAAAAACCTTTTTAGCCATTTATTCAATTAAAAACAACACAAAGACAAGATCTTTGTTGATTCAGGATTGCTTTAAACTTCACCTGCTTCCTCTGGAACTCTCGGCTCAGCTTCCCGTTCTCCTGCAGAACATTGTCCATCTTCAGGTTGTGCTTATTCACCATCTTCTTCCTCAGACTAATGTAACTCTCACTCTCCACTGGAACAGCTTCATCCTCATCTTCATCATCTCTGTCATCCAGCTCCTCTGCCTCTGTGGTCTCTTTTACTTTTGTGGTAAAGGATGTGGGATTAAACTTTTGATCACAAAACTGCAGAATATTAAAAAAATGTTTATTTGCTGTGTTGTGGACTCACCTTCTGTGTGCTTCTGGCTGTTAGGTGGAGCACTCCATCTGCTGTTGCTGTGATTACTGCTACTTCCTCTGCTTTCCTCAGATGCATTGCTTCTTACACTCTTACTCTTCAATATGGCAAGAGGAGGTGGGGGAACAACCACAACAGGCGGTGGCGTGCTATATTTGTGATGACTGACAGCTAGCAGATCCTTCATCGTGTTTTCATCCTCACATATGGTGATCAGAGTGTAAACAACCGGCTCGCTGCTCTTTGCTGCAGCCAAAGCCTCTTCAAATAATCTCTCCGTCACGCTGAGCCTTCCTGCTGCTCCCACAGACTCATCTGTGGTGCTAAAGGCCACAATTGGAGCCTGGAAAGGGTAACGGTTGTCTTTAGGGAAGCGGATCTGGAGTTCATATTCAGGAGGAGAGTAGCTGCTGAAGCCTGGCTGGCTGGGGCCGGTCAGATCTGGGGAACCAGTCCCGGATTTTTTTTTAGTGGGAAGCTGGTGTTTAAACTTGCATTTGTCCCCAAACCTGCAGCCCTGCCCTCTCATGTAGAATCTGCAGACATCACTCTTGTTCACAGCTCCCTCTCCCTCTCCACCTCGACCTCCAACTCCTCCTCCAGTTTTAGCAGCATTGTCAGAGAGGAATGAGAGATCCAGGTTTACAGTCCAGACTGAATTTGCAATCCGCTCACTGAAGCGCTCCCCATAGATGGCAGCCAAAGCCAGAGCTTCTTCCTGCCTCTGACTCAAACACTCGTCCATAGGCACACTTCCCAGGCCTTCAACAGAGAGGGCCTTCTGGCCAAAGCGTTCGGTGAAAACCTGGTGGAGGAGCTGTTCCAAAGTGGTACCAAATTCTCCTCCACCAGCCTCCAGTGCCTGCTTACTGCGCTCCCTGTCAAATCCAAACCTACAGGGTACAGAGAGGAGAAGATAACTATTACAAAACTCATCCAACTTAATTTAATACATTTCAGGGAGAAAAAGCAGAGTTTATCGGCTTTGTATCCAAACAGGTCTGACTATAGTTTTCTAGTTTTCTGTTCTTAACTGACAGGAGAGCCACCCTGTGAGGTCTACTGCTGCTGTGGCCCATCTGCTTTAAGATACATGTTGGGCTTCAGAGATGGTCTTCTGTTTGCTTTTGTTGTATTGAGTTACTGTTGCCTCATCGTCTTGGACCTCGCAGGCTATTCTCCTGACCTGTGGCATTGCTGCCCACAGAGAACTACCGCTCACTAGATATTTCCTCTTTTTCAGACCTTTCTTTGTACATCCCTAGAGATGGTTGTGTGTGCGAAAATCCCACTGGATCAGCAGTTTCTGAAAGACTCAGACACGCCTGCCTGGCACCAACAACTACGCCACGTTCAAAGTCACTTACATCACCTTTCAGAATCAGAATCGTTGTTTATTGCCAAGTATGCAACACTTGCAAGGAATTTAAGTCCGGCAGTTGTTTTCTCTAGTACAAAGGAATTACAAAAAATAAAAGTAAATAAAAAAATAGAGAATAAAATTAAATTCTGCCTATTTGTGTCACATCCATGCTCAGTTTGAACTTCAGCAGGTCATCTTGAACAGGTCCACATGCCTAAATGCACACATTGCTGCCAATTGAATGGCTGAGAAGCTATTTGCTTTGATGAGCAGCTGAGCAAGTTTACTTAATACTTAAAATGTGGCCAGAATTTTAAGTGTTTAGGCTAAATGAAAAAACATTGTTGTCTCTTTAATCTCAAGACCTTCTTTTCTCAAATGGCTTGTATGTTTTTTCTTTTTAGATTAGATTAGATAGTACTTTATTAATCCCCTTGGGTAGTAATAATTAACAACAGTCAGCTGCCAGCCAAACAAATTTATGAATAAATCTATTCATTTAAGTAGCTGCTTTAGTTTGAGTGTTAGAAAACTGTTCAGAATAAAACTAAGTGTTTTGCTGTGCTTAAACATTTTACTTCAACTGCTTTACCCTAAAATTCTGTGAGCATAACATCAGCACATGCTCATCTGTCCGCTCCGTGTGCGTGCATTCAGCTGGGAGGTTGTGTCCTACTGAGAGGGGGGAAGGGTCTTTATGGGGTTTTGACAATATTTGCAAAATAATAAATACCACCACAAATGAAGAGCTGCATTTTGACTTCATTAAAACATTAATTATCTGAGATTAACTGGCCTGTCAATATGCCAAAGGCAAACATTTTGTACCTAGACCTTTAACCACTCATTGCAGCTGATTGTATCGTCACAGATCTGCTGACTACTACAAACTTCAACATTTCATACAAACGAAAAACATCTGTCCTTCACCTGCAGATTTTTCCTATTGCAAACAAAGAGATGACAGGCTCAGGGGTGGGCCGGTCATCATCAGACAGCGGCTCAGATACTGGGCTCTCTGCCCTCTCCACAGGCTCATCGTTTGTGTTCCAAAACTGGCCGTCCTCACGGTGGTCCAACTCATCAAACTCCTCCTCATTTTCTCCCCCGGAATAATCAGAGCCAGACTCACTGAGGCAGAGAGAAGAAAAATGTCAACTGACAACATCACTTTATTAAAACAATGCTATTTTTTTAAAGTCAAATAGTCTCTATAACAGACATTGGAGAGAAGCTTTGACATTTTAAATATACACATTACATTTTAAATCTACTCTCCTTTATCTGTATATATCGCTACTGATACGATTGATCAGTTTTGAGACAGAAATCAAAAAAGGGATGTCTCTAAAATGGACATTAATTAAAACTGAATATCAAGATAATGTATTAGCAATGACCAAGAGGAAGTTTGACATAATATATTCCTCTTTTTTGATATTCAATCAATCAAATATTTATTTATAAAGCACTTTTCATACATTAAAAACGTAGCACAAAGTGCTATACATGTTAAAATCATATTAATGTCCATCATGTACTGAGATTTACAGAAACTCAGAGTGTGGAGGCCCCCACACTCAAACCCACAAAATTTTCCTTTTTTGGAGGATGGGAGACATAAGCTGTTAAAGTAGACTTTGTGGTTCCCAGAGTGCTTTGTGTTTAGTTAATACACTTTCTTGAGAGCAATATTTGAATAGAAGAGCCCTTTATGCAAAACAATACGGAAGCAGAGGAAGGCAGAGCTAGTACTGTAGGTCTAAGCTCATCTTTTCTTGTTTTTGTTTTGGCTGAAAGTTCCCTGGGGCCAAATGTGACATGTTCTTCATTTAATATACGTACTCATAGTGCTCATCAAAGTCCTGTGTCTGCAGCTCCCTCAGCAGCTCCTTCAGTTGCTCTTGGTTTTCATTAGTCATGAAGATCTTCTGTAAGGGCATGGAGCTCGCCTCCAGCCTTGTGGCTTCCCCTGACATTGAGGACGTTCTCGTCCTTGCCAGGGACCTTGGGAGGGCCTTGCTGCCTCCATCACTTCTGCCACCCTTGTCTCGATCTCTGCCTCCCCTTCCTCTTCCCCCATCTCTGCCGCCTTCACGTCTGCCACCTCCGCCTCCACCTCGTCCTCTGCCAGGTCTGAATAAAGTGCCAGAAAAACAGAGAAAGAGAAGGAAAACAGAGCAGAAATAAAAGCACGCTGTAATTTTCTGATTTGATGATAAATTCTGCTAAGAACTGAACAATATCATACCTCTGCAGATGTCCAAAATTAGATTAGATTAGATTAGAGAGAACTATATTAATCCCTTTGGAAAATTCCCTCAGGGAATTTAGGATTCCAGTAGCAGTTTAGTATAAAAGATAACAAGATATATAAAAAAAGATAGATAAGAAAAAATATATAAATACAAATAAAAAATAAAAATATGGCTACAAGCTGGCTACTGCTCTTCCCCGTCTTCTGTCTTCGTGTTACTCCTCCTCCCCCCTAGTGAAGAGTTGTACAGTCTGATGGCCTGAGGGACAAAAAAGTTTCTCAGCCTGTTGGTCCTGAATTTGGGTAGAAGCAGTCTTGGGCTGAAAAGGCTCCTCTAGTTGCTGATGACGGTGTGAAGAGGGTGACTGGCATCGCCAATGGCAAAAATGTGATATTTCCAAACTCACTTCAGTCAATACTAATATTTGAACAAGATTTTTTTTCTTTCATTCATATCCTGACAGTCTGTTTTTTTCTGAAACATGAAACAAGACAAAATTCCTAATTTCCTTGAGGGAGTTTCCCAAAGTGATTAATAAAGGTATATTTAAAGTAATACAAAAAAACAATTTAATTCTACATTAACTGATAACTGCACTATTTTCCCCTGACATTAGTATCTGATTTTGATTGAAATTTATGCCTAAATTATATTTTTAGAGTTGTTGTAAAACCAAGCTTCATGCGCATATTTAAGAGAACAAAACAGCATTAAATAAAGTGCCCTTTTTTACAGAGCTCATACTCGTGAAGAAAATACTTTTCCTAATTCAACTGAGTGTTTGCTGGGTGATAAGAGAAGTAACTGAAATGAACACAAAAACACATTACTACAACTATATCTTTAGTTCGGAGATTAACCTTCAGTCCTTAAAACAATCTTCAAATATTGCAGAAAAGAATAAAATAATAATACAGTTCAGCTGTGGCAGGTCTATTGGTCCTGCCTAATAGTGATAATCATGACCAATACTTCAGCAGCAATAATCAGCAGATATTTTAACATCTATGGGAAACACTAATTATTTTTGAGTGATTATCTGTCAATACACAAAATGTTTATGTATGCAAACCATATTCTGTAATATAAAAGTGTACCTGCTGGAGCGAGGAGGTCCAAAATCAAGGCTGAAATCATCATCATCATCCCAGCCACCAGCTCCTCCTTTTCTTCCTCCACCTCCTCCACCACCTCCTCGTCCTCCACCTCCCCGTGGCTTGTTAAATTTTCCTCCTCCCCTGTTTGGCTTCCCGCCTCTTCTCCTTGCACTCATGTCTCTGTGAATACAGAAAAATCACAGTTAATTCACTTCAGCTCCATGGATTTAGTAAAATGAACTGCACTTTAACCAAAGTATACTCACGTTCAGTCAGTGTCCTTTCATGGCAGTACACAACCTGTGGAGAGAGGCAGAAACATACGTTAAATAAACCTCCCACCTTAACAATCCCAGATGCACCACAGCTGCTGGAGCAGACAGCCTCCGTGCATCCACCGCTCCCAGACGCACACAGCGCTTGTGGGGTGGCTTGTTGTGGCACTTCAGTTCAAGTACGAGTAATGAGATGGTGGCTGACACACAGCGCTGCTGGCTACAATTATGCAATCAGACTGGGCACGCAGACTAAAAAAACGAACCAGGGTGGTGGCCATTTGATACCACGCCTGGCTCACTGTCAATGTGTCTATCAAGTATGGAGCACAAGAACAGGACGTTATTGTTTCGGGAATATCGCCTTTTATGTGGCACAAACTGGAGCGGTGTTATGGCTTAGAGAGATACCGTGCTAAGTGGAGATTTACGGCGGAATGCGTCCGTTGTTGTCGTGATAACAACGAGTATTTAAGACGGAAAAAAAGTAATAACAATAAAATCATGAAATACATATCTAGTGAATGTTCTGGATTTAGTAATAAAAAACATAACAAGGGGATATTTGCACAAACATGCTCCGTCTTTTGCATCTGTTGACACATTCGGCTGAGAGTCACCAGCTACTACGGTCACCCTTTAAGCCATAACACCGACATACTGTTGAGCATAAAGCTAACAGGCTAACAAGCTCGCTCCTTTCTTTACATTCAATAGGCAGGCCGAGAATATCTTTCTTGCAAGTCAAGACAGGATGTGAAAGTGCTACAGGATGTCTCACAAATATAGGTACTGTATGGAAAGCATTACAGCTAAAAGAATAACAAAACCTAACTTTAAAAACAAGCGTGAACTTACCTAAACCAGCTGTCCCTGCCACCGGCAGCCTGCAGCTCTCTTATTGGTCCAAACTCGGGGTTCAACATTTCATTTCCGGTGTTTCAAGACGTTTGTTTTCAACAAGTAAAATATTTTTTTTTATTTATTTTTTTTTAAATCCAAATAACCTAATGTAGTCAGAACAATAACTCAGCTGTTTACCCTTTATTAAATTAGAAAAAGAAAAGGCCTCGAGATTAAAAGTTTTAAGAGTGCCCTGACCAAGACAGGCAGCAGCAACTCAACAAACAAGCATCAAACAGCTATACTTGGGAGTTAAAAGCCTTTAGTGCATTTGATTTTAACCAGTTTACACACTAGCCTCTGGATCTAAATGTAATATACTGACTGTCTTGTTAAGAATGGAATACAATAGAACAGAATAGCTTTATTGTCATTGTACAGAGATAACGACATTTTTGCTGCAATTCTCAGTTGCGCCAATTTAAAAGAAGATTAAAAAGGACACAATAAGATTAAAGACAACATCTCGTAATTCAAGATGTCATTTTTGCATTCAGTAATGTCATATTTTTTTCTAGAACTTTTATATACCAACAATTGATTCCATAAAGTTTATAAAATTTAATCGTACTCATTTTCATACATAATGTAATAAAAAAACATGCTGGAAAATCTGAATTCGACTTTGTCACTGCTGAACATGATTAATGCAACATTTTAGTTATTTTTGGTTCATGCAATTATATTCATTGTCAAATACAGAATGAAAAATCCTGCTTGCTAGACTTTTTAACAAATCAAACCTTGAGAAAACTCAAGTTACAGCACCTTTTTGTTTTTTGTTTTTTTTAGTAATTTCAATTTTTTTTAGAAGTCCTTAGCAGTACTATTACTTTAATTTGTGTAAGTTTTTTGGGAGTGGTTACATTCGTCACAACATCTGGGTATTGTATGAAACTAAGTGTTACAATACATTTTCACAATACATGCTTGCATATGTAAATAAAACTCAGGAACCTAATTCAAAATAGGAATGTAAGCATTTTCAATATAATGTCATGTATCGACACATCACACTCCGGCTGTTTTTTCAGTAGACTCATACAATTGTACTTTTGCTTGTTATTGAGAAAAATAACAATGTTACTATGCTTTTACTTGAGTTCAGTATTCATGAAGTCTTTCCAGCCCTGTTTAAATGGAAATTATGAAAAGGAAACAGACATATTAAGATCTGCATTGTGATGTGTAGTTTTTTTTTTTTTTTTTTTTTTTTGTTTAAGCACCTGTCTGTTTTACAGACATATAAATAACGTTTAAACGTAGGCTATCAGTTATTTAGTAAGGTTTGTAAATTCATTTTTTCGAGAGAAATATACACGTACTTCGCCTTAATGAAACTTTGTAGACTCCCAAAAACATCAAATTAAAACCTCCGGGGAGCCTACATCTGAAACAATCGCGCTACTTGATTTATGCTAACTCTGCGCCCAGCCGTAACCATGGCAACATCAGTTTGTGTGGAGCTTCCGCTACAGCACAGAGAGGAGGCTGCTCTTTTTAGAGAAGTCGATACCGCCTATTTATAGAGTGAAATAGTGAGTAAATGTAGCTTGAGGTCGGCTTGTGTCATTCCCACAACTTTCTGCTCAGCTGCTTTGACTTGGACTCGGCCGGCGGTGGTGCACGGAGCGGTTAATTGTCGGATTCTGAAGGCCATCTGTCAGCGAAGGGGAAGCTGTCACGGATGTCTGGTGGGGTGTCACTGTGAAGATGTGATTTCTCACACCCAGCAAACACTCACAGCTTCTTCTGCCTGTCTTGTCTGCTGTCTAATTTATAATTATATTCAATTTCAGAAAAGAAGGAGACAGATAATATGACAGTGTTTGGTAAATAGCCTTTCGACCTTTTAACTGACTTGTTTATCTCCCAGCTGAGGTGTTTGTTGTAGACCACATAAATCTGCCTGTCTCCTACAGGACAAGGGCCTGTGGAGGTGTCCTACATTTTCCCAAATGGGGACAGATATGGTGAGTAATAACAGATGACACAGCTTTGCACTTTTACATTACAGTAAAATGACTGTACATCATTTCTCCACAGAGGGGGAGTGCAGCAGAGATGCATCAGGGGTGATGATGAGGAGTGGTCGTGGTAAACACACCTCAGCAGGTGGTGTTGTTTACACTGGAGACTGGCATGAAGAGAAAGTATGTACTGACTGTTGGTGCTGTACCTCATGTCTTGTAACAAGGCATGCACAATACTATTGATACAATGCCGGAATTAATTGATATTGGCCTAAAAGGTTGAATATCCATGTCGGCCGACATTGAGTTTGCTGAAACTTAAAATCAACACAGAGTGGCGCAGGGATGACGTATTCTTCCAAGAGTACCCGTCTGCAGGGGCAGGGGCGCCGCCCTGGGTCCATACCGGAAGTACCAACCGGCGGAAATTAGCATGGCGCTGGTTCGCCCCGCTGAAAGCCTTGTTTTTTAGAGCATAGGTGCTAATGACGCCTGTTGGCAAAAAAATGTGAAACCTACATGTCCCGTTCTTTGTGATAATCTAAACAAACGAACCTAATTTTCACACTGTTTTACCTTAAATGTTGGTCGAGTTAAAAATTATTATTGCTACTATGAAAATGCCAAATGGCGGTTCGACTTAGAAGCAACTATAATATTTCCAATGTATTTTGTATTGTTGAGACCTCTTGTTTGAGAAGTCCAAGTCTGTCCTCATGACGATAGTGTGTTATTTTTATAATTATACTTTATTTTTTTAAAAAATGCTTGCTGTAGGGTCCCTGGCCATTTTTGTTGTCCTTGTTAGCAGTTTGTAAGCAACCGTGCTTTGAAACACACTACAAAGCTTTATATTTCAAAAGTGGGCAATATCTATGCATTTTATTATTTCAAATTAAACATTAAAATTTCATCTGGTAGTGTTCACCACAAACAAACCATTTATATTTTCAGCCCAGTGGACCCGGAAGCGATAAATGCTAACTCACGTGCACATTTTTGGACTCATTCCCCCACCACTCTACGTATAGGCCATACATATCAGCCTCAGCTGTAATATCTGCAAAATACACAAATGTACCCTTAATGTTTCATCTTGTTGTCAGTGTGTGGGTACATTTACAAATCAAGAGTCATTTTTTCAAGAGAGGAATGTTGTTCTTGTTTTACAACTGTTCCTTGCACAAATACACTGTTGCATTGAAAGAAACAAGACAGTTTGCGCTCTTGACGAAAACAATATCAGCATCAGTATTTGCGATAATGAGTTCAGAAATATCAGCATATTGGGTATTGGCCAATGACCAATAAAAACATGATATGTTTCATAATCAGATGCATGGCAGAGGCACCCTGCAGTACCCCTCTGGAGCGATATATGAAGGAGAATTCAAAGACAACATGTATGAAGGAACTGGAACATACATTTTCCCGGATGGATCCATGTACAAAGGTCAATTTCATAATAACAGGTAAATATGGTTATTCTGAGGCTACTTTTCCTTACAGCTTCTGTCAGCACTTCTCTCAAAAAAGTGCAAAAGCAATGTTTACCATTATCAACCATGTTTTTTTTCTAGTTTTATTTATAGTTCAACACTCCTGCAGGGAAAGGTGTCAAACCATGTGAATGACTTCGTCTCAAGATTATCATAGTTTGAGTTTTACACAAGCCTTTAAAAAAATCATCAGTTTACAGGTTGTATTTCACAGTTTTTAATTTTTGTTTTAATTATTTTTTTCATTGTTATTTTAATGTTGTATTTTTTTTAATTTTTATTTTCTGAAATGCTTAGTTTTGGTTTGGTTATTTCTTCAATTATTGTTTATGGTTCAGAGAAAACATTCAAGAAACATTTCTTTAAACAAACTCTGTAAGACAGTGATCATCAACTGGAAGCCGATGACTTCGCTTATTTAATGAAATGCACTCTTTATTGGTTGAATAGTGATTTGAAATAATTCATTTTCAATTTTAATCGATGTGTTTCAGGTTAGTGGGAGAAGGCCAGTTCACTGACTCACAGGGACTTGTATGGACCGGGGAGTTTCACGGCAAGGCAGCACTGGGCCTGAAAATGCAGCTGAGCACCCAAAATTAACAAACTCAATTTTATATAATTCAAGATGATTTTAAACTCAAAAATCCCCTTAAATGTCACAAGTGTGTCTTTGAACATTCAGTAATGTGTACTGAGATAAACATTGGCACATACAGTAGGTTTGTGTGCATATATGCATGTACAGTTTATCTGTGTGATGGTGGTTAAACATCCATGTTCCAGTGAGTCATGGCTCTTGCCTGAGGTCACCTTCAGCTTCACTCACCACTGTACCACTGACAGCACTTCAGTGTAGTGTCTCATCAGCTACTTGATATTTCACTTTCACACTGGAGTCATACAGTCCACACTACTGTAAAATAATAAAAGAATACTACAGACAACTGAACAGATGTCCTATTGTATGCTTTTTGTTCATTGCTTTGAATTTAATTTTTCAGAATTGGTGAAAACAGCCATGAATTGCAACATTTTTTATCATTCACATACAAACCCCAATTCCAATGAAGTTGTGACATAGTATAAAACATTATTTGTGACCTATATTCAATTTATTATACTTAAAAGATGAGATATAATGTGAAAAGTGATAAACTGCATCGTTTTATTGCAAGTTTTCACTAATTTTGAATTAGATGTCCGCGACATGTTCCAAAAACGCTTAGGCAGGGGCATGTTTACCACTTTGACGTCCCTTTTCCTTTTAAACACTCCATGAGCATTTAGGAACCTATGACATTAGTTTTTGAAGCTTTGTAAATGGAATTCTTTATCATTCTTGCTTGATGTACGACTTCAGTTGTAAAGTCCAGGATTTCCATTGTTGTATTTTGCACTTCATAATGTGCCACACATATTCAATGGGAGGTCTGGACTGCAGACAGGTTGGTCTAGTACCTGCACTCTAATGCGACAAAGCCAGGCTGTTGTACCACATGGAGAATGTGTCTTGGCATTGTCTTGCTGGACTAAGCAGGGACGTTCCTGAAAAAGGCATTGCTTGAATGGCAGCTTATGTTGCTCCAAAACCTGTATGTTCCTTTCAGCATTAATGGAGTCTTCTCAGATGAATTCGGGCCTAGAGAAGCCGGCCATTTTATAGGTTTTGTTGATATTTTGCTTTGGCTTTGTGTTCAAGTTTCATTTGTTGATGTAGCGATGAGTATGTGTTAACTGACGATGGTCTTCTGAAGTGTTTCTGAGTCCACGTTATCCTTTACAGAAGGACATTTTTTATTGCAGTGAGAAATCATGGGCATTCTTGTGTTGGTTTTTAGCCCTGCCGCTGACGTGCAACTTTCAGCCTTTGATTGGACAGAGTGACAGTGGATAGGCTTGTGGAAGGGTTGGGCAAAGATCTCAGTTGGAAAATAATCCAGGCTGGCCAGGAAATTTAAGGGGTAGGCAAGGTTGCTTTCCACTCTGCCAAATTAGCAGCCCTTCTGAGTTTTTTTTGATGGTATTATGGTCTGTGGATGATGAAATCTCAATATTCCTTTAAAATGTTGAGAAACGTTGCTCTTGAACTGTTGGACAATTTGCTCATGCAGTTTTTCACAGTGGTGAACCTTGCCCCAGCATTGCTTTTGAACGAGTGAGTCTTTCAGGAATGCTCCTTCTTTATCCAGTCATGGCACTCATCTGTTTCAAATGAACCTGCTCACCTGTTGAATAATCCAAACAACATGCCTCACCTTTTCCAGTCTTTTCTTGCCACTGTCCCAGCTTTTTTGGAACATGTTGCAGACATCAAATTCAAAATGAGTTAATATTTGCAAGAAAACAATAATGTTTATCAGTTTGAGCATTAAATTGCTTACCTTGTAGTGTATATTCAAGTGGAATAGGTGGAAAGGATATGCAAATCATTGTATTCTGTTTTCATTTACATTTGACACAATGTCACAATTTTACAGGGTTTAGGATTTGTTAAAAAAGATTTCCAAGCACACCATCCATTGTTTCAATTACAGTATTTCCTGTACTCAGCTTTGACTATCAAGATGTAGAATAAGCACAGGGTAGCTTTATATCACAACGCCACCAGCCAGTCACAGAGCTACATATGTTTATGTCCCCATCTACAAAAGCCGGACCACAACTGTTGGAACATTGGCCTTAGGAGCTGTGTGTGTGTGTGTGTGTGTGCATGTGTGTTTCAATTTGACCTTCAGTGTTGGCCTGTGTGTTGCTTTGTGTGTGACCCTCTATAGCCCTCGACTAGTGAACAATCACCACACAAACAATCAGATCTGTTCAACATTGTTTAATAAGTAATTCTGATAATGTATTTTGTCATTCTATTGATAATGCCTCTATGGATCTGAAATTGCACATACCCCTGAACAAATTCAGTGTTGAGTATTTATCTAGACACTATACAGATACAGAAACATGTGTAACAAAATCACATTTATACTGTAGTGACATCCATACAATGCTGAACACTTCTGGTAAAATATTGTACCAGATACAAATAACTGCAGTCCTTGTTGATTGTACAATTTCCAGGTAGAAAACAATATTTTTCTATTGCAAACTTTCAGTGGTGATATGAATGTAAAGCCTTAAATATGCTCATGAAGGCAGGTAATTTTTAAATCAAAGTAAAAAAAATGGCACTGGAATTTGGCACAAGGTACAAAAAAAGACATCAGAACCTGAAATGTAACAAAAATACAAACTCACATGAGTTATTGTGTTTGGTGAACATGGACAGCTTATGCAGGAATTCTTTGTGCTCATAGGTGGTGTGTTTATTTATCTCTGCTGCTAGTGAGTGCAGTGATGATGAGGAAGCTTTAAAACTTTGCAATATATTATCTTCATAAACCTGAGTCTATAAGTATATATCATTGTTTTTAAATATTCTGTCTTCCTGAAGAAGAAATGAAAAACCCTTGTAATGCGGAACACCTTGAAAAAAAAGTACACTTCTTATTGTGCTCGGAATATAATAAGACAGACAAAATATAAAACAGCCATTCTAGATATATGAACAGGTCCTTGAACATAACAGTGGCCATGCACATTTCCAGAAAGAAGCACAAGACTGTATGTCAACAATATTCTTCTATACAAAGATAATACATGACATCTCTCGACCCTAATCTGAATCTAGCAACAATGACATGAATGAGAGCTGACCATGCTTTATGTGCTCTGTGCTTGTGTGCTTCAGTTTCAGACAGTTCAAGGGAAACAATCCAAAGCTCTCAGATCTGGAGCTCTGTTTAGGTAGTCAGATGTGAGAAAAACAGGTAAATCAAACTAGAAAAACAGCACCAATTTTTGACAACCGTGTTCTTCCAAGCAGGGGTGGCAAAGTGCTCACCAAGGCTGCCACCGAGGAGCTCAGTGGTTAACATTTTGTGCTGTTGCCGGGCAGATTATAAGAGTCAACGCGTAGAAGCAGGGTATCACAAGGACTATTTACAGTATTTTTGTGATCAATCTTGTTCCAGGCAGGTTATGGTTCCACAGAAAAGCCAGACAGAGATACACTGACATCAGCAAAAAGTCTCTTCTCACTTTTATAACATATTTTGTATAAACTGATAACTTTCGCCACAAACCCCTTGTTTGGTTTGACTTATTAGCTTCCTCTAGCCCACCTGGGATCAGTCAAGAAAGAGCAACACAATGCTGCTAGTAGGACGCCAAGAGACGAGACCTCAGATATGGTAGATTACATGGTGTTTATACAAATTAAAAAGTGAGGTAATTGTTCCCAATTTAAAGAGTTCAGAAGACTGGACTTGCTCGTATTTTTTTCTTTAGATGTGATTCTACCCTAATCAATGCATTATAAATACACTTAATCAATTTACAGGCAATGACTTGCAAAGTGTGATGTAAACTTAAGAGACCTGTTATTGCTAATGTTGATGTCTTTCTATATTACCTGAGCCACAGCCTTCATACATGAGAAAAAAAATGCACCAGAAAAACATTTAGTGTTTTACCAGATAAATAATGTAGTTCAGGTTTCCGATTTGTTTGCCTTGCTCCATGCTGAAATGGTACACAGTGCATCAGCATCCATCAAAACTAAAAACCCTGCAAATCTGATGCATAGGGCTCTGGACTGTTGGAGCTGAGACAAAGTGAGGAGGCAGCAGAGCCAGCTGAAGCACTCTCAATAAGTGTAATAGAAATCTATCACCTCCACCTTAACAGAGTGGAGACAGAACAAGCACATATCTGGTAAAATCATCACATAAGACTGAAAATACAGAATGCACGTTTTTACTGACATAGTTTAGCCATACATAAAGATGTTCTATAAAAAGGCAAAAGACTTATCCTAGCTGCAGATTAATAATAGCTACCCTTTATTGGCTGACATTTACCAATGTTGAGGAATCGTCAAAGTGTCAGTGAAAGTACGTTCCTGGAGTTTTCCAACCCCCCTCACCTCACTAATTGAAGAAGGATTTTAAATGTCAAATCTTACACAAGGGTAGCTCGCTTAACTTATGGGAACTTTAGCCTAAACATATTGCAACGTCACTCAACGAAGGCCATGTAGAGCGAACATATATGCCATTTCACCACGTGCAGCTGCAGCTGGTCTCTGTATTCTGACACCACGCCTAGAGGATGAAAGACAGCTGTTCCCGAAGGGGTGCCTCAAGTAGTACAACATGAGTCCAGTCCTGAAGAGAAAGCAGCTGCTGAGAGAGCTGATGTACACTGATATAGATCGAGATGAGCGCAGCTGTAACTGAGGGTAGCAAAGGTAAGCAGAGGTCAACTCTTGCTGGTGTTTAAAAGTATTTTGGATCAAACATTAGAAATTTTAAGCTCGCGCAAAATCTTTCAATGGACATGACTAACAGAGATGACCAACTAACATTAACTTAGTTCTGCGTGGCCTGACTCAGCTCGATGTTTCCCTGTACACTGGCAAAGCTGGACAAAACATCAGTGTGTGAATGCAGCTTAAAGCACTGTGCACAACTGTGTTGCAAAGCTTTTCTATGGAACCATACTGTATGTGGGTGAAGGTTGGACTTGTGGGCATAAATTCTTACTGGCATCAATAATAACATTTTTTTTCTGTGATTCCTAGTTTTTTAAATTAAATAATGCCTACATTTTTCGATATCTGGAATACTTTCTCTTTAAAAACAAATCAAACAGATTCTCCAGAAGATCATCATATATCTGTCTCTATCCTCATCACATCCATCTCTTCATTTTAATATCACACACAGACAATCCCACAAACGCCTACAGCTGGTATATATTTCTCTTTTTGGTGACACATTAGTGAGGATACAATTCTATTACTTGAAATACACCCATTTCTAGTTCTTGGACTATCAAAAATGACCTTGTGGTTTCTTCAAAAAAGCCTTTGTTTCCCTAAAAAGAGTTAAGAAAAACTTCAAAATCCATCACCCCAAATCTTTTTAACACCCAATTAACATTTTTTATAAATTAAAAAAGACAAAATTGATTTAAAATGAAAAAAATTTACACCTTCAGTCAAAAAAGTATTCATTTCTAGAATCTTCATCACAATAAATAGGAACACCAATCAGTCAAAAAAGCACCGACATTTTAAAAAAGGGGCGTAAAAACAGAAAGTGGTTGTATTTGTTTTGAAACATCAGGAGAGGGGGCAGTAAAATAGACCGAAACATCTCCTGCTACAGTGGTTTTCTTTTTATCTGCTACCTCTGTTGCCTGTCATGTCCAAGTGTGTTCATAGTCATCATAGGCACATGTTAGTGTCTTGTTTATGTGGGTTTTTTGTGCTGATCCAGCAGAAGAATGCTCCTTCATCTCCCATCTCCTCAATTCCAGGCTTCTTTTCCCTCCTCCCAACCACCTGCAGCATAAAACCAATGCACAATCAACCCCCTACTCCTCTCCCTCCTCACCTTGGACTCCAATTTTACACAAAAAACAAACCTTAACATCACCCTCTAGCTGCTCTGCTATGTTCCCCTGAACCCCCTCCTCCCTCCCTCTGTCACGGGTTCTGCAGCAGCCCCTCCCACTGTATGGGCTGTGAGAACACCTCTCTCTCCAGCCACATCTCGTAGCTGTAGTGGAAGTCCTCGGGCAGGTCCACACGCTGACCCAGCACGCTCTGCAGACAGTTGTCCACAGGCGTGAATTCCCCGTTCCTGTTCTTATCGTAGCGCCGGCTGTTGAACTTCTCAATGCTCTCCCGCAGGGCACACTCCTCCGCCTGGAAGTCCCAGGGCCGAGCATCGATGTCTGGAACATCATGAAATAAAAGTCAATGTTAAAATGTTGAATGTCTCTTCCTCTGTATGTCAGCTCACATTTATTCCTCCTCTTTCTCACTCATGTCTGGATATTTTCTACTTAATACAAACATTTCTCCACCTCCTCTCACTCTGTCCGTTCCTCTTTACCTTATCTATTTCTCTCTAACACTCATAGTGACAGATCACTTGCTCCTCAGCAAGGGACCGTGACCCTGAACAGTCCCCCTTTTTGCTGTTGCTATAGCAACACATTCCAGACAGTTTGGGATTGGCTGCTGGAGCACTGAATTTCACACCACACATTCATCATATAAACTGAGATGTAAAACCACATACATCTCCACTGCTGCGATTCACTATTGGCTACTACTCATAACGAAATCAGATTTTTTAGATTTCTAAAGCTATTCCCATGAGCTGGTCTGTCTGTCAAAATAAAGACATTCATTGTAAATATTTAGGGGTTTCCTGACTAAGAATAAGCTGAATGTCATTGGACATATTTTACTAGGGATGGGAATCAAAAACCAATTCCAATTGAGAATCGATAACAAATAGCTAAAAGAATCGATATCATTAGTCTTTTTGCTTGGTGATTCCCATATCAGTTCCTCTCACAAGGATTTGGCTGCCTTACAAATTGAGGACATCATGCGCTCATCAGATGCAATCGGCTTAAGGGCAACAATTAAGTAATCATGGCAGACAGGAGACCGAAGTAGTCAAAACATTGGCTTAATCTTACACAACATGATGCTAACTGCAAAACATCCAACAGGATGTCAAGCAACGGTGGAAACACCAACAATATGGTGAGTCACTTGTCTTGGCTGCATAGCACTAAATATCAGGACAGCCATGTGTTTGGTGTAGTTGACCCTGAAAAACTGAAGATCTGATTTTTTGGTGCACAAAATCCTCAGGAATAGATAAGGGAACCACTCAACAATTGCATCGGTAAGCAGGATTGATAAAGGCATTGACATCAACAAACGTATCAATTCCCATCCCTATATTTTACATTGAGTCAAACAATAGATTTAAAACACTGCACATAAAATGGTTTAACTATGTGCTGTATACCATATTGAAAAGACTTATTCTAATACATAAGTTATTATAGGTGTGGCATTAACAGGTATTAATAGATTGTTATTTACTATATATGAAAATAGGCTATGAATCATTATTTGTTCTGGGAGAGCAGGCAGTATTGTGTAAAATTAGACCTTTAACAACCACTTTAAGAGAAATCAGTCATCCCTCTTTCAGACACAGTTATTAGTCAATCAATCTTTATTTATATAGCGCCAATTTAAGTGTTATCCCAAGACACTTTACAATAGAGCAGACTTTATATATATAAACATATAAACATATACATATAACCAGAGATGTATTCATCCAGGCAGAGATAAAGGGACTAAAAATAAGAATTTATGATAGCTACAAACCTATGGATGCCCAGACCATAAATCTGTCCTCATCATATTTGTCTCTGCTGAATATAGATTTATTGGCGGTAAGCCCCTTGAGATGTGACATCTCATTTTCAAGAGGATCCTCGTGTCTATATGGTAGTAAAGATATTTATTATGGAGGTATAATCGAAACAACCGCGGAAAAAGAGGTAATTCTAATATTAACATTAACAGCTATATTGATCATAAACCAGAGAGGACTGGTGTTGATATCACTGTGTAGTCTGTCAGTCATGTTACAGTTTCAGTGTAGCTCTGTAATCATCTAGTCTGACTGAATGGCCATCAACATAGGTGAAAATATGAGAAATCTGGCCTCAACTCTAATAAATCTGACTCTGCAAACTCATATTTACCGTTTCCATATGCCCAGTCATCATTCAGTCTGTGGCGGACCTTCTGGTAAATGGCTGACATGGTCTTCATGTTGCTCTTCCTCCACTGGCGGCCCAAGTACTTGGTCTGGATCTTCAGCAGTTTGAGAACATAGAGCTGCATCATGGCCTGCTTCACCTTCAGAGCTCGCTTCAGGATGGGGGCAGATTTGAACACCACCAGCATCTAAAAAATGAAAAAAAGTAAGTACAGAAACATCTAAGAGCATACTTTTGTCCATGGTAGGAATAATGCAAACAAAATAACACAAAAACAACAACAGCCATAACTTGTCTTGAATAAAATAAAATTGAAATCATCATGGATTTGAACTTAATTCATGGATTTGTAGGATACTGCAGCAGAATAACTTACAGCATCTTTATTTTCACTTTACATACACACAGACCTGATAAGCCGATCACAGATGGTGCAGATCATCAGCTGTTTCATGAAACATCCATCATCTATACCACTTATACCTGTTCAGGGTAGCACGGGCTGGAGCCTATCTCAGCTGACATTGGGTGACAGGTAGGGTACTCCCTGAACTAGCCAATTACAGGACCACATAGAGAGACAAAAAACATCCACACTCACACCTTGAAACTATTTAGATTAACCATTGACCCAGTGAGCACTTTCTGGTCTGTGGGAGAAACACCACACAGGCACAGGGAGAACATGCAAACTCCACACCACTTCTTGAAACATTCAGAAGAAAATGTAAAACTGCAAGATGAAACTTGAGTTTGAGTTATTTTGACAAAATCAAAAGGAAGCAAATATTATTAACAGCAATACTGGCTGTATGTTTATTTCATTTGCTGTTTATTTACCACATGCTTTAATGCCATACATTATTTTACGTCGATTTTATAGCTATATAAACTGTTAACTCTATTAATGCTTACTCTGTCTTTATTTTATTATACTTATTATGTACTTTATATTGAAAATCACAAGACTGATGGATTTATTTAGAAAGAATGAATGAAACAGGAGATTTGAGTGTA
Organism: Cetoscarus ocellatus; assembly: GCA_037902135.1. Taxonomy (NCBI): domain Eukaryota; kingdom Metazoa; phylum Chordata; class Actinopteri; order Labriformes; family Labridae; genus Cetoscarus; species Cetoscarus ocellatus. The sequence goes on along the minus strand of JBAMNC010000948.1, from coordinate 1,693,708 downwards.
GTTTTAAGTTAAAAATAAATAAATTTTTTAACAATATTCATCTTTTCCCTATTTTTTATCCTTGTAGTCATTTGCTGCATACACTTCAAATACCAATGTTTGTAATCTAGATGTTTCTGAATTTAATCTGATCAAGTCTTTCTTTTATTGTTGATTTTATTGTTATTGTTTGCCTTTGTGCTTTTATCAATACATTATGTTAATTTTTTATCCACAAGCACATTTGAAAGGCCAAAAAGTCAGACTTGAGCGCATATGTGAAATGAATTTAAATCTTTTTTAGGATTATATTTTGGTCAGTTTGTGCCTTTATTGATCAGAGAGAGAGTGACAGTGGATATGTTTGTGAAAGAGGGCAAGAGAGAGTAGGGGAGGACACTGCACTGCAAACAGGCCACAGGCTGGATTCGAACCCGGGCTGGTAGTAGTATGTATATGGGTCGTGCCTGGTTTCTTAACACTCTGCTAAAGCAGCACCCCATGAATTCCAAACTTATTGCTTGATGAAGTTAACAAATATTTACTCTTCTTAATGGATACAACTACAAAAATGCCACATTCATACCCACATTTGAATTGATCACCTTGCATCTTGAATTTTTACAAGTTTAATCAAGAGGAAATCAGATTTTTATTTGATACATTGGGACAGGCAGGGTCAGTCCAAACCTACAGCACAAGGCTTTTCTGCAGAATAACTGACCATTGTCCTGGAGTGTTTCCATTTGGTCAGCTTGTTCAGGATTCTCAGCAGATTGATACAAGAAAACAGGTTTCTCCAACAGAACTGGTTACTGTCTCCTGCTTCCTGAAGCACACAAAAACACACAATGATCAAAATAAAAATAGGAAATGCTACTTTACTTACAACTTCCATACTTTTAAAATAGACATTTTTACTCACCAGGCTCTCCGCTGTGAGTTCAGGCATCTCATGGACGACACAATGAGGGAAGTCAAGCACACATATACTAAAATATAACACAAAGAAAATATTTTCAGTACAGCTCGGTCATTTTTTGTACACCAGACTGTTCTTTTACCCACAAGCATCTAATTTCCTTCACACCTGAGTCTCCTGACATTGCAATGCTGCTGTGAAGCCATCTGTGGCTCCTCCTGAAGCATACTGCTGTACAGTGGAGTCAATTAGGTCTACAGTCCTGCAGATACATCCTTACCTGCTTATTCTACACAGGGTTGGAAAAAAACTCTACAAAAGTAAAAGAGGCATTTTCATTTTATTTTTTTAAATTGAAGATAAGTAAAATTAGCGCTCTATGAATCTGCTCAGACAGAAATAGGAAGATTTCACATAAGACACACTCAAACCACTGAGTTTTTTTTTTACTTTTTGTTTGTCAAGCAGTTAAGGACAGCAGCTGGAGTGTGATGAGTCAAACAGTTTGTTTTTTAATAATATTTAATAATATGGTTTGTAAGAACATTTGACTCCAATGAAACATAATAGCCAGAGAGTAGCAATTTTCACTAATAGATATTAAATAAGATGTGAACATTATTGGTAAAAATGTACTTTTTTGTTCTGTAAGTCATATGTAATTTTGCTTCTGCACACTATATTGGCCAAATAAATAAAGAATGTCAAATAATGAATTAACATAAATCAGCAGCTTAATAAACTTATTAATTGTAAACCTCCAAAACTTTGTTGTTTCAGTATTTTATTAAGACTTAATGTTGATACAAAGTTCAGATGGCAGTGTGTAGCTGCAGCACAGTCTTTTTACTTATTACTTTATATAACAACATATCACATCTCATGAAAACCACAGGAAAACTAAGACAATGATCTAAACTACAAGTTTCGGTTAGTTTGTACTGTTGTCCAGAACCTGGGACACTGTTACATCACTTAAAAAATCGCTGTCATCAATGCTCTCTACCAAAGAACAATGTTTTTTCACTAAAACTGCCACTTTCAATCAGCTCTCCTGTCAGTTTATTTAATCACTTAAGGTGTTTGATTGCTTTAATATTAGAGAATCCTTCCCCACTTACTGCTGCTAGCATGGATATCTAAAGATACACGTACAGGCAGTTTAATATATTTTATATTGGTTTGAATCGATCACTTTGCTGTTGGAGAGGTGGTAAGAGAATCCCTCGTTATGAAATCATCTGTGAGTCCACTAATGAGCAAAAATTAGCTTGTTAATGTTATTTGATGGAGATCAAGTTTCCTCAAACATTCAGGTCATGATTAGGAGAAGTCCGTGGCTACTGTCTTTGTAACTAACAGATAGCGTTTTGTTAACTCTTAAAGTGGTTGATAAAAATTTCAGATGTTAGCATATTCAGGCTAAGGGCTTGATCTCACAATATCTGCCACAGGGCTCTGTCTTGGGACCCCTCTTATTTCAACCTCATACCAGCAGTATTGGTGGTAACGTTTTCCAGTCTAGATTTTGATTTCAGTGCAGATGAAACTATCCTCTACTGTTCTGCTCCTACACAGTATCAGGCTCTCTGTCTCCTACAAGAGGCCTTTGATAAAATACAGGACTCTGCATGAGTGAAAATGAATTTAAAATCTTATAACACAAAACTCATGATGTTCTAATACGGTCACGTCTGCTCCATCCTGACTTGGTTTCTAAATTGCTGGTTTACTGTCTTTTGAGCTTCATATTGAGCAACTTGTCAAGAAATTAAAGTAGTCAGCTGGTTTTTAGTTCATAAAGATTTTTTTTTCCATTTGCACATAAAACTTCTATTTGATGCCACTTTGATATCTTTGATTGATTATAGTGATGTGTTTTGAATGAATGCATATCCTCTATCTCAGCACTGAGGTTCATAACAAATCTGCAGGCTTTATCTCATCCTTGTGCTCTTCATAATTGAGTCACTTGGCCTTCATTGAGCACTTAGATTTAATTATTGGTCTATCTTTCATTTTAAGTCTATACTCAGCCTGTGCCTCTCAGACTTTAATAACTCTACTGAGATGAAAAGTGCTGGAAACTACAGTCTTTGCTCTGTGACAGTTATAAAACTTACTTTCACTATCCATCCTAAAACTTGCCTGGCATCGGGTAAAAGGAGTTTCAGACGCACTGCTCCTGCAGACTGGAATCTGCTGCAGGGGAAATGAGTGTATCTATGTGCTTGTCCCTTTAAACTTTTTTTTAAAATAGATTGATGGCATTGGAAGATTTTTCAGGTTACAGATGATTGAATAATTACTTTTTGCAACATGAGTGACCCTGGATTGGTTGTTCTGGGTTTTATGTCTGGATCTACTTTAATGGGCGGCTGTCTGTCTTCATTAAGACACTCTTGGTACTTGAGATTTTTTTTAAGTATATTTTTGACCATTTTATGCCTTTAATGATAGGAAAGAGACAGTGGATAGGCTTGTGGAAGGGGGTAAGAGAGAGTAGGGGGTGCAGTTTGCAAAAGGATCTCATGCTGGATTCATATTATAGTTTATTAATTGATGTACATACACCGTGATCTTTGGGCATCTAAGAGACTATCACTATGACTGTCAGATGGTTGCTGTTTTAACTGTCTTTTCTTTCTGGTTTCAATTTTTAAAGTATATTGAATGTCATTGATGTATTTCGTGGATTGTGTTTTAATGTGTGCACCCCAGGAAGAGTAGCTGTTGCTTTGGCAGTAGCTAATGGGGATCCAAAACAAAGTAAAAATTAAAAATAAAAATAAAAACCAGGCCGGCAGAAGCACATAGAGCATGCCTTAACACTCCACCAAACCAGCAACCCCATTATTAGGATTACTGATCTTTGACTTTGAATCATTTAAGTTTCAAAAATCAGTCTTAACTTGGTTTTGGTATGAAATCTAATAGTTTGGTATAAAGACAACACTACAAGTTCAGTTAAGCTATCCATTTTCTTTTTTGTTCATTACTTAAATGCCATAATTATGAAACACAGTGAACTGCAATACTTACACAGAAATTACACAAAATCACCTCTCAGGAAAGTAAATGGAATTAATTGTTTTCCTATAACAGCAGATCCACAAATAAAACTGAAAACTGAAACTAAAAGGCATAAAACTCTGCATACCTTGTATTTCCCACACCAAAAAAAGCCTGTATTTTGTAAGAAACATGAAAAAACACAAGGAGATATGTTTTTTTAAGGGGTATGGAGTAAGAGAATGAGATCCTACCTGTTTTTGGCACTGATATAGGACATGATGTTCTGATTGAAGAACTTGAGGATGAGTGGGATACAGTTGGCAAACACCAGGTGCTGGGAGACGATTTCAAACTGCAGGAAAAGAAGATCCAGAGTAAGAAGCCTGACAGTCGTGAGAAAAGAAACTACAAAAAAATGATCAGGTAAAAAGGTTTCAAGCTCTAAAAGTCTCTTTACGCTGTGATTCTTTTTATTCAGAGGTTTTTAGATGAAGTAGAGACCCTGTCCGATTTAGGCAGAGATATTATGATGTTGAATAGCAAATCCTGGAGGGTCCAGAGATGACGAAAGAGGAGGAAAAATAATCCTGTAGCTGGTAATCTGGCTTCATTGATGAGTTTGCAGGAAAAAGTCAAACTTAAGGGGGATTTCTCTACAAATCCTTCACCTCATCCAAGAAGCTTTACTATAATTCAAAATGGAAGCTGGAATTCATGGTTCTGAGATTTATTGACAGTGTTTGTTTGCAATGAGCTACATCTTGCCTATTTTCTGACAGGAAGGACATTGTGATTACATACATCTAAAAACTGTCAATGATAAATTTAGCATTAAGAAAAATAAGGGCTTGTTTTGCAGCACTTACTGCACAAGATGTAATGATTTTTACTTCCCAAAGCAGCAGGGTTCTGATCATGTATTTGCATGTGATCTCCTCTTTTAGCAGCAGAGGGCGCTACCACTATGACACATCAGGGCAGTCTATGGCAGCATGTGAAGGAATGTCTCCCTTTATTTGAGTAAATGAAACAATGTTAAACCTGTTTGATACCACTGCCATGAAATCAGAAGTCCAAGACACCCAATTTGGGGATTTTTCAATTCTCATACATCATACTGTCTAGACAACATTTACGTATACTGAGGTTGCCGAAGTTTCCAAGACCCTTGAATACCATGTGTTCAATAAGATGTTAATTAAATGGTAAGTGTTATCATGAAGTACAGAAACATGATGATCTTTTGAACGATTTTAACAGAGAGAGAGACAGCACTGTCCAAATGGAATAAATATGACAAACATCTAACTAGTTCCATCCACTTTTACAAATGTTGTCTTTGTAATTGTGCAATTTAGAAAGTGTGCTGGAATTTGCCTGTATTTTTTGACAGTTAAAAACAGGGGACTAACTAGCACAGGATTTAAAGGATGTTATTCTTGTAAAATTGTGTGTGCATACTGCAAAGGCAATCATTATATAATCTAGGAGTGCTGCGAGAGCACAAACTTCCATCAAGGCATTTCTGACTTTCTTTCTGAGTTATCAAGAATGTGGAAAACTACCCTACAGCATGATGTTAGCAAATCCTTTAAAACAATTCTTGGATCCACATCTGGTGACACTTCACCACTAAAATCAAGTAATTTCCCCCCCGGGCCATTACCAACATTCTCTAAAAAATGTAATCAGAACTTCTTAAATTATAAACAAAAATGTGGAAAACTGCCCTATCCCACAGTGTCAACAAATCCTGTAAAAAAATCTTTGATCCTCATCTGGGTCGAATCACCACAAAAAGGTAATAATTTGTTCCTTTTGTCATGATCAACATGCCTTATAAACGTCAATGCAATCTGTTGAGAACTTTCGAGTTATCTTGCTCAAAGACAGGAAAACAAACAAAAAAAACAGCCGTCTTTTGCATGAACACGGTATTAGGTACTGCCGGCTATCACCTGTCAGTCACTGCTGTATGACACTTTTCTCTCTGTGTTCGTCATGCAACAACTTTATTTCTCATATTGAGCTGTTACCTTTTCTCATCATCACCTCTTTCTGCTTTCTTCAGATCTTGGAATTTCCCCCTGTGGGACTAATAAAGGATATCTTATCTTATCTTATCTTATCTTATATAGTTCATTACTCAAAGTTCAGTGAACACGTATTCAGGAAAATGAATTATTTCTTTCTTCTCATCAATAAGCCCATTACTACGATCCATATCTTTGAACAATAAACACAATTTGACTTAAAGGGTCTCACTTTTAATTTGTTAATAGCTAGTTGTTTATATTTAATGCAGCCACAGCAAATTTTTAAAGCAAAAACAAAAGTAAAAAAATTACTCAAGAGGTCACAGTGGAGATTAAATTCATACATTTCATGGGAAATATTGTGTCTCCCTTATTATTTTACAAATACAATTATGAATTTACCAGGTATCCAGTCTGCACATAGGTCTTTAAATAAAAATCCATCAATTAACTACAATACCCTATGCAAACTGACATTTTATATATACTGCTCAAAAGTTTGGAAATGTTATTTTGGTTGTTTATTTCTCTCTTTTTAATAAAACCAGTTGTATTATATATCATTAGAAAGTCTGATTAGTCACCTTTACAACTAGGTATAATTTGTAAGGATTGAGAATACGAGGAATGATCGACACAGTGAAACAGGTGGGCAGCACCCTCAAAAATTCTCTCAGTGAAGCAAGGGTGAGGAACTGGTCTTCTTGGGGTGTTGCTTTCCTGGGACACCCACTTTAGTCTGTCTTTAAATAATGCTGCCGCTCTCCATACCAGAACACCACCAGGATGTCTGCACATTTTTTTGTGAGCGCTACCCTCATGTTTAGCTGTGTTGTTCATTCCATGAATGCACCACCATTACAAGTCGTACCTCATTGTGAAAATTAGACCAATCAGGCTTTCCAATGATACAAAATACAATACTATTTTTATCATTAAAGGGGAGAAAAAATGGACTGAAATAACATTTCCAACTTTTTGAGGAGTATGCATTATTTGTGGTAAGTAACTTTATGGCTCTTAGATCATATGATGTTTTCCATTAACCTCAAAACTCGGACATTGGGACAGGGAATTATGTCACATCCCAGTTGAACGCTTTCGAGTTACAAGCTGGTGAACCCGGAGTAGCTGAGGACCGTCCGACATCCAGGAAAGAAATTCAGACCAAAGTGGGCGTTCCCTAACCTTGCACAGTTGCTGGATCAGCCTGATTCAGCGTCATCAGTCAGATCCTTCTTTCCAAGCTTCAATCTACAACGATTGAGCTAGTCGAGGCAGCACAGCCCAATAAGAGTCATTTAGAGCAGAAGAGATGGGAGATACAAGCCAGACAACAGCAGGAAGCGACCGCACTCGAGATTAGCATAGATGCTAACAGCTTCAGTAGCAGTTTTATCAGATTTCGATCGCATTTCTTTATTACATGAAAAACAAATAACAACACTAGAAAAATTGCATTTCCTTGCAGCAAATGCGTTGAAATGCTGAGCCTGAATGCAGAAAATGTGAAATGAAATAGCTAAAAGCAGTGCAAACAAAGCTGAAAATGTGAAAATGTGACATACAGTAGTTGGAAGCAGTAAAGCAAAGCTGAAAATGTGAAACGAAAATGTTTAAAGTTGTGAAAGAAAACTTAAATGAAGAAATGTGAAATAAAATTGCAGAAAGCAGCTGAAATTTGCCAACCTGAAGAAGTTCTCATCAATGTTTAAAAGAGTTAAATTTTTAAGGCCTAAAATGACAGATTGTAATCAGTAGCAGAAGTCTGAAATATGTTACCAAATATGCATTGTAAAGAAAGAAAAAATAAAAGTTTTATGGAAGTGAAACGATGAATGAGTGACAACCTGTCACGTCCAGACTGACGCTCAGCAGCAAGCAGCTGTAGTAATCAACAATCTTTATTGAAAACACAGCGAAAAAGTACGATTTGCCATGGTTGGGAGGCAAACACAGGCCACCAGAGTGGCAGTCAGCAACGTAACTGCTAAGCCACAAGGCGCTGACATACATGCAAAACAGGAGCAGAGTTTTTAATGTCACTGGTATGCATGTAGAGGGCGCTGAAGTGAAGGACGATCTTTAGGTTCAACAAGCTGTCGCTGTGCCAAAACCGTGAGAGCTATCAACAAAAGGACTGCACCGTGAGCATCCCAAACAGTGATAAAAAGACTGATGTAAGTTTTATGTCTGTACTGTAGAAAATGTTGACACAGCAGGAATTTAAAAACAGGCTTCAAAGATCTCCATCTCTTCTTTGGAGCTGAAGTTTTTTATATATTAGCGCAGATGGAGGAGTTTGCAACATACCCATCGCTCTGAAGCTCAGTGAGACAAAACTATGTCAATGTTGAGTTTGACACAAACTTCAGGTGAAAGAGGAGAGGAGTCCCAACGTGTTGATGGATAAATCATGTCTGTGGAGCAAAGTTTGAGGATTTTATGGAAAGATTTGGCAGAGACTTCCTCAAAAGTTTGTGTTGCTTAAACAGTGATATCTCAAAAACTGTAGAAGACAGCAAAAAGCTAAACACATGAAAAAATAGTTGAACGATTAGTAAAGATGTTAAAGCAAGAATGAAATCTGTGGGTGGAAGTATGCTGAATCTGTAGAGTGTGAAAGTTGAAGCAGTTTTCAGCAGAACTGCAGAACTCTTCCATTCATTTCAACGTAAAAACATCTGCAGAAAATATTTTTTACTGTAAAAAGTATAACTGTTAAACGTGAAAAATATAAGCGCAATTCTCCTGAACATGCTGCGTTGTTAAATTTATTTCTGTGACAATCTGTGCAAATTTAGAGACTGTGAAAAGAAACAAGTGTACGGAAGAAAAAGAATAATAATAATAATAAAGTCGGATAACAATATGTTGGAATGCTGACTCAGTGTTTCAACATAATAAATGAGAAGGAGCTGAAAGAACACTAATCTTATATGATCTGCCCTTTTTTTTTACAGGACACTAATTAACAATGTACATAAAGAAACACAAAAACCCTTAAATCAGATAGCTGCAGGCCCAAGAAGCCCTCACACCCCTCTGTAAGATATGTGGATTTAATAAACACTTTATCTGAAAAGAGGGTTAAAAAAAAGAGGTGATGAACCCGTCAGGTGTGAGTTCCTTTAAACCAATTGGAAATGCTCCAACAGCACTTACCTCTGCCACGTATTTTCTGACATTCTTGTCTCAGTTATTATCAAAAATTTGAATCACTGCCCTATTGCCTATTGATGTGAATCCTCTAAATACATTCCTTTATCTGCATCTGGATTCAGATCACCACTAAAATCTAATCAGTCCCCCTTAATGCCATGATTAGCATTCAATGAAAATTTCATCAAAATCAACAAGCTTCAAGAGTTATAAGCGAAAATGTGGAAAACTGCTCTATTTTTTTAATATTAACTCGGCCAACAATGTCAAAAATAACTTGGCAAAGCATTTCTAGCTTGGAATTATAATGAATTTACAACCTATATAATAAAAAAAAACTGACCAATGTAGTTTTTTAAATTTGGGGAAACTACCAACAATAAAAGAAGGAAAGACCTTTTGGTTCTGTTTAGTTAAGGTCCACACATTTTTTCTATCATTATTTAATGATTTGTAAATATATTTTTTTAATTAAACATGTGCATTCACCACAGCTGTTGTTAGACTTCCAGTTGTTTATTATGTTGCCATGGAAACCACAGCCCTCAGGCATCCAGATCAAAGCCATTCTGTGCTTTGACTTTGGCTTTGAATCAAAACATGCTCTAGCATCCCTCGAGTATTTAAGCACGCAGCATCAACTCTTCGTTGTGGGTTTGAGTTGGCGGTTAGAGATTTTGAGTTCGTGGTTGCATTGTATTAGAGTTAGCGGTTGGAGTGTTCTGAGTGTGTGATTGGAGTGTCTTGAGTTGGTGGTTGGAGTGCTTTGAGTGTGTGGTTGGAGTGCTTTGAGTTGGTGATTGGAGTGCTTTGAGTGTGTGGTTGGAGTGCTTTGAGTTGGTGATTGGAGTGCTTTGAGTGTGTGGTTGGAGAGCTTGAGTGTGTGGTTGGACTGCTTTGAGTGTGTGGTTGGAGTACTTTGAGTGTGTGGTTGGAGTACTTTGAGTGTGTGGTTGGAGTACTTTGAGTGTGTGGTTGCACTGTATTGGAGTTGGTGCTTGACAAAAGTGTGTTGTTGGAGTTGCAATTTTCCGTTCAGTCTTCTGAACTGCAACTGAAAAAATTTAAATGGCGTTCATTGAAGGCAGCAAAGGCATTTACGGGGCCATCAAACCGTTATTTGCCACAGCCAGATATGAGCGCTGTCTCATGATCTGCTGGGACGAGAAGTCTTACAGCAGAAACATCACATCGATGGCTCAACTGCTCTGCCTTCAGCACAACGAGCAGCTGCCATCAGACGTGACTGCTGAGGCCATGGCTGACCTTCTGATGATTGGCAGGAGGGAGATCGTCAGACATCAGTGCTGGGAGCACGAATTGGCCGGCTTCAACAAGGAAGAGACCAAGGCTCTCCTGGAGCTGGTGTGGGAGGTCAATGTCAGCCTGCAGATGAGGGACATTGAGTTCGAGGCCAGGAGACTGCTGGACTCAGCAGAGGACCTGCCTCCTCTCTACAGGCAGACAAAGATGCTTAAGAAGGCCAAGGACTGTGCCAGGATCCTGGGAGAGGAAAAACCAGAGGCATCGATCCCCAGGAAGTCAGTGGCCAGAGACGTGGTGTTGGGTGTGATGCCCAAAGTGGTTCAGGGCTTATGGAAGCCCAACAGAAACACCACACGCACCATGCCCTCCAAGCAGCTCAGTGACATGGCTGTTGGACTGACAAAGGCTGTTCTGGACCAGGTCTCTGCAGTTCTCTACAAAGACTGTTTGGTCTGGGTAATCCTCTCCCCTTCCCTGAGAGACAACGTGGTCCTCTCAATAGAAGGACAGCTGCACCAGATGTTTCCTCCTGAGGTTCTGAGGAAGAAGCTCAACAGCTTTGAGGCGGAGATCATGAGCATCATCACTGATGTTGCAGTGGAGCACATCTGTGAGCTGTTCATGATCAAGACCCGCCCTTCCGAAGAGCCAGATGAGGAGGAACCAGCTCCATTCACTCCAGTCACCCTGCCAGCTGAAGGTGATGCATTGTCAGTCCTGGAGGGTAAGGTCAGTCTTGACCCTGAGCCTGCAGTGGTACCAGAACCAGCACCACCTGCAACCATGTCATCTGTGGTGGATCAGAAACCCTCACTCCACTGCACGGATATGACTGGAGCTTCACAGAATGAGGTGGAGAGAAATGAGCCCACCAGTGAGCCAGAGCAAGCTCTGGTACCACCTCCGAAACCCCCTCAGGCCATGTTATCGGAGGATGTCAGACCCTCAGTCTTGACAGAGGACGTCCTGTCTGAACCACCATCCTGTGGAGAAGCTCTTGAGGCCTGCAGTGATGCACCACGGTCACGTGGCCAGAGATTCAAGGCCTGGCTTCGGAGGAAGTTCTCCTTGAAGCGTCTGCGACGACTCTTCAGATGACTTCTTTAAATAATAATATTAATAATAAACAAAAAACAGCATTCATTCACTGTCATCAGTCCAATCATTTTTCAGAAATTAAACTTATCTCACTGAAAATGAAAGGTATGCTCACAGATGAGGTCCTGTGTAGGGGTGTTACCAATAAGTGATTTCAGAGTCTGGTTATATTGTGACTCATAATAAAATATAAGAAAAAGTGTGTGATAAGTGTGTCAAAGTGAAAAACACATTATGGTTAAAAAAAGTTGTCCAGTATTCTAACAAGGTGCAGAAATGAGATATCACATAAACTTTATTAAAGTAGACATTCAGATGCAGTTTTTGTTACATAATAAATATTGACACAAAAAATAGTGTCAATCGAATTAGGGAGATATAGAAGAAATATTTAAAAAATAAACAACATATACAATAGGCACCAAAAGGGAAAAGTGCTGAAAATGTGAAATGAAATAGCTAAAAGCAGTGTGAACAAAGCTGAGAATGTGAAAATGTGACATACAATAGTTGGAAGCAGTAAAGGAAAGCTGAAAATGTGTGAAATGTGTAATAAAAACTGTTCAGGAAAGCAGCCAGATGCTGTCTGTATTGGACACACAGTTGAGACGTACAAATGCCTTCGCCGGGATCTGAACCCAGACCGCCGGAGGGAGAGTCAGCAGAATTACAGATGTCTCAGGTCTGAAGGGTGTCTTCTCCACACTGCATGTTTCAGCTCCTTCCACAAATGTTCAATAGGATTTAGATCAGGGCTCATAGAGGGCCACTTCAGAATAGTCCAATGTTTTGTTCTGAGCCATTCTTGGGTGTTTTTAGCTGTGTGTTTTGGGTCATTATCCTGTTGAAGGACCCGTGACCTGTGACTGAGACCAAGCTTTCTGACACTGGGCAGCACATTTGGCTCCAGAATGCCTTGATAGTCTTGAGATTTCATTGTACCCTGAACAGGTTCAAGACACCCTGTGCCAGATGCAGCAAAGCAGCCCCAGAACATAAAGCAGAGACTTCCTCAAAAGTTTGTGTTGCTTAAACAGTGATATCTCAAAAACTGTAGAAGACAGCAAAAATCTGAACACATGAAAAAATAGTTGAACGATTAGTAAAGATGTTAAAGCAAGAATGAAATCTGTGGGTGGAAGTATGCTGAATCTGTAGAGTGTGAAAGTTGAAGCAGTTTTCAGCAGAACTCTTCCATTCATTTCAACGTAAAAACATCTGCAGAAAATATTTTTTACTGTAAAAAGTATAACTGTTAAACGTGTGAAAAATACAAGCGCAATTCTCCTGAACATGCTGTGTTGTTGAATTTATTTGTGTGACAATCTGTGCAAATTTAGAGACTGTGAAAAGAAACAAGTGTACGGAAGAAAAAGAATAATAATAAAGTCGGATAACAATATGTTGGAATGCTGACTCAGTGTTTCAACATAATAAATGAGAAGGAGCTGAAAGAACACTAATCTTATATGATCTGCCCTTTTTTTTTTACAGGACACTAATTAACAATGTACATAAAGAAACACAAAAACCCTTAAATCAGATAGCTGCAGGCCCAAGAAGCCCTCACACCCCTCTGTAAGATATGTGGATTTAATAAACACTTTATCTGAAAAGAGGGTTAAAAAAAAGAGGTGATGAACCCGTCAGGTGTGAGTTCCTTTAAACCAATTGGAAATGCTCCAACAGCACTTACCTCTGCCATGTATTTTCTGACATTCTTGTCTCAGTTATTATCAAAAATTTGAATCACTGCCCTATTGCCTATTGATGTGAATCCTCTAAATACATTCCTTTATCTGCATCTGGATTCAGATCACCACTAAAATCTAATCAGTCCCCCTTAATGCCATGATTAGCATTCAATGAAAATTTCATCAAAATCAACAAGCTTCAAGAGTTATAAGCGAAAATGTGGAAAACTGCTCTATTTTTTTAATATTAACTCGGCCAACAATGTCAAAAATAACTTGGCAAAGCATTTCTAGCTTGGAATTATAATGAATTTACAACCTATATAATAAAAAAAAACTGACCAATGTATTTTTTTATATTTGGGGAAACTACCAACAATAAAAGAAGGAAAGACCTTTTGGTTCTGTTTAGTTAAGGTCCACACATTTTTTCTATCATTATTTAATGATTTGTAAATATATTTTTTTAATTAAACATGTGCATTCACCACAGCTGTTGTTAGACTTCCGTTGAATTTATTTGTGTGACAATCTGTGCAAATTTAGAGACTGTGAAAAGAAACAAGTGTACGGAAGAAAAAGAATAATAATAATCACTAGAAAAATTGCATTTCCTTGCAGCAAATGCGTTGAAATGCTGAGTCTGAATGCTGGAACTGTGAAATGAAATGGCTAAAAGCAATGCAAACAAAGATGAAAATGTGAAAATGTGACATAAAATAGTTGGAAGCAGTAAAGCACAGCTGCAAATGTGGGAAATGTGTAATAAAAATGGTTACAGTTGTGAAAGAAAGCTGAAAATGAATAAATGTGAAAGGAAATTGCAGAAAGCTGTAGAAATGTTTGGCCACCATGAAGAAGTTGTAAACTACGATTAAAAGAGTAAAATTTGTTAGTGCTAAAATGACAAAGTCAGTAGCAGAAGTGTGAAATATGTTATCAAATTTGCATTGTAAAGACAGGAAAAGAATGAAGTTGTATGGAAGTGAAAGGCTGAATGACTGACAACCTGTGACATCCAGACTGAGAGGACAGCAGCCAGATGCAGCAAGGAGCTGTAGTAATCAGCAGTCTGTATTGGACACACAGTTGAAAAATACAACTGCCTTCACCAGAATTTGAACCCGGGCCGCCAGAGGGAGAGTCAGCAACTTTGCCGCTAAAAATATATATATGATAAATGTTATGGAAATTGTAATTTTGTTGGATTTCAGTAGGAAGTGAAATAAACATTTCAGCTCCAAAAAAATGAATGTTCGGGCTATTATTTCTGCATTCAGGCTTTGAAGGGTTAAATTATGAAGTGCAATTGAATATGCATAATTAGCCTAGATTAAATTTTCCTTCAGTAAATGAAAAATGTTTTGGCATCAATCTGTAGGCTACAAGTCTACAACACTAAGAACTATCCAGTATAAAAGCATCTGATTTGAAAATTAATGTAAACAGAGGTGATTTTCATTGGAGGACAATAAGGAGTGGACATTAACGGTCAGAATATCATTAGAAACTGGATCTGCTCAAGTTAACATCTAGGTCAAAGTTGTCACTACATCATTTTTAAATCAACAAATCTATACTCGAACATCAAACTCAAAGTAATAATAGCCTACATAAATTAATTTGTAAATCTGGACAGGAATATCTGAGTAGAGAAATGTAAAACAGTGTAATATTTGTGTGTAGTCTGGTTTATTCTAGTGAGTATAATCTGACATACTCTGATGATGTTTGTCCTCTTAGGGCCTCCATACACTGAAGACATTTTTGCCACAATTTGACCGGATTAATACACCGTCCACTGAAAACAGCTCTGAGACCCACAATGGGCCTCCACCTACAGGTTGAGAACCACTGCACCAGTAGACTGTATTTGAAGCTTGATCCTTCAAAGATTGTTCTGATATCATGGAGAATAAGTGATGGAGAATCCCTCAGGATTAATTTATTATTTAGAAAACAGTGAGTGAGTGAAAACAACAGCTGGACTGATGAAGAATGTAGAGTTTTGATTAATGAAAGGCTGACTCGTCAGTTTTAGAAGCCTTTGTGTTCACTTAAACCACGCACATGAGCTGTCAAGACACCGTGTGAATGATAAAATCACACAGGGTGACTGATGATCCCTCACTGTCCCTGCGATGCGCGTCTATCTGCGTCTTTACGCTCACCGGCAGACGGAGGAGCGCACACACAGACGCTGAGAGAAAGTGAAAGTTACACAAGCATGCTGTTTACATATCCTTGCGCATTTTGTTATGGTTACATGGTATTTCGGGGCGTTTTCTAGTGGGTATATGGCGTGTACCTGCGTATGCAGCCAGAGTCCTGCGGACTGTGAGCAGAGCGGACTTCGCGCGGAATGTCCGCGGGCGTCAGAGCTGTCATAGTCGAGCACACTGCCGTGTTGTATTTTCTTGGGAAATGAATGTGAAACACAAACCTTGCGCATTGTTTTCCATTTCTCTGTCATGACGGTGCACACTGAGGACGAGGAAGAGGAGCTGCTCTGCCTGCTGACTTTGCAAAGCACTAACATGAAGAGATGCAGGAGGTGTGACATTTAATGTGGGTCGATGATGAAGCTAGGCACTTCCAGGTAAATGAGCTAATGCTGTGCCAAAACCGTGATAGCTATCAAAAAAAGGACTGCACCGTGAGCATCACAAGAAGCAGCTGAAACGATTGATGTAAGTTTCATGTCTGTACTGTAGAAAATGTTGACACAAGAGCAGTTTAAAAATGGCCTTCAAAGTGAAGCGATCAGCTCCCTGGGGACTTGTCTTATAATGGACGCCTATGGAAGAGTTTGAGGGATACCCATGGCTCTGAAACTCACTGAGACAAAACAATGGCAATGTAGAGTTTGAAACGAATTTCAACTGAAAGAGGAGAAGTGTACCTTTATTTTGATGTATAAATCATATCTGTGTGGTAAAGTTTGTGGCTTTTATTGCAGTTTTTTGGCTTTAAATTTTGGAATCTTTAGGTGAAGCTCACGCTCTAACAGGTCACGTGACAGGCTCTAAGAACAGGGAGTTTTTGGCTCAAACCTCAAAACTTATTGTTGCTTAAACAGTGATATCTGAAAAACTGTACAAGACAGCAAAAAGCTGAACACATGTAAAAATAGTTGAGAGATCAGTGAATCTGTGAAAGCAGGAATGAAGTCTGTAGGTGGAAGTATGCTGAAGCTGTACAGCCTGAAAGTTGAAGCACTTTTCAGCAGAACTGCATAAGTCTCCCATTCATTTCAATGGAAAATATCGAAAATGATTTTACTGTAAAAACTGTAACAGTTAAACATGTGAAAAATACAAGCGCAAATCTCACGAACATGCTGCACTGCTGTTTTTTTTCTGTGAAAATCTGTGCAAATGAAAGCTGTGAAAAGGGCCAAATAGTTGAGGGAAGAATAAGAAGGAGATGAAGAAGAAGAAGAAGAAGAAAGTCAGATAACAACTATGCTGAGTCAGCATTTCAACATAACTAGAGTGAAAATATCTTGTAGTAAGGATATTTTTGCTCCACTTCTGACATGTTACGACGTGAGTTTGTTTTATGAAGAGGCTCATGTTCTGTAACTCGGTAGCGCCCACCTACTACATAATCTGACTGACCCGTTATAGATGTTGATTGACAGAACAATCGTCCAATCATCTGCCGAATATGCTTCTGAAAGGTTCTTGAACACTTTCTATGCTCTTTCCCAGATGGACTAGTGAAATAGTTTGAATGGTCCATCTGGTGTGTCAGGTTGGGCGTTCCCAGTAATGCATCTTATCTGCAACTCGTATATTCCAACTTCTGAGACCAACTGGTATGCACCATTACTCATAATTTACTGTTACACAAAGCAATACGCCTGGCTATTTGATTTTCAAAAAGATCCGTTTAAAACTGTACTCACAAACAACCAGATGACGACATCTATGTTATTTCAATGCAAAAGAAAGTATACTGGTACAATCATGTTTGTTTATCATTATTTATTTGAAAAAAAAATCCATTTATCTTAAATACTCAATATTGTGCCCTGGATTTCAGAGGTTGTTGGAGGTCTGATGATGGGGGTGGGGAGTAGAGGGATGGCGAGGTTGACCTGATAATCAGGTGAAGGGTGATGGTGGAAGAATGGGGGGAGGTGCTTAGTTATTGGTGTATGTGGGGGAAAGGCCAGAGGAGAATAATCTAGAAAAATAGAAACAGAGGTGTGTGATAGAGTGTTTGTGTGTACCTGATAAATGTGGTTGAGTTTGAAGTGTTTCAGCAGCAGCAGCAGCAGAGCAGAGATGGCCTTGACAATGATTTCCTTGTGGCGGTTCACGTCAATTCCCAGCTTCATGCTTTGAAGGACGGTGATACTGGCAGTGACAAACACACACTGTAAGGCCTTCAAGCCATCTAATTATAATACACTCTTAACAACTAAAAGCAAAGCCATGAAGTGACAGGCTGTCCCTGTCCTTCATAAATAAACAGATATTCTGGTAACTCTTTGATGGTGTTTTCAAGGCTTTTCAAGCTATAACAGGAGAGTTAAATGGGGCACAGCTTCAAAACAAAACGAAAACAGTGAAAAATAGAGGCGGTGAAATGTCAGACAGGGTTTTGGACATTTTTAGTTGGATTGTTTTTTTTACTCTGTTCTTGGCAAGATATCTGTCTTCCAGCTCTCTGGTGTGCCAGTCTTTAAGTAGGGCATATCATGGACCAAGAATAAGAGATGATATCTTTTCATTACTAAAACAAGAAAAAAGCTGATAAATGATAGAGAATTAAGCTAAAGAGGTCATCCTTATAACAATTGTCTGATTAAAAGAGGCACAAATGTTAGTGTAAATCATGTATGCCTCTTTTCCAACAAACTATTTGAAAGGTGGCTCTAACGTTGCACTAGCTTTGAAAAAAAAAATACAAATTGCAGCATTTCTCCACAGTACTTACGGCATTTCCTCAGGCAGCACATCGGCCAGGATGTTAATAGAGTCAGTTTTGGCTTTGGAAGTTGGAGCAGCAGCCAGAAGCAGCTTTAGGAGAGCAATCTGACAACAGGAATGATGTTCAGTATTAAAAACAGGCCTGGTTTGGGATCTAGGTTTTGATGAACAACAAGAAAAATATGATTTGAAGTGGCAGAAAAAGCTGTGAGAGCAATATTAATTCTTAACTCTCTATTTACAATGTAAGGCATGCAAGTAAACTTATTCCACTTTGCCATATACAGTCATGAAACCAGTCCCTTCATTCACATGTCTGGCTCTCGTACTAGATTCAGGCTTTGGGTTGAGGTTAGCTTCTGTATCTACCTTAATTTGTGCTGCTAACTTGTTACACTACATACACTAGATGGTCATAAGGCTACTATATGATTTTTTATTAACATTAGGTGTTTGATTGGAGGTATAATGGCATATTTTCAAGACTGAAATACAAACTTATCAGATTCCAAGAAATCTTTTTGGGTTAAGAACAAACTGAAGATATTAAAAGGAAATCAAACATATGATCAACTTAAAAAACAAGCGGCATATTAGCTGATTTTACTGAGTCATTTTAAAAAGGAAAACTTAAAGGCAATGAATAACATCCAAATTACGAGGCACTTTAATTGAAAATGGAATAAACTCTTATATTCATTAACAGCTCTGTAAGGCACCAAAATGTTTTTAAAGAGGTAAAACCTGGTAAAAATGTACCAATACATTTACCACCATAAACTCTCAACTATTCAGTTAAAAGGAGTATAAAATAAAACATACAGCACATCTAACAGCCCTAAACTATTCTGATTTATCCAGTATAGATGCTTGTATAGCTTTAATCTGACCCATGTGCTATGAGTGGGTGATGTCAGAGGGACGATATCGAACACTCACCACATACTGTGAGAGGTTAGGAAGCATGCCCAGGTACAACATCTCTGCTGGTGTCTCCTCCACCTCCTCTTCACCCTATAGACAGAGAAACATCAATTAACCTCATAATGGATCAATTCAAAGTGGTTTACTGGCATTAAGTATCGAATAAAGTGTTTTTTTTAATAATTCTTTAATCATCTGATTAATGATGGTTTAGTTGTACTGAATATGTTTGACTGCTTCAATCTTACTGTTAACGTGTTCATTAAAGGGGCAACTTGGCAAACCCCTTTGTCTTTTACTCTTTTGTTAAAACTAAGACACATTTCATTCTGAAGTAATGTTTTCCACTTAACAAATCATGTTGGGCCCATATTATGTTTCTTGATCTATCCTGTTTTTGTTGTTTCTGTTGTGTGCAATAAAAAGGAAAATATAGATAGAGCAGCAAACTAAGGTTTTCCTATCATGCTTTCAAAGAGGCAGGAGTTTAACAGATTTAACATTACTTAGGAGAAAAACGCTGCTGAGTGATCAATTAACAAAGAAATCTCTCATTAACTTTAGTTTGCCTTATTCATATTTATCACAGCCAATGCACATTTGCAGTCAATTTCTTATTTATAATCTGTCTTTGCTCGTTATTCTTTTGTACTTCTTGCTGTACATCTTCTTTTATTATATAGTTTGTTTTGTTACTTTTCATGTACAAACATGTTACACCAGCTGGAAAGAAACTATTTTTGGTTTTACTGTATTCTTGTACATACGGCAGAAATTGACAATCAATGTGATTTGACTTGAACTCTATGCAAAAAAAAACACAACAATAAACAAAAAATAAAAATGAAACGCTTATGTGTGTTAGACTCTCTGAACTCATATTTCAGAATAAAAGATACTTTTATGTTACTCAACTCATTTGGCAAGGGATCAGATTTGTTCAAATAAGACCTCACTGAAGCCTAACTTTTTTTTTTTTTCAACAGCATTAATATGCCTTCTGAAATAGATTTATTTTATTGTGTGAGGTGTGTCCATCTCAATCATGGTTTAAAATATCAGTCAAGGAAGCAGGAAGTTGTTTCACAATAGTATTAAATCAACTACTTTTTAGCTCAGACGCATGTTGTCAAAATATTTCAATGAAAATATGAACACAAGGATACTGAGAAGAAAGAAAAGCTCATCTGAGTGAAAAATAACTCTAATCTCTGTGCCATAAAAATATTATAAACTGTTATAATACTATAAACTATTATAAACTAGAAGTGCACCGAGAGCACAAACCTCTGCCAAGCCAGGTCCAACATTGTCGAGAGAGTCAATGTCAAAAATGTGAAAAAACTGCCCGATCTTGCACTGTCTAAAAATCTTTAAAAAAAAAAAAAAAACTCCTGGATCCTGGATCCAGATTCAGATCACCACCTAAATCATATTACATCGTCAATGTCATGACCAACATTCCTTGACATTGTCATTAAAATCTGCTGAGGACTTATTGAGTTATAAGCAAAAATGTTGGAAAACTGCCCTATCTCTCACTGTAAACAAGTCCTTTAAAAAAATATCTGGATCTGCATCTGTACTTGTAACTCCACCAAAATCTATTCACTTCTTCCTTGTGCAATGACTAATATTCCCTGAATTTAATAAAAATCTGTTCATAATGTTTTTTTAGTTGTCCTGCTCACAAACTAACAAACAAAATAATTAACCAACAAACTCAGGCAAAAACATAGTCTCCTTGGTGGAAGTCATAAAAAAACAAATAACAATAACTTAATAATTCTAATATGTAAGTCAGACACAAATATTGCTAGACTGCATTGTTTCCATAAGACTCACTCTTTTAATTTCTCATCACAGTGATTTGGGAGAACAGTTTCCTTCAATAAGATGTGGAGACATACTGACCATAGTCAGCGGACACTGCTGCAGCTCGTCCTCCCTCTTAATCTGGACTTCAGCGATGGACACATATTTGTGCTGAAGGAAAGAAGACAAAAAGATGATAAACACAATTATTAATGTCTACATCCATAAAAATGTGTTGGCTAAGTGTTAATTATCATTGCTTACTAACACCCACGGGCCGCTCCTCTGTGTAAGTACAACTTCACAGTGTGTTCAAACAGGAGGTATGGATTTTTAAGTGGGATGTCAAGGGAGTATTGATTAGAGAACAGTCCAGACATAATGAGCCAAACATGGAGGTGGTGAATGTTTAGAAATGGTTGAAAAGAAGGATGGGAAATATCTGAAGACATGTGGCTGACTGCCATGGAAACAAATCTGTACTCCACAAACTCTCTGACCTGAAGAGACTTCAGCTTTGGACTAAAGTCTGATTCACTTTGTGTTCATTTCTAAAGAGAGGTTCAGATAAACTAACACCAGGCTCTGCTGCTGGACAGAACGAGGAAAAAACGCAGCAAATGATGCACATGTTTTTGGTCTTGTTCTTGTTTGAGAGCAGAATAATATTCCCCAAAGACTGTGAATCAGTGAAACAGTCACATCCCAGTTCGACAGATTCCACTTGGGTCATGTGAAGAACAAAACGACCTCCTGGAGATCTTTAATGTAAAAAAACACTGTTTGTTATTTAGGAAATACTGACTCATCATGATCATAATTAAGACAAATAGAGGATGTTTATTCTGTGGAAGATTTTTAATGCTCCTTGCTCTGTTTAAGGCTGGTAATTGAACTTATCTAAATGTCTCTCATGCACCACAGAGATATGATTTACGGGCATTATTCTGCCTCTAACTTAAAGTCCTGACCCACAGTTTATCATTCGGACCCCACATTTATCAGTGGTGATAGCTATACCACTTATCACTGCAGCCTCTATCAAAGCTGGTTGGTCTTGATCAATGTGACAGTCATCAGGTACTTTTTGCTAATTAACCATCATACATCACTTTTTAATTAATCTGGGATTGCAATCATTACCAAACTCAATCCAGTGACTGGAAAATATTCACAATATATTGGCTGAACTGAAGCTTAAATTGGAAAAAAAAAAACATCTTTTATTTTTTGTGCCGAACAGAGAATACACAAAAACCCGTTTTGATAGAGAGGTGAAGTAATGAGTCCAAAGTCTCAAAGTGAATTATGAGAAGTCTAAGTTCTTCTGCCTTAAAGTCTATGGAAATTTTAATAAGTTTTTAGTTTGGTGCCTGAGATATGGTTGTTGGGTCCACATCAGGGGTCACCACCTGCAGATTTACTGATCTATTATTGTTATGATCTATTATATCTTAATAATTGACTGCTAGACCTTTCAAATGTTTCTAGTTTATCTTCAAGAATACATGGTTTTGTTATCTGACA
Organism: Cetoscarus ocellatus; assembly: GCA_037902135.1. Taxonomy (NCBI): domain Eukaryota; kingdom Metazoa; phylum Chordata; class Actinopteri; order Labriformes; family Labridae; genus Cetoscarus; species Cetoscarus ocellatus. The sequence goes on along the minus strand of JBAMNC010000948.1, from coordinate 1,671,330 downwards.
TAGAGGATGGACCTTTTCACTTATCCACAACAGCATATGAATCCAGCTGCTTTCAAAGATGAATGGGGTCTAACCAACTTCTCGTCCCCCCGAATGGTTTTGAGTATTCCCAAGATATTCTGACAGATTAAAATGTTTCTTATGCTTACATCGATACACATATTAGAGTCATGAGGTTTGTTTTGGATTTGGCTGCATTAGCTGTTTAATGGAAATGTGACTTCAAATCCCCTGATTTTTACTATTTCCCTTTATCACATTAGCAGATTAAAGATTGTATTAACTGGTTTTAATTGGGTAAAATTAAGTCATGATCAATGTGTTCAGTTCTTGCTTAGGGTTTTCAGTGAAATTGGGCAGGTAGGTCTGGCTTTCTCTTTTAGCATCAGCGGGTCTTCAGTTAAAAAAACGTTGTTGATCACTGGTCTACCAAATAAAATACACTTGAAAATGTCCCACTTGATAATACTGAAGCCATTTTACATCTTGCCAAAGGTGGTTGTTAACAAGCGGCCAGTTTGTTAACACTACATAGTTTGTTGGGGACATTAAGCTTCATAATTTGAATCTTTACTAATATGATATTAGATTCGTAAAACACAGCCATGCTTAGTATTATAAAAAGGTACCACTATGAAAGAAATTCCCTTTTCAAAGAGGCAAGAGTGTAAAAAAACTCAGAGGCTGAGTGGTGGTGATGATGAAGTCAGTTGACCGTGTTTTAGTTCTTTTAAAGAATAACAATTTTAAACATTTGATGATTACATTTGAAGTTAAAAATGTAAAAGTAGTGTTCATATTTGTACATTATCATAACCAATAAAAGCATGTAGATGTCATTAACTTTTCTCACAATAGCTTATTTTTAGCAATAACATAAATTCACTAATAAAAAGATTATTATATTTTGATCAATAAAACCAGCTTAACGCTGTCCTTCAGGCTTATCAACAAAGTTATGTAATCTCTACAGCACCACTTGATTGTTGCATGGCTCATTTTGCATATATATTTATAAGTTATTTTGCTACTGAATGTCACTGATCTGGAGGAAACACTTCTACTCTTTGATCAGTTTTTCTCTTTACTCTGTTTAATTTTCATTTAGTTTGTTTTTGTCCTTTTACACATTTTTTAACACAAAAGTGTTTTCTGGATAAAAAAGGCTGAAATGAAATATTTCACATCTACTTTTAAAAACAAGTGGCCAACTCAAAGGGATTAGAACTGCAAACCAGCTCTATTTGAGAAAAGATAAGAAATAACCAAAGAAATCCATATTGTTTGTCTTTAACAGGACCCTGCAACACATCATGAACACAGCAGGAACATACCTCATTCCTCACCCTACTGGACATCTACAACACTCGCCCTCACCTTAAAGCATCCAGCTTTGTGGGTGACCCCAGCCACCCATTACACAGCTTCTTCAGCCTCCTACCCTCAGGCAGACTTACTGAATCAAGCAGCAGCTCATCTCTTCCTCTTTTACCCACTGGCTGCTGCCCCAACCCCACCCCATGCAGCAGTGTCAACACACGCAGAAGCACAAGTGTGCTGGTTCAACTGGTTTTGAATTATCTGGAAATAGTCCGGGCACATGATCAGGAGGTGTGGCTTTGAGGACTCTTGTTTACCCACTAACTTAACCATTAAAGACCCCAATTAAGCCAAACAATAAACCTACAATTAAGTGGCTTGCTTCCATATTATTAAGAATTTATAAGTGCGGGAAGAGACTTTAAAGTCAGATGATGAGTATTTGCTGAGTAACATAGTTTAAAGTGATAAATATTTAGAGAGACAACATAAGTGCTTAAGCAGATGCCTACTTAGCACAATGTACTATAATAGTGCTTAATAGCATTGGTTTGAGTTACTGTTTCAGTGGTAGGCTTTAGATGGCTTGGGACAGTTACTGAGATCACATGGTAAGGCTGTACAACTCTTAATAACAGTCTGCTTTCTTCCTGCTTGTAGTCACATAACAACTGTGAATTCTGACTGACAGCAGAGCCCGGTATATGAGAGAAAAGAGAAAGATAATAAAGTTGTGCGGTGGAATTTTATGGTGTGATTTAGGCCTGCATGATCTGAAAAGTAGAAGCCGTGTGCGATAAAATTGTTCAATATTGCAGTAAAAATATGAATTGGGATAGTTCGACACAATATTAGGAGTGCATGTGAGCTGTGTTTTATACCACACTGGCTGCTGTAGCTTAATCTTTCTGAATCTAAATGTTATCCCAGGGACTTTTCCTCAACTTAACTTAACCTAATAAACTCCAAGGTAACATTAGCCAGCTTTGGCTTCATCTAACTCTGGGATGAGCAAGTTTGGTTACCATGAGGGCCAAAATAATTTTGTCCTTACAGTTAGAGAGCAAAGTTGTCACAATATGAAAAATACTTTGAACAAATTCAACTTAAAACTTTACAAAAGGAACCAGTACATAGCTTAGAAGTTATTTTATCAACACTTATACAGTGAAACTCAAATACAAGCAGGAATTCTTGTTTTAATGAGATTAAAACAGAATTTAAGCTAGTTTCAGCCATTTTTAAAAAGCAAGTTGTGGGGCATTTAAAGATTATTTAAGTATATTTTACTAACACTTCTATCTCTGTTTTCACAAATGCATTTGTTAATGCTTTGGAAAGGAGTTTTACAATTACAATTATAGCCAACCGCGGCCCTATTTTCTTAAAATATTGCTGTTTCAATTTCAAAGGCAGGTGTTATCTATTTTTTTTGGTTTTGAATTGACTAGTGGGCCGCAGTGAGATGGTAAGGGGGTGCATGTGGTTACTGGGCCGCAAGTTCACCACCACGGATCTAATGCACCTAAAGGTGTGAATGCAGAGCTGTTACATCACTAAACTCTTCTTGACCACTTTAATAAAAGTGTTTTTAATATTTTTGTGATACATTCAGGCTGCCACGGTGTGCTTATTGCAAAGGCTTACATCACATTCACTCATTCGTGTGTGCAGTAAGTCCACACATGAATGCATCTGGCTCTGAATATATGAGGAAATGCAAACCAGCATTTTGGTTTAAATAAAAATGAGATTGCATATTTGTGTGAATCAAGATTGGATTTTTGTTTATTAATAAAGCATTACATTTCCAGAAACTTTCCAGCAACTTTTCAAGGGAAGTTAAGTTGGGGAATTTCGGGAAGATTCCAAATTGGAAACTGTCCATGGGGATTATGGGAATTTATGAGGATTAACTGGAAACTGGGGGTAATTTGAAAAAAAAACAAACAAACTGTCATATCAAAACATAAATATAAACATTTTGTTCTTTAAAAAAACACTTAAAACCATTACATTTCAAAATATTTTTTTGTAGGTAGGACTTAAACAAGTTTTCATTATTTTTTTGAACAACCAATTTCAACCTTACTTCATGTAGTCCATGGGCTCAAAAATGTGGACTCAATAGTTCAGGATTCTAGAAATCATCTGTGCACGTGATGGAGGAATGCAAAGTGCATGTAGGGGACATGACCTCAATACCCCTGCAGTAAGCAGTGTGCTATGTGCATGTGACTGAGGAATAGCAAAGATATTCAAAAGTATACTTGCATGAAATCTGGTTGTTTTAGTCAAGATTATGGTAAAATATATAACCCAGTTATATCTAAAATCTCTGTTACGTGGAAGACTTTAAATATAACCTTCAATTTTGGAAATTCCAGGTTTATTTCCCTTAATTCCCATGGAAAGTTTACAACATTGAAAATTCCCAGAATTTTGATAACCTAGCTACCACATGGTTGAAGTAGTTGTACTTGCGCAAAAAGGCACAACATATATAAAGCACTGACTGGGATAAAGTTACTGTACGTTTTGACACATCACTTCACTATTATATACGGTTGCACCTTCTCAACCTGCACAACTAACGGCTAAGCGCTGTGACCAAAGTGTGTCCAAAGACCAGTGTGCATGGACAAAGCTCTGTGGTACTGAGCTGAATCCATACAAACCCCTAAAGACAGAAAAGCTTTGCACTCACTTGAGTAATCTTAGGGGACAAACTCGAGTTTGGACATTTAGTACATGTTTGACTTTAGTATGACAGGGCACTGAAATTATCAATTAATTTTTCTCTTTAAACCACTATTCATTACTCAACCATTATTCCTTTAGATTTCTGCTTTTGAATATTAACACCCAAACAGCATAAGAGACAGTCTACTTACCTGTTTTAGGGTCTTGACGCTCTCATGGATGGGCCTTGGTAAGCCTACAAGGGTCTCTATGTCACTGCAAAACATTGAACTGTTACTTCAGACTGAGATATTGAAAAGAAAAGGATATGTCTTTAATCAAACACTTACTTTCCAAGGGTAAATCCAATAAACTTGTTCCGACTGGTCTCCAGGAAGTGCTCGATGTCTTTCTCCCTGCAGGCACAGATTCAGGATTTAGTTCAACACACCTGCTGCAACAATTCTGCATATAAAAAAGCTATTAAACAGACATTTTTCATGTGTGTGCACACCCACACAAACAAGCACAGGAGCAACAGCATACTGCATTAGCCTCCTCAAATCTCATCAGTCACACCGCGTGATGGGTTCAAAGCCTCGCACTGATTGACACTTAATCAGCCCTGTGTGTTGCACCGCTCTGTATCAAACTCAAGGTCCTCTGATGATAAATGCATCAAACATCGACTGCTGTAAAGTGTTGGTGTCCTCCATAAGATGCATTATTCATTATTCCCTTAAACAGAGGCAGCGGCACCCTGGGAGGACGCACATGCTGCTTTCTAGGATACACAGATGGAGAGCTTATTGTGCGATGACAAAGAGGTGGGATGAGTGAGGGAGTGTTTTTTAATTGCATGCAAAGTTTTAGAAGATATGGCAGAGAATCAAGGTGGGAGGCTGACGCTAGCTGCCAGCAAAAAGGTGTTAAGTCTTGGCAGTGGGTGGGAAGTTTTCTCGACTTTAGTGCTCGAGGAGGTAAGATGCCAACCATCATTTGGAGGATTTATTATGGAGAATAAAAACTAAGTGCTTTGAATTCAATACTATAACAACAGACCGGTGGTTAATTCCCTCCGTGAGATAAACAATTGCCAGACAGTAAAGTTAAGTGGTGACTCAAGAAGAGGGGCTTTGGTGGTTCTTCTGTCTGTGTGATGATAGGAATCTTATATCTAAATCTGTGAAATTTAGTTTATCCTAGAGTGTAACAGTAATGATGATTTAATGTTGGTGACGCCCACTCTTAGCAGCGTACTTTGTTGATATAGAGGATTCACTGAGAGGGAACAATTGTATACAGTCCCAAAAAAGACCCTAGTTTGCAGACAATTGGACTCGAGTCGCTAATTTGACGACTTGCAACTCGACTCAGACTTGGGAGACAATGACTCCAGACTCGACTCGACTTGGGACAACATGAGTCAGAAAAATTGTAGCATATGTTTTTTTCTTTTTTTTTTTTCATTTCATTCTAGCAGGACCACAAATGTTCCAAATAAACATATTTTTTTGTATCACCCATACCATTTCTTTAATGGAATGTAGCCTTTCCCATTTACCTGGGTCTAAATGATCAGACATGTAATGTAATGAATAAATGAACAGCTTTATGCTCTTTTTTTGACATTGACCTTGGGAATGTAAGGTTTCTCTCTTCAGGATATAAACCTGAGTGTTGTTTGGGTGGGCTGGGGAACAATGGTGAGGGACTTGACATAACCTGTGACTCGACTCGACTTGACTCGACATAACCTTGTGTCTCAACTTGACTTGACTTGCCCACAACAGAAAAAACTTGGGACTTGCTTGAGACTTGAACCAAATGACTTGACACTCGCTTGGGACTTGGATCGGAGGGATTTTGGCGAACCCTGTTGTTTTAAGGACAACAGGGTTTAGTTTGACGTAAAGTCTGTACTACACTACCCACAATCCCAGTCTCTTTTAAGTGGGGCTGGATGTTATTCATGAGTCTACCATCAGCTATTACTACTGAAGTTGAGGAAAAAGTTGGCTGGTCACTACTGAGCTTAGACAGCCCACATATGTCCCCTGCCTCCAGATCAGTCAATCGAAACACTGTTGAAGTAGCCGTGCTTTCACCTGGAGAGGGTAGTTGTTATTTCTAACACAAGATGTGAAATTGAAACATTGAAAGCGCAGATCAGTAATCATTCTAAATACCCATAAACAAGAGTTTTCAGCTAAAAAGGTGGTCTTGGTTCAGTAATTCTTTAAAAAACAAATAAAGTTAAGGTATGAAGACTGCATTAACCTGACTTTAGGGGCCCACGGGAGCCCCTTAGGGAAGTTCACCCTCTCTGTAGGAGGTCTGAGGGGAGGTGGAGGAGGGGGTGGCTGGATGATGACATCACGGTCCAAGGGGTCCACCTCCCCTTCAATGCCACTGTCTGTGTCCTCAGGGTCCTCTTCCTCATCCCGTGCATCATCATTCTTGAATGGGTCTCTCTCGTTGTAGGTGTCCAGGCTGTCCTGCTTGACAAGAGGCTGAGACAGAGAGAGGACGGATGTTCAGAAATTTACAGAATGTTTTGGCCAGAAGTCACATAATTACTGAATATACACAGAGGGGTAATTTATGTAATGTAAGACATTTGATCAATATGCAAAACTGGGTCATAACTAAAAACACTGGATAAGTAAAACCTTAACACCTTTTGCTCCTTGGCATCCTGTTTTCTAATGCTAGTTGACATCCGGTCTCTTCAAACTTCTGAATTAAACCACAAATTTCCAAGAACAAACAACGCACTGTTGGATATTTCAATAGTAAGCAACAGAAAACAGGAGGCTTTGAGTTTAAATATTTTATTTGGAAACACATGCAAAGAAAATTCACTAATGATGCTGCCAATTAATTGAATATGTAATACACATACATTTTTCAACCCAAGGAGAAACACTTTCTCTAGATGTTAGCTGTTACAGTCCTTTGTTTTTTTCCTTGTCTTCTAATACAGCTACAAATTAAAGAAAAGGTCTAAAATAGGGATGCACAGTATTATCGGATCGATATTTGTATCAGCAGATATTTGTCGAAAAAAGTCATAATAGGTACAGGCAGATATGACATTTTTGTTGATATTTACAGCTGATACTTTGACCATAAACCTGGCTAGAAATATGTACAACTGCACTGTGATTTCCTCATCCCTATCACTACAGTATCATTAATTCAGGATGAAGATACCGTTTCCTTGATTCATCTGAAGAAAGGAAAAGGTCAATTGTAGTTAAGTGGAGACTTTATGCTCTTGACACAAAATAACAGTATCAATATTGGTTTTGGTGATAATGAGTTTGGAAGTACTGGCGTATCGGATATCTGCAAAAATCCACTATTGCCATCCCTATCTAAAAAAAATGTACTTTATTGTTCGTGGATACATGAAGCTAAAATTTACGTTTTAGGATCTTTTAAAGCTGGGCTTTGTTTTTTTTATTTTTATAAAATATAACAAAAGTTGAAGAGAATTCTGAAGTGTTGTCAGTGTCCATAATTTATACATATTACCATATGTTTCATATTATGGCGTCTGTTATGGAATTCATATTGTATTGTGATGTTGCTGGAAATACCCAGTCCTATCACAAATTACGGACATGGTGGATATGCTGGATGAAAAACACAGATGTCCTCCACAGTAATTACAAATATAATAAGGTCCACAAGTGAGGATCTTAACTGGGAGGAGAAGTCATGACCTGGAAAGCTAGCATGCTGAAAGTGTACCATAATGAAGCACGGTACAGTGTGTTCACAAGACTCAAGTGAACTGGACTTTAAGGCTGAATCGTGCAGCAGCATGGCACTGAATGCCTTGTTTGAGAGGGTTCTTAGCTGAAGCTTCATAGTTACCAAAAGGCATGAGGGCAGTATTGATTTTCTGATGAATATTGAGTAAGACATCTTTTAAGCATTTCTTAAACCTTCTGACACATTTTCTAACTGACAATCCCCTGAAAGGAAAACCACATGAAGTATGACAGACATTTTCACAAAGCACGTGAAAAGGAACAGCTTTCCACAGCAACCACAAGCAACATTTCTGATTCAACTTACCACACATCTGTTTTTCATAAATATGCAAACAGAGCAGGCAATAAGGCTTACTGTGGACTTTATTTTTAGCTTTAAACAAACCCATCTAACTTCAAGTGCAGAACACATCCACAAACAAATGCACACACAGTATCTCAGTTCAAACCATTTCTCTGATGAATGACTGTGGCAGTAGTGCAAGCATCAGGCATGAATCAGGGCATTAGTCGAGCTAGTGCAGTCAATGTATGGTGCGCCAAGGCTAGTTCTAATGCTGGACTACGTGAGGAGTATAGTGAGTGTATGGTGGGAGGTAAAGAGGGAGGAGGGGGGAGGCAGGAGGAGGTGAAACCGTGTTGAGAGCCATTCTGTATGGAGAAGCCATTCACTGCTGTGTGGGAAGCAAAGATAGTGTTTATCTACCAGGGTTAGGGGACAACTGCTTTTAATGCCATCCATTTAAGAGAGAGATCAACTGAAACCCTACAGGAGAGAGAATGTGCTGATTCAGATCTCAATTCACCTCCTCAATGAATGCATTTTAAGGACATTGACCCCTAGTCCAGAGTCTACAGTGCGGGGTGATTGTTGAGGCCAAACTCCGGCAGCGATGTGATGAAAACTACAAAAAGAGATGCTGCTATAGTCGATGTCTGAAGTGACTGCCTGTATGAGACTGTGGATAGTGACCGCTCTGGTGCCAATGACAACAGCCAGCAAGGCAGCCCTGTCTCTCGAGCCCCGCCCCCCCCATACTGGAGAGTGGAGAAAGGAGGAGGAGAGAGGGGAGAGAACAGGGAGAGGGGGAGGTGGAGAGACAGTATGAGGGGTGGGAGATGGCGAGGTGAGAGAGGAAGATGAAATTGATGGATTACGAACTAAGAGAGGTGGAGGAGTGCAGAGGGAAGCAGGGGTAATTAAGCAAGAAAAAGGCAGAAAAAGGGAAGTGTTGGAGGATATGTGTGAAATTTAAAGTATCAGAAAATGCCAAGAGACATGAAGGAAATTTATGGATCACAATTTCAAATCGAATAGTAGAGGGAAGAAAAGTGTTAGTCAAGAAAACATGTGAAGAAAAGACAAAATGAAAAAAAAAAACATGCAGGTTAAAATCAAACATTTTGGGGGAAATCTAGAAAAAGAATCCATTTGGAAAATTAATATCAATTTCATGCCTGTGCATAAGATGTACTGAGGTTTTGTTGTCAGCACTGTCGCTCTGCACAGTCACTGTTAGGATTGGGTACTGATATGATGATTGTATTTGAGACCAGTGTCATCAATAGCCCTGCTTGTTGATCCAAGACTTTGTTGATTCTCATATTGGTCATCATAGATTTTCTGTGTTACAAAAACATGATTTCACCTCTTTTCTGGGTCAAACAATTCAAGTCAGGTATCTCACACATGACACTGCTGATATCTAATGTAGTGGTTCAGAGTGATGCTGATGTTTTGACCCTTTCTCCTTATTTTATGTAATTTTATTTTTATTTGAATTTGAAAGGGATACCAGCGGGTACTAAGTGCACACGCCAGTACACACTTTCTCTCCTGCTGTTAATCTGACTCTTGACTATTTAAAATGAGTCTAAGACCTCGAGAACTAGAGGAGACTACCATTATAATGTATACCATTAAGAAGGAGTTTAAAATACGATCCATTTATTCCAAATTTATAACAAGTTTTCTTCTCTATTGTTAAGGAGTAAGTTATGTTCTCCATTTTGAAAATTTCAAGTATTATCCCATATCATGCTTCTAATGCTGGTGGCCCTAGTTGTTGCCCCTTTCTGGTAATGGAGCTCTTATTTGCTGATAACAGAGCCTACAGCACTTTTGTATCACTCCTCCTTTAGAGTTATGTAATGTGACCTAAGTAAAGGTAATGCACTTAAAAACATGCATAGGTAGCGTACTCTTAAACTGCGGTATTATTTTTTGATGGGAGGTCTTGTAGGCGGCTAAAATACCCTCTGTACTTGGTATGATACTTCCCTGTTTGCAGCTAGTTCTGCGTAACAGACTCTTACAGACTGTGGCTTACTGAGGGAGAGGGGAGAACTTTCTAATGCATCTAATGTACTTAGCGGCCATATGGAGCTCAAACAACCCCACTTCAAAAAAACTGAAATATCCCTTTAACTCAATAAATTTGCACTCCTGATTAAAATGATGGACTTTTTGATGTTTCACACTGCTCTGTTTACTTCATAATGAGTAGAATTAAGCCACTATTTAGACCACTTATGTCTCCTGTCCACCATGACTACTTCCTTGACTCCTTCATTGTTATTCATGCTGACTGACAAATGCATATTATCTGCTCGTCACATGCAGACACCATGACTGTTTTGAAAGTCCACTCCTTGGCCAATAACCCCTCCTTCCTCCTACCATCAGGCATCGTTTGGACAGCCAATTAGTGCAGAGCTCATTATCCTAGCCCCCCATAGCCTCCTTACCCCACTTTGATCAAAGCATTTCCATATGGGAGGGAAAAAGCTGCATCTGATCCTCTACAGAGAGAAAATGTTTCATTGTTCATCAACTTAAATCAAATCCTTGCTTTATAAACACATGACATGAAGCCAATGATCCAACACCAGGACATGGAGCCTTAAAAATGTATAAACCCACTCATAGATAAGGAGGGTGATAAATAGCACTGATAAATGAAAAATTGTTGAAAAAAAAGTTTTGTTTGATTGTGACAAGAGATACATTCATGTAGATGTCTGTAAAAAGCTTTTGACATGTCTGTGCAGGTGCTATTTTAGAGAGGCTAAAAGTAAGTGTTGATGAAAAGTCTATTTATGATGAAATCATTCATAACTAACTGAAATTTAATGAATTCTCAAGCTGTTTTGTTTTTCACAAACATCAAACATGTCTTTGTAAAACAGGAATCTTGATGGAATTGGGGGTGTTGTTACCAAATGCTTTATCTTAGAAATAAGACATTGATGGCTCTCTATAGAACAGTACTATAAAATCCATAACTTCAGGCTACCGCAGAGGCTATCCTAACTGTATAGATCAGGGTGTCCAAACTATGGCCCGGGGGCTAAATGTGGCACTTAGTCCACATTTTTTTTGGGCCACAGCAAACTCCAAAAGTTGGCCCACATTATATAATAAAGGTTTTGCTTGTTTGAGCATAAATAGTAATGAGTCATGGTAGCAAATCTCTCAAATCATCATTCTTTCTTCACTTTCTGCTGTAAAGTTTACGAAGCAAATGCTAATACCTATTTTTACCCATCTTAAAGAACCAACACATGTACAAAGTTTGATAGCTTCATGCAGTTCGCTCTTGTTTTTTGTCTGAATGTTAAGACGAGCTGTCAGGGTGGTCTTCTGCTACATGCATTGTCTGTCTTATCCTGATCAGGGGCAGGGTATCCTTGTACTATTATATATGCAGCCCTTTTTAAAAAAAGTTTGGACAAACCTGGTATAGGTAAGTACTGCATTAACAAAAGGGAAGACATATTTCTCTCCCTTTTTTCCTTTTCAGTATGCAAGAAAATTATCTCCTATTTATGAGAAAAGTGTGATGAAAAAAAGTCATTATCTCAAAACTGCACTTGATTTAAAGATCTAGTTTTTGGGTAAATTTAAATGCAGATTTTGTGCCAAAATCCTTTAAAATGTATTCACATCTAAACAACTTGAAATTATTATTACTGAGCTTTTGTTGCTTCCTAGATTGGTCCACTGATATATGAACCAAAGTGTCTCTTCTCATAGCATGTGTTGGGCTAACTTAGAGGTAACAACAATGAACATTTTGTTTATGTGGACAGCCAATATTAGATGAACCACTACGATCAAACATCAGTGATAGTTAAATTATTTCAGCCAATTTTTGAGGACTTTGAGCAATCTTTATCTACCCTAGTGTATTTTTTACTAAGCCTAAGTTTTAAAAGTATTATTTTTATTTAATATAAATACAAGTTTGTCAAAAAGCAAATGACTTTCTATTGTTTCAAATAGGAAAGATGCCAGCAGTGACAGATTTTGTCTAACCCAGTGAGGCTTGACAAAGGATCACTTGACTGAACTGTGGCTTTACCCCTTTAAATGGTGCAACATTTCGGGCACGCCTCTCCTATTTGTCTATAAAAACATATTGTCATGCTAACTTAAAGAATAGAGAGGCATTGTATTAATCAGCAGGATATAAATTATATGTTTGCTTGTTTTTTGACTCACATATAAGGTTTATTTCCCAAATGTTAAGCTACATATTGGATATGAGTAGTACTGCACCGAAACCACTAAAACAAATGAGATTTTCTGATTTATTTATTTACAAAATACCCAAATGGACAGATTATTTTGCATCAATTAAAGTTTATCTTATAAGAAGACATGTAAAACTTCCTTTGTCTCCAAATAAAAATGTTTTCAGCAGTTAGAAAAGCTTAAAATCTCAAATATTGCTTTTCTTAGTTTGGTGCAGACTAAGTTGGTTGGGTGAGGTTAAATGACAGGACAAAAGGTAAAGAAAAAAGAAAAGAGCAGAGAGATAAAGAAAGTGTTGGGAGAGTAGGAGGGAAGTGCTAAAAGTCCAGCTCAATGCAGAGAGAAAATGCAGGAGGTAAAAAGAGGGAATTTGTGGGTAAAGACCTGCTTCTTGGGAAAGGGACTGTCTCCTTCCAAGCTATCAACAAAGGCACTCTGTGGGGACACAAGGAAGAGGGGCAATGAGAAACCAGAGGGCAATTAGAGAGAAAGCCTGTCCAGTCAATAAGCTCTAGTCAAAACAACAGGCTTCGAAACCTCAAAGCCCACCCAGCGCCACATTCATCTCTGGGATCACTGACTTACAGCAGAGAACCAGTGATGATGGTGCTAAAACCTGACCAGCATAGAGTTAGAGGTGAGTTACAGAAGGAATACCAAAGGACAAGAACAGTTCAGTGATCAAAAGGCAAGTAATGGTGAAATTAGTAGAGGTAATAAGCTCTGAATGTGTGAGGCGTTTGTGTGTTGAGTGGAGGGACGAGTACCCTGCGGCTGCGGCGGCCTCTCTTCTGCTGCTGCTGCTGTTCAATTAACTCCATGGCCGAGGCCGGGGGCGAGGCCGCTCTCATGGCCCTCACCACCTTGATGCTGTCCTCCGGGAGAGGAGGCAGGTTCAGACGCTCCCGACCGCGAACTTTCATGTCCTGGAGTTCCTCAAAGCCCCCCAAGGTGAACTACAGGTCAAGGAGAGACACAGGAGCCATCAGCAAACGCAGGAGAGTTAAGATGAGTAAGATACACATAGATGTACACTTAACAGCCAGAAGATGACTCGAACTCCTTTTCCAATGAAGCTGGGACATTGTGTAAAACATAAACAAAAACAGAATACAATGTTTTGCAAATCCCTTTTGACCTGTCCCATTTTTTTATTTTTTGGACATGTTGCAGGCATCACATTCAAAATGAGTGAATATTTGCAAAGAAACAATAAGGTTTATCAGTTTGAACATTAAATATCTTGTATTTGTAGTGTATTTAACAGAATATAGGTCCAAAAGAATATGCAAATCAATGGATTCTGTTTTTTTCCATGATTTACACAACGTCCTCACTTCATAGGATTTGGGGTTTGTATAAAGGCTTTGAAAACTATTAAAGAGTCCATATTTTGCCTTAACTCTGGTTCATAAATTCATTACTTATGACTGCTTGGGTACGTTCACAAAGGCTTAGGTTAAAAAAAAAAATGTAGTTTTCACATACTGAGTATCTCTCATCTCTCAACTCTGCATTCATTCTACAGTCTCTGCACTGGACTTGCTGTTCTGAGCCAATGGGCACAAACTACCAATGAAACAACATTACGATGTCACACTGGTAGGGCAATTAATGGTGTTCAGGGAATGTGTGTTTTTAAGTAGGTACTGGCATCATAAATGGATGCAGACATCAAATTCAAAATGAGTAAACATTTGCAAAATACAACAAAGTTTGTCAGTTTTAACATTAAATTTTAATATTTTGTCCTTCAAGTGAATTTAACTGAACAGAAATCAAAAAGGATCTGCAGATCTTTTTTTTGTTTGTTTTTTTATTTACATTTATTGAAACATCCAATCTTTACTGGAATTACAGTTTCTACAAACTATTATTTTCTGTACAGGAAATGGTTCATTTAAGTACAAATCGATGATAAAATAACATTTTAAATCAAAGTCAGTCTTGGAAATTTTGAATAATACAATTCAGCAGTCTTTAACTGCATCAAAATTTGGTGGTCCCTCACTTGCTAATTTTCAACCATCATTAGCCTTTGTCATAATTAGATGTGTTATATTGTCTCAGTCTCTTAAAGCCATCACTTTGCATCATCTAGACTTCTGAATGATGACGAATTAATTTTGTTAGAATGAGATTTATGAGACAGGTTCTAGACTTATGTAACATTAGACTGAGATGATGTTTTCACACAAAGTTTCTGCAAAAATACAACAGAAAATAATAAACTAAAGTATTATAAGTACAACCAAAAATGTGGAAAAATACCCTATCACGCAATGTTAACAAATCATTGAAGAAATTCCTTAAATGACTCTGAATTCGAACCCAGATTCAGATCACCACCAAAATCTAATCAAATCTCCCTTGAGCCATTACCAGCATTTTCAGACAATAAGACTGACAAACAAATGCAGGCAGAAAGTCTGTTTGCTTAACAATATACAGGATTTTGTTTTTTCCAATTTCAAACAGTAATATTTTCATGAAATATATTTGAGTGTTGACAATTTTCAACCATCTGGGTTGAAATTTCTTACTTCATAGGAGGTGTTCAGTCCTGGAGCTACAACAGCTAAGAGTCATTGATTTACCCCACAAATAAATGTCAAACAGGAACATACAAACTCTTTGTGTTCAGATGCACAGAAACTGTGCACATATGTATATTTACTCCTAAAACAGAAATTGGAACTGTTATTTTGGTTGTACCATCCTTACAAGTCGTACCTCATAGTAAAGTTGACTAATCCGGCTTTCCAACAATATAAAATTCAGTCCCAATCTGTATTTTTAAAGTGAAGAAATAATCGACTGATATAACATTTCCAAACTTTTTTTGAAGAGTTTAGAACGATGTCAGTCAGTGATTTTTTATGATGTACTTGCCAGTATTGTCTTCCAGAGTAGCAGCAGTACTTTCTTCATGGGAAAGTGTGGGGCGTTCATGCTGCAGAACTTGGTCACCATGGTGAAGAGGAGGAGGGCGAAGGGCTCGCCGTTGTACAAAGGTGAACCTGGATAAATAGAAACAATTGTCATGACATAAACTTCTCTCCTCTGCAATCTTTTTGTTCGTTTCAATCAAAAACAATTGAGCAAATGAATAAATATATCTATCTATACACAGCTATGGCTGCCTCACATACTCCAGTAAATGTTCCCTGACACACAGTCACAGACCTAGTTCGTTCTTAAAGGCCTCTCTGGCGGCTCTCCACTCCGGTTGGTCGTCTTCTGTTTGGACTCTAATCGTCTCCACCATCAGGTACATGATGCTCAGCAGTACTCTACAAACACAAAAGAGTCAGTGAGACAGAACGAGTGACGAAGTCATTGAATTTGTGTTAAGCATGATTATAATAGTCCTGACAGGTCTGCTGGTTATGGAGACAATAATATGACCTGATGAGTGATAAAAGGCGACTGCAAGAAGAGGACAAAGAGGGTTTTATGCTTTCATTTTGTGAGGAAATAATTTCTTTGCTCTGCCGGGATAATGCACCATTCATTAACAACGCAGAGTCTAGTTCATTAGACACTTTGTTCACTAAACAAGGGCTTCCTCTTAACTCGACAAAGCTACTGCGCTTTTCATTTAAGTGGCAGAAATCAGGTACAATTGTGCTCCTTTGGGCTGTAATCAATGCCAAGACAGGGCATTGTGCTTGAGCAACCTCTGAGTTAAATACGTGTGTGTGTGTGTGTGTGTGTGTGTGTGAATATAAGAAGGGAAGTGCTGTTCACAAATGGTTTGAATAACAGAGTCAGAGGTGAATGAAAATAAAAGGAGCAGAGACTAACTGTGCGAGTATTATTCAAGAATTTAGAAAAGTAGGAACTGTTCTGCCGAGTTAAATGCTTTATCACATATCTGTTAAAGGATTTTAACTACATTAGAGAGCTACAGATTTTCAGTGTTTCAGTGCCTTTTAAATCTGTATAGTTCTAGTTCTAGATAGATTCGATTTTTTACTCTGTCCTTTATTTATCAAGATCATCTGATGCTTCATTTCATCATTACATACCCTGATCCAGAGCAGCATTGCCCTAAAGCTTTTTTTCTTTTTTTCTAGAAAAAATAGAATTTAATAGATTGGATAAATATTAAACAGCTATCAGTAACAGGCTGCTCATATTTACCTTCACCATTTGTCTGTCTGTCTTTCCGTTCGCCCGTCTATGTGCAAGATAAATTCTTATTGGTTTTTGTGAAACTTTCAACTAATGTTGGCACAAAAGGAGAAGGGATTGGATTTTGGTTGTGATCTGAATGCTAAGACAGATCCAGTATATCTTAAAAGAATTTGTTAACATTGTGAAGTAGGCCAGTTTTCCACATTCTTGATAATAACCCTGTTATCAGTAATCTGAAATGCTATGATAGAAGTTTTTTACTCTCGGAGCACATCTATTCAGCCTATTTGTCTTTCTGTCCGCCTGTTTTTCCGTCCATCTGTGGGAAAGATAACTCCAAAAGTTATCATGATTTTGATTTCTAGAAATGTTGGTTAAGGCACAAGGAGTTATGGATTAGATTTTGGTGTTGATCCAATGCAGATCCAGGAATTTTTTTTTACAGTACTGGCTAATATTGCAAGATAGGGCAGTTTCCACATTTTCAATAACTTAAAAAAAGTTCCTAATGGATTTGCAACTTGGGGTTAAGGGTCTTGCCCAAGGACACATTGCCATGTGACAAGCTGGAGCTGAGCTCAAACCTGCAACCTTCCAATTACAGATCAAACCCACTATCAGACAGTGCCACCGATGCCCCAGCTTAAGGAGAAACTGGTGTCATGTTTTAGGGGTTCATTGGGGTGTGACTTACTCAGTGGACACAATGAGAGACTGAAACAATGGTATATTTTTTTGATGCATCACTACACTACAGGTCCATGATTCACTCTCTTCACCTGAACAACTCAGGACAAAGCAGAAGCCAGCTGAAGGTGACCCCAACTGTAGGTACATAGGAAAATGAGCTGGTCACAGCATGGGTGAAGATGCATGGAAATGAATCTAAACACACACAACCCCACAGGCAGGATAACTTTGCACTCATTTAGGGAAGATTAGGTGACACATTTAAGTCATGAGCATTACTTAGGGAAAGGCACATGGGTCATGAGCTCACTGACCCCCAAATCAGACAGTATCTGGCGTAAGTGTAACACATTACTTACCTGAGCTCCGTGCTGTCTGCAAGAGAGATAGCAGGCTTCCTCACTGCACTGCTGCACGCCTGGCTGTTACTGCAAACAAAAACAGAACTAACATTTACTCTTCTTCATTTTATCTGGACTAACTTTTGAAAAACTACATAACAGGAGGAAATGCAGATATTTAAAGTATATCCAGCCACATTCTCATCACGTTGTCATGAATTTTCCATGCTTTACGACAACCTGCAAAGCAGAATGTGTGTGTCCATTTGTCTGGGTTTGCTTGTTTACACTGCTTTGCTGTGCTGCCTGATGATAGACCAGACTGTGCCATGGTGCCTCAGAGCAGCTTACATAACAACAAAGAAGCACTGAATCTCAACTGAGGCTGGCACCAGCAGCAATAAAGGACTTGAAGGACTTTACTGTATCCTCAATGGAGGTTTGAAGTGAGGATAGCAAACAGTGTTCTCCCCTCCTGCATTTCTTTTTAGCTCTTAAAAATCTTTTCCTTGAGTGTAATTATGAACCTGTCACAAAGGCAGTTAAAACAGATTTAGACAGATGGACAATACTGCCGCTAGATTTATCGAATCGAATAGAAATAATAAAAACGAATGTCCTTTACTCACTCCAGTCACTTCCTGTTGAAGTTCCTCTTCAGGATTTTAGAGAATGGAATAAGATAATTTCAGAGTTTGTGTGGAACAGCAAAAGACCCCGGATTAGATACAAAACCCTCCAATTAAATAAAGATATGGGTGGACTCTCTCTTCCATGCATTGAGGACTACTTCACAGCTGCTCAGATAAGATCCCTAGTGTGTTGGTGCAATCCAGATTATGTTGCCAAATGGAAAGACTTGGAACCAGCACAATTTGATATCCCGGCACAGTCTTTATTAGGTTACCTCCAGCGCCAGGTCTATACCTGGAAAAAGCTAACCATTGGACCAGGGTGATCCTTGGTGTTTGGAGGAGAACTTGCAAGAGGTTTGGTCCTGAGAAATATGCAAAAATGCTGAAATGGGTGGCATATGACCCAGAGTTCAAGCCAGCAAGTCTTGACAAACGATTCCTACAATCGGCATACAATGGCATAACAGTTTATTGTACTATAACTCGCGATGGTGCCTTGAAACCCTTTTCTCACCGCTCACATGCATATAATCTAGAGAGAAATGACTTCTTCAGGTATCTCCAGGTAAGAGATTATTTTGAAAAAGAAATCAAACAAACAGAGGATAATGACCCTAATCTGATCAGCATATTGATTGATGCATATACAACTAAAGATAATAAACATCCCATATCACAAATCTATGAAAGTTTTAAAAGCTCTAAAAACCACTATACCCTCTATATCAAACAGAGGTGGGAGATGGAGTCTGGCCTGGAGATATCTGAGGGAGACAGGTATGAGATCTGGGAGGGGCAGGCTAGGATCACCAACTCTAGATCATGGCGACAATTCTGCTGGAAGTGTACAACACGATATTTTATTACCCCTAAAATGTCATTTAAACAACATGCTTCCCAAGGTCTTGATGAATGTTGGAGGACGTGTGGTGCTTCAATTGCAGATCATTTCCATGTATTCTGGGCTTGCCCTCTGATCCATTCTTACTGGCAAGAGCTGGCAAAAGAATTGAGGATAATATTTGGAATTGAAGTTGTTTTTTGTTTTGTCACATTATACCTTTGTCTTAAGTCTCAGGACAGGTATCTTTACAAAATCATCTTGGCTGCAAGCAAAAAGCCATCACACATAAATGGATGCAGACAAACCCACCAACAAAGGACGACTGGACTGCAATTGTAAACGAAATTTACTCCATGGAAAAACTCACATTCTTCTTAAGACTACAAGCTGATGATTGTGTAAAATACTGGGAAAAAAAAGGAACTCATACTCCAGAATTTATAACCCTTCATCCGTGTAGATGACATATTGTTGTATTGTTTGACCTGGAACAACCTCCCTTTTATTTAAGTTTATTGTATTTTATTTTATCTTACTTTTCCTTTTGTAAACCTGAAATTAAAATAAAAAGAAAGTTAAAGAAAAAAAAATCTTTTCCTTACAAACCACCTCATAACCAAAAAACACCTACCATCTGGAGGTTATGAAGATTTAGAGAAAACCTTGTGTGATTTTGTACTCATTGTGAATTTATATATTCTTATTTCGCTCTCACTTCTGCTTGGTCTGTTTCTTCATGTTGGGTTATGTATTTTTGATTTTGGTGACCAGAGCTTAAAAAAAGACTTTAAAAAATGATGATCTTTCACACTTCAGAGAAGTGTCTCTTTCAGGGCTTACATGCTTGACCTTTCAAAAACATGATAAACACAACTGCCCTTTAGTGAGAAAACTCGGGGTTTCAGCGCGAAGATGTCATTTATCTCTGAATCAATAAAGCAGCCTCCTCCCTTCCTGTGTTACCACAGGCCTCACTTGAGGAGAAACACATATTAAAAACTGCTTAGCACCTTTTTGAGAGGTTCTCCCTTTTAGTATTTTTGTAATATTTTCAATTTTAATGAACTTTGAAACACAAACAGAAAAATTAAGCAGTACAGCAGTGTACAATCACTAGCCACATAAAATAAACTTTTGACCTGGATCCCTGATAGAAGCTTTACAGCTTTACAGTCTGGGTGGAGGGTTTCCTTGTAGTATAAATACTTTGCTGTAATTTTCAAACAAATTTTCAATATGAATAGTTTTTAACCATCAAAGCACTTGTGTTTACCCTTTATTTGGTTACATTTTAGTCGCAAAAAGAGGAAAAGTGCGCAAAAATGTATTTTATTATGTACTTACTTTGTGTCAGTCCTGCAGACAGTGAATCAGAGTAACATGCCTCTAAGTCTAACTTTTCCATAGAGCTCCAGATCGCGACTATATGTCAAAGCATTCAAAAGTTAAAGCCATTTTACTTTGATTAGGAAAGACCTCATGTTATGTTTACATTTTTTTTCAACCCAATAGGTTCAAGAGACAATATTCTGCAGGCTGTTGTTTAAAAAAAAATGTAGATGAGGAAAATCGCCTTATTTTTTGTGTGTCCAAGCTGCCATAAGTTAATTGTAGAAGCACCAACAGTAATTCTGTTTATTGTGGGAAAATCTTGAGAATGTTAACTTCAAAAATAGATCAACATGCATTTACTCCAAAGAGTTCTAATAATAACCACTTTGGGTAATGCTTGGGTGTTTTTTGGAAGATTTGACCGGACTGGTAAGGGGTTGAAAAGATGAGTTAAATACTTCCACATGGGCATAAAAGCTAACCTCATTAATTATCCTAATAAAACCCACAGGGTCAGACAGGTTTACCCTCTTTTGTTAATAAAAGTGTAGCTATGGATCAATATCTTATGAAGCAAATCTAAACAAAAGGTGAGAGAGCTTTAGTGTATTTTAATGTAACTGACTTATGATATCCTTGTTAACTCTTGGTTATTAAAACACTTTTTTGCACCTTTTAGGCAGTAATGAAACATTTTGATGACTAATACATGTTCAGCACAGTCACTGTGTCCTTCTTACTCTATCTCCATGCTGAGGAGCTCTAGCAGTGCGGTGAAGATGCCCATGTCGTAAAGCAGAAAGACGTTGTGTCTGGACCAGTGGAGCACGTCCACCTCTGTGTCACACTCGTCAAACACTCCTGAGGAAAACATAGAAAACAACAAGTGTGAACTTCGTTTGGTCTTCAGCTGATTTCAATTGTTGTATGATGCATTTTCATTTTAAGAGACAAGGACTAAGCTTTTTAATCAGAATAGTCTTTTAATGTTTAAACTGACATTGTGCAATCATAAAAATGTGTTTTTTCAAAATAAAACATGTAAGATAACACATTTAATGTAAGACTACATGGACACCGTATAGTATAATATTTGCTGTGCCAGTTGCTTTTGCTGGTTGGGCCTACGCACCCTGAGCCAGGTAGAGGATTGCCCTCGCCACCTTCAGCCTCTTGTCTCTGTCCGTCACCTCCAGAGCGTCCAACAGTCTCATCACATACGCCCTCTGTTCCTCCACCTTCAGCTCGATCCACCTCCTGCCTCGAGCTGCAGGAAGAATATAACACAGTGTGCTCAGTTATTTTCCAGAGACACTTTTTTTTTCAGCATATCTCCCCTCCGCCTTTGTCAAGTCAGTGCAGGGTAAAGTAATATAGGCACTAAGGGTACAATTCTCCGTGTGATTCTGTGATTCTGTAAAGAAACGGACATTAATGTCAGTTTAAGCTGATATATATATCTGTGTGGACTGTTTCTCTAAAAGCCACTGCACGATGTCAGCGATGCAGAAAATGCTGATTTAACTCCTGTTGAGCTGTGTAAACAACTGTTAAACATTAAGCTTAAATACTAAGCTATTCAAACAGTAGCACAAGTGTAATAAAGAGTTACAAAGTCTGTGAGCAATGTTTATCCAGGGTGCAACCGTAAGCTGTTCATACAAGACAAGACGCTTTGTTTTTAATCATTACATTTAATTTTTAAAGGGAATAATAAGGGCTAACCACTCCAGAGGTTAACTGTATAATTCAAATGTTTTCAGTACTACTACTATTATTATTATTATTATTATTATTTTTAGATAAGCAGGAAGCTAGAACAATGCAGTTTTTTACTGCATTATCTATGTGTCAACCCGATCTGTTTTTGTTATACTATCACACAAACATGACTAGCATGCACTCTAACAGTACTTTAAATCCGACATTCAGAGCTAAGTATTTCTTTAACCATTAACAGTACAGTAACTTAAGTATGTCAAAATGAAACAAATAGCATGATGAAGAATGAAGGCAATTAGAAAATATGACGGTGTTACTTAAAGACCTTAATCACATACTGATTTAGAGGTGATGTTAGCAGCTCTTACTATAGGTCTTACTTAGAGTGGTTTCACACTGGATGGCTGACGCACATGCCAGCTCCAGCTCCAGACACCATGGCTTTTGTAACAGGTGTTGGTGTGGACTACACTCCCGATCAAACCTTGAGGATAGTTGATAAATTGCAAGAATTTGCACTTTGTGCTGTTGGATCTTAAGGAGGTGCTAAGTAGAGCTTCAAAATGCAAAAAGAAGAGGTGGGAGCGAGAGAAAACAATTAAACTGAAAAAGACTGTTCATCAGCTGATCAAAAGTTTAAGACTATAGCTCAGAAAAACTGAAAATCCCCTCATGAATGTTGCTTTGAGTGATGAAGATGGCTTCACGGAGGGCATCCACTGTCTGTAACTGATGTCTTTCTTAAACTTTCATTGCCATCTGTCCCAAAATGTTCTCAATTGGACTTAGAACAGGGGAAAACAATTTGGTCAAAAAGAGTGACGTCATTCTCCTGGAAGAAATCCTTTGTCAAACGTGTGAACTTTGGCGTTGTCCTGTTGAAAAACCCAGCCATTACCACACAGATGAGGGCCTTCAGTCATAACCGCATAGACGAGGGCCTTCAGTCATTACCACACAGACGAGGGCCTTCAGTCATTACCACACAGACGAGGGCCTTCAGTCATTACCACACAGACGAGGGCCTTCAGTCATAACCACATAAACGAGGGCCTTCAGTCATAACCGCATAGACGAGGGCCTTCAGTCATTACCACACAGATGAGGGCCTTCGGTCATAACCGCATAGACGAGGGCCTTCAGTCATAACCACATAAACGAGGGCCTTCGGTCATAACCGCATAGACGAGGGCCTTCAGTCATAACCACATACACGAGGGCCTTCAGTCATAACCGCATAGACGAGGGCCTTCAGTCATTACCACACAGATGAGGGCCTTCAGTCATAACCGCATAGACGAGGGCCTTCAGTCATTACCACACAGACGAGGGCCTTCAGTCATAACCACATAAACGAGGGCCTTCAGTCATAACCGCATAGATGAGGGCCCTCAGTCATAACCGCATAGATGAGGGCCCTCAGTTATCACCACACAGATGAGGGCCTTCAGTCATTACCGCATAGACGAGGGCCTTCAGTCTTTACCACACAGACGAGGGCCTTCAGTCATTACCACACAGACGAGGGCCTTCAGTCATAACCACATAAACGAGGGCCTTCAGTCATAACCACATAGACGAGGGCCTTCAGTCATTACCACACAGATGAGGGCCTTCAGTCATAACCGCATAGACGAGGGCCTTCAGTCATAACCACATAAACGAGGGCCTTCGGTCATAACCGCATAGACGAGGGCCTTCAGTCATAACCACATACACGAGGGCCTTCAGTCATAACCGCATAGACGAGGGCCCTCAGTTATCACCACACAGACGAGGGCCTTCAGTCATAACTGCATAGACGAGGGCCTTCTGTCATAACCGCATAGACGAGGGCCCTCAGTTATCACCACACAGACGAGGGCCTTCAGTCATAACTGCATAGACGAGGGCCTTAAGTCATAACCACACAGACAAGGGCCCTCAGTCATAACCACACAGACGAGGGCCTTCAGTCATTACCACATAGACGAGGGCCTTCAGTCATTACGGCAAAGATGAGGGCCCTCAGTCATAACCGCATAGATGAGGGCCCTCAGTTATCACCACACAGATGAGGGCCTTCAGTCATAACCGCATAGACGAGGGTCTTCAGTCATTACGACACAGACGAGGGCCCTCAGTCATTACCACACAGACGAGGGTCTTCAGTCATTACCACATAGACGAGGGCCTTCAGTCATTACGGCAAAGATGAGGGCCCTCAGTCATTACCGCATACACGAGGGCCTTCAGTCATTGCCACATAAACGAGGGCCTTCAGTCATTACCACACAGACGAGGACCCTCAGTCATTACCGCAAAAATGAGGGCCCTCAGTCATTACCGCATACACAAGGGCCTTCAGTCATAACCGCATAAACGAGGGCCTTCAGTCATTACCACACAGACGAGGGCCTTCAGTCATTACCACACAGACGAGGGCCCTCAGTCATTACCACACAGATGAGAGCCTTCAGTCATAACTGCATAGATGAGGGCCCTCAGTCATTACCACACAGACGAGGGCCCTCAGTCATTACCGCACAGATGAGGGCTCTCAATAATGAGGTATGCCCGCTGCAGCATCTCCACATAGCCAACCACCGTCTCTTGCCCTTGCACAACCTGAAGCTCCATTGATCCATTGAAGGATAAAACAGCCCAGATCATGATGACGCCCCCTCTACTGTGCCCCGCATAAAACATCTTGAGTGGGATCTCTTTATCATGCCAGTAACATTGGAAGCCATCAGGACTGTCAACTTTTTCTCTTCAGAGAACAACCCTTTTTCCACCTTCATTCACACGTTTGGTGCTCCCTTGCAAAGTCCAAATGGGCCATTTTGTGGCATTAAAGGAGACGAGGCCTTTAAAGGTGTTTGTTTTTTAAGTCCTTCCCTCGCAGATGCTATCTCATGGTTAGAACCAGTAACAGCTTTACAGTCGAGGATTGTCCCATGACTTGATGAACAGCCAATTGTATTCTCTGGTTAAGCGTGGTGACATTTTTTTGGACCTACCACTTGACTTTTTTTGTTCTATATACCTCAGAATCTTTCAAGAAATTCAAAATGACTGTCTTACTGCGTCCAACCTCAGCAGCAATGGCGCACTGCAAGAGGCCTTGCTTCTGCAGCTCAACAATCCGACCACATTCAAAGATAGACAACTTTTTTGCCTTTGCCATCAAGAGGTCATGACAGTGTGAAAACCTGAGAGAAAATGACATGGAATCCAAATTTTTGCACAGATCTTGTTTTTTAAAACTTTAGATCAGCTGGCTAAAGCATGTTTGAGTTTAAATGCAGTTTTAGATGGATAAATAGATAAGTAGATATACTTTATTGTCTGTCCCAGATGGTGACAGAAATTCTTCTTTGACTGGACTCACATAGAACAATCACACAATGCCATTCAGACACATTCAACAATAAATCACAAATAAAACCCCCTTTATAGAAAATTAAACCATACATGGCTGGGACGCAAGGGGGACTGTTAAAACAGTAACTGATTAAATTGAGTTTCACAAAGTGCCGTGTCTATTTCAGGGTGTTAGTGATGGTTATTGCAGATGGAATGACAGTTTTTTCAATAAATTGCCTGCAATTTTTTTTTGTCTCTCACTCCCATTTCTTCTTTTTTGCATTTTGAAGCTCTACTTAAAACCTTCTTAGGATCCAACAGTGCAAAACGCAAAATTCTGGCAATTTTTCGACAGGTCTTAAAATTTTGATCAGGAGTGTATACAGGTACGAGGTTACAAGCTCAGCTGTTCATCTGCTCTTGATTCCAGCTATGCTTTCAAACCACGTGACAGTCACCGACGTCAGTAAAGACGCATAACTACGAAGGCTGCTGTATGTACAAAACAAAGTGATGACAGCACAAACTGTGTCTCTTAGTACATCGGCTTCAATCTACTCCAGAAGGGAGTATCAAGAAAACTGCATGCCTCCACGGGCAAGAATTCAAGCCTCGTTTTTTTCTCAACATCTGAGACCACTATCTTCGGCTTTGTGTCAATTAAAAAGACAGTAACAGGCATTAAGCAGCAAAATCATTGTGATCAGTGGAGCTCAGACTTAAGATATTCTTAAAGCACTGTCTGCTTAAATCAGGATAAAAAAAAGCGTTGTAATTACAGGACTACCACCAAAAAAGCCTCCTTTTCCAAGAGAGGAGCTTAAATTAGTTACTTTGTCATAATCACAGTGATTACAGAGGGGAATTTATGTGTGACGGCAGACAGACAAAATCAGCTAAACCTGAATGGCTCTGGTGTACGTATATGTACACAGAGGACACATTTCAAAGGGGGAGACATCATCTGACATACACACACACCCACATACGCACACTGGCACACACAATAATGAAAAGGCTGTGATGTAAAGGGGCCGCTCTGTGCTCTATCTCTTTAAAACAGCAGCCAGAGAGGCTCTCATCTAATCCTGCTATTCATTACCACTCAGCCTGGAGAGGAGGTGACAGATGAAGAGGATGAAGCTCACATTTTTCTTCTACTCAAGCAGACAGAAAGAGGCTCTTTTGTCTACGATGTGTGCCATGGTGACTTGAAACCTTTCTGGCTTCTTGTGTAGTGTCAATATATTTAACAATATCGTCATTCATAGAAACTGCCCCCACTGCTGCCTGATACACAAACATTAAGGATGTCGAATATCAGATTTTTTTAAAGAACATACAGAATACTGGTGTTTCAAACTCATTTATAGCAACACTGATGCTGGTATATACAAGAAAAAACATCAGATTTTACACTACATTGTACTTTGTATAATCCTTTTTGTTAGATTATTTTGTGATAAATAAGCACATGGAAAGTGGATCTAACAGTCAACTATCTTTTAACCGAGTGCAAGGCCCAGGATCTACATTTTGAAAATCATACCATCATTCACTGCACTCAAGAATTGCATGGTGAGGCAAGAGGAAATGTAGAGTGCCATGTAGACAGGTATTTTTAAAAGCAGAGGCATTCATCCTATGTTTTTATTAAATATAATTAAATATAATTAAATATAATCTTATCCATGTTTATTTAAAAACAAAAGAAGCATATTTGCATAAATGCACTATCAAAAGCTACCTTATAACAATGTCCATAATAAGTAACATTTTCTGTTTGCAATTTTCATGCAAAAGCAGTTGTATTTTCGTATCTTTTTCAATCTCACGTAACGTTGTTGGCGTTGCATAATGTTGACTGGTGTTGTGGTTCAACTTGTTAACTGGCGTCAGGAGGCATACTGAGTAAGTATTTCTTTGTTTGTGTTTTAGTTTAAGACATAAATGAAAATCTTGATCAAATCCTGTTATCACAAGGTTTCATGAATTTGCAAGCAGGTTATACTAAATATATTAGAGACAGCCTTAAAATCTGGGAGTGGATGGATATTAGTATCTGGATAGTCGAAAAGTTTTCAAGACTCTGAACCAAAACATGCTAAACGTTAAAGGTAGGTGGGAGAGGGAAACAGGAGTAGTTATTTCTGAAGATGACTGGGAAGGGACTTGTGAACTGCAGTGGGAAACCATCCATATTTATTACTCTTGCTGAGAAAAGACATCGGGACGAAGGAACACATTTTTGGAGGTTAAGTGTTTCAAATGCAATTATCACTGTTAATTTTGAGGATGTCCAAAACCTTATACCCTACTGAAATGAAGTTCATAAATGTCTAGAAGCTGTCCCAAATATCCTTCCCCCTTGACTTTTGACAATTTACTTGGGTGCTATAGTGTTACATGTTCAATCTTCAGCAAATAAGTATTTCATGAGAATACTACTTATTGGAGCTGAGAAAACCTTAACAAGGAAGAGGTTACAACTGGATGCCCCAACTTCAGCAGGCTGGTTATGTAGTGTTCATGTAATTTACATTACAGAGGAACTGTTACATTCAATAATGTTGGACTCAGAAAAATCTGAATGTCTCTGGTCAAAATTGGTCAGATATATTGGTCTAAGGAGACCAAACATACTCCAAATACATTAACACATCACCATCTCTACTAAAATACCACAGAGGAAGCTTAAAGGATAAGTTCGGTTTTTTGACACCTAGACCTTATTTTTAGGATTAAATACGCTTGTAGACTCACCCAGACAATTTTGGTGGAGCCGTTTTCGAGCAATTTAGATCCATCCGACGGCGTTTTTCTCTCATGCCGTAGTAGCAGACGGGGCCAGAAATCGAAGCCCCTAAATTAGACATTATCTGCTGTGAAACTCACTCATTTCAGCTACATTTTATAAATGAATGGTCAGTGTTATCACCATGTCAGCTCAACTTCGTTGTTATGGTCATCCGGGGCTTTAGGGTAAGGATGACCAAGGATGGGTAACTTTTGGTGACGTCACAGACATGCGCCGCAAGAGCGCAGCTGAGTAGAGCCGCTGTTGTTGCTAGGCTACACGGCTACATGGCTATTTTTGTGCAACATGGCGGAATATTTATCCGATGTAGAAGTGTCTGACGACGACTTTGAGTATAATGGATGCCCGTAGAGCCAGAATATACCGACGAGGAGCTATTTGAAAGGAGGATGCAGAGGGAAAGAGCTGAACAGCTGGCCAGAGAACAAGCAACCACTGTACATCCACGAATGGGGGCTAACTGGTGGTGTTGTTGTGGACATTGCACGGCAATGGCAACAACAACAACATGTCTAATTTAGGGGCTTCGATTTCTGGCCCCGTCTGCTACTATGGCATGAGAAAAAACGCCGTCGGATGGATCTAAATTGCTCGAAAACGGCTCCAAGTTCCACCAAAATTGTCTGGGTGAGTCTACAAGCGTGTTTAATCCTAAAAATAAGGTCCAGGTGTCAAAAAACTGAACGTAACCTTTAAGAGTATCTAGTTTTGAAGATGTCAGTGTGTGATCTCTGCTCTTCATTCTAAAGAGTTTTTATACTCTACTAAAAATATAAGTATTGAGGAGAATAATAATTGGAGGAAATTTTGGAGATAAGTTTCAACAGATGCATTCATGTGTGGTCAGTATAAGGGCTATATGTGGCATTTATTTATTTAAAGTTATTGTGGAGGACGGGAAGGAGCCAGCAGCCAGCCAGTAGCCATTATTTATTTTATTTCATTATTATAATTAATATTTATTTATTTATTTATTTATATTTTGTTTTATTTATATTTGTTTTTATTCATATTTTTGTTTATATCTATCTTTTTAAGTATCTTTTTTGTCTACTTTTTGTAACTGCTATTGGAATTCTACTTTCCCTGAGGAGTTTTCCAAATGGATTAATAAAGTACTATCTAATCTAATCTAATCTAATCTAATCTCATCTTCACATCGCAGTTGCAATGTGACTGTAAACATAACCAGGAATGCTTAATCACTTGTGAACAAGTATAACAATTGTAAGCCATAAATTTGTTGGGTCAGCAGGGAGACGTGCTGCTGCACTCTCCCTTATCTGTGAGTGTGTGCTGTGTTTGAGTTGCAGTTGCTGCCACAGGGTTGCACCGTTAAGTGGAGGAACGAATGAATCTGTAGAAAACAGAGTATGATATTTGATTGGAATTGTCACACATAAAGGGACACAGCATTTTTTAGGGAATTTCATGTGACAGGACTCTGATGTGTGTCACCGCAGTTGGGGCTACAGCAGAGATGCTGTTTTTTTTCCTGAAACTGCTGTAACTATAGCATCCACAGACACAAGCAGCCATGGGTCCCAGCCAACACGGTCGCTTGAGAAACAGTAACACCAGGTCTCATCCAAGAGTCAGCAGTGTTTGTATTGTTGGAGTGTTTTTAAAGCAGCATCACAGTGAGGGAGCGACAGAGAGCGTGTGTTAGAAAGTAAAAAGTCCAGTCAGCAACACTTAAAACAGCAAAAACTTAGACTTTCATCAGTGACACACGTATAAACAACAGGGATAATGTTGCATAGTGTGACCTCGTCCCACTGTGGGAGGGCAGGTTGGCACAGAGAGTGACACTTGAGGTCCAAAATGCCATTTTCCAAAGTATGTGTTTTCAGTGATCTTAAACGCAGTTTAAGTGGAAACGGACGGTCAAAATGCACCGAAAAAGCAGTGTTGTCAAAACTACCTGCCTATGTGTGGACACAGCCTGATACATATTAAAATCTCCATATATTTCACAGCCTTAGTCAAAGCAAGATACGGCAGTGTCAGGTATAGAAACTTGTATTTAAGCAAGACCTCTGCTCTGACTGACACTAAATCATACCAAAATAAGCGCCTCACTGAATCACATGTTGGTTGGATTGGCCTTTCCTCTTGTATCTGCATATATGTACTCCTCTTGTAACATACATTCATCCTTTGAGCAGATAAAAAGGGCTCTGCTCTGACGCGCTCGGTGCCCTCAGTTTCAAACACATGCTCACTGAAAGCAGCTTGTGTTAAACCAAAAGGGTGAGACAGGTGAGCTGGACTGAACACATCTCCTCTGCAGCTGTTACTGGAGAGGGACAATGGTTTTGTGATCGCCACTGTGTCATTCATTTTTAAGACAAAGACGAAAAAAACAACTTTATAGGATGTTTACAGGAGCAAAAATCGTAAAATCACATTACCTTCAAAAATTATTGTGTGTTTAATACTGTGTTACTCTGATGCACTCAGTTCATGTAAAATTAATTCAACCAATAAGTGAACTGTATAGAATCCCAACCAAAGACAGCTTTAACTGAACTACAGGGGAAAATAAAGTAAACACGTTTGTATTTGTGCATTTTCAGATGAAGATTTAGAAAATTAGGCTGTAAGCAATAAACAAACAAAAAAGGATACACTATTAGTTTTGAAGCAACAGGCCTGACTACTTACATATAAAAAAGCTCATATTCTGCTTTTCTTGAATTTTACATGCCTCCTCGGCATGACAGGATATTTATACAAAAAGACAAATAAGTCACGGTCATCAGGACCTCTCCCTGTCCCCCAGTTTACTGCCTCATTAGCTGCCTGCGACAGCTGATTCCCCAACGATGTACAAATTGACAAACTAGTGTGACTTCCCAACATTGTCCCTACAGCAGCTGAAAACCATGGGCTTGGGGTAAAGAAAAAAAGTCCAGAGCAAAGACTTAAGAATGAATGCAAGGTTGTTTAAAACATGTTGTTGAGCAGCACTGAAGTGAGAAGACCGGTCAACCAATCAGAGTAGACTGGAGCCTGGGAAGGAGGCCTTAAAGTCCAGGAGGACCAACAGAGAGTCTCAGACCAGTGAGAGTGCAGCTGAATCAGTAAATGAAAACTAGAAGGTTTTTATTTTAACATTTGAGATTGTAGAAATACTCTCCTGGTCTTCTTAACCAAACATAAACCTGAGTTAAGGCAAAATATTGGTTCTTAAAGACATACAGCTTTTGAATAGATTGTTCCAGAAGGGTTGATGTTCAGGAGAAGTACTTCTGAAGGCGAGTCTCTTGAAAGAGATCCTTGTAAACCCAAGGCACAAAATGTTAAAGGGATAGTTAGATAGACAAGGACAGTTAGATAATTATAATTAATTACATTAATTGGGTTAGGAAAGTTTTTTTTCAAGTGGGGGTGCTCAAGGCCTGTGGTCCTGGTAAGTATGACTGCCACTAAAGCACCTGGCCAGCTTTTTTCCTGAGGGACAACAACCAGGTATTAATGCTGGGGAATATAGCAGCCAATGGTGCCACGAAAGCCTTGTAATTACCCCACTTTTAGGTTAAAACTATACAAAAAACTATCTTGGCTTGACCGGACACTACAGTAAGATTCTTTACAGCGTTTGACTTTTCCTCAACAGAGGCCCTGTGTTTGGGACTATTCTGTGATGTGACACAAAGGCCACGTATCCTCTGTTCAGATAACTGACCCCACTGCAGCACTCGGACGTAAACAGCTGATGAGAGGAGCACAGTACGTGGCTGGTGGAAGGATACATAGCCCATGTGGCTTCACAAAATAGTTCCAAAAATGTTCAAGGAACATTAAAAATGCTGTAAAAAATCTTAATGTAGTGTCTAGTCAAGCAAATGCAGTTTTTGTGTAGTTTTAACCTAAAAGTGAGTTAATTATGAGGCTTTCAGTGGCATCATTTATACAGTATATCACCTCGTGCCAGTAAACGTCTATCTCCCCTCTGGGACAAGGCTGTCTGAGTGCTTTAGTGGCAATTATATTTACTAGAACCACAGGCCTCAAGTCATCCCACATCAATGACACACAGTACAAGTGGACTGTTTACAACACAAAACCAAAATTCCCACAGATGGATTTTAAAGTTAGAGAAGAAGAAAGCTGAGGTTGTCCTGCCCATCATATCAGCCCTGATAGGAGGGGAAGGCTCATTAAACAGGCAGCTTTCTCTGTCCACAGCTTGAGGAACAGGCCTGAAGTTGAGAAATCAGCTCTAGGCTTCATGTTCACTGTGCCAGAGTTTGCAGTTGGCCAAGCAAAAAGAAAAAGAGCCCATCTGAACAATCAGGAGCAGCTATTTAGAACATGACCAGCAGTTGTCTCCTCACACCATGAACAGCGATAATATGTATTTAAAAGTAAATTCTGTCTGACATTTAAATTAGTCACAAATTAGTCATGCAAAATCAGGTCATAACCCCTCCATGTTTTAATTTACCAAATGCTCTGTGCGTTGCATGTCTAGCTTCTGGTTAAGAACAATTAGCTGTCAATAGTTGAAATGTCATTGCAGCTGCACCTGCAGAAAATAAACTCCATGGTGGAGAAGCACGGAGCAGTGCTTAATGGATTCATGTTCATGTTCGTGCCTATGCACCAGAGGCATTATGTTTTAAAGACATCTGTCAGTCTGAGGCAAATCATCTGAACTTAGTACGTCAGAAAATCTTTGAAGAATTTCCTTAAACTCATTTCTATCTACGTTTAAGGATGTCCTGATTAGACATTGGAGGTTGTAAGAAGAAAGGACAAGGTCATGGAGTCTTGTATTCATCTTTAGCTAGTGAACACGAAATCTCAAGTATAATATTAAAGTTTTAATCAAAACTGACTCAGAAATCTATTCTGACCCAAAGTTGAACCAATTTGATTTTGGAGGTCATCAGTCAGAGGTCACAAATGTCCTCTTTGACATGTCAAAGAAATTCTTTCATTTGGGAGGTCAGAGGTCAAGTGACCACCATAAAACCACCATGAGGTAGTTCTAGTTTATAAAAATATGATATATATAAAGGTCCAATTTAGAACCCCATGAAGGGGATATAAAGCTGTGTTTCCACCAAGTGGTTTGGTTTGGTCCAGTACAGGTTGGCACAGTTTGGAGAGTTTAACCCTGATCTCACCCGCGTTTCCACTGCCGGCTGTACCTTCACTTAAGGGCGGGAATGTGAGACAGGAAGAGAGGGCCGCGCCCGCTACATAACTGCATGACATCACAGTAGTGCCACACAGTAAAGTGGTCTGAAGCAGAGCACGATTGTAAACACAGAGCATTGATGGAGGATGCTCTCAAGGACTCTATGGAGCATTGTGAAGTGCAGACATTCTTTACAGAAACGACAGTGAAAAAAACACTCTGTATCCACAGCTTCTTTGAACATGCATAGTATGAAAGGGTTTGGTGTGCTCAACACCTCTTCAGAGGGGTGCCAAAAAGTGAGACAGCAGGGGTCCGTTATTTGAGTACCTTTTCTCCTTATTTGACAGTGAAAACTCCTGTACTTGTGAACCGTTCCTGCCTGAACTGAACCAGACTGCTTGGTGGAAAAGTGAAACCAAGGAACCATCTATGACTAAGCTCTTTGTCAAAGTTCTTAAAGGTGGTTCTGGATCAAACAATTTCCAAACACTCTTGACAGAACTCTCTGTGCTGGGAGCCAAAGTATGTAGCACCACTTAAGGTCTACCTCTTTAAGACTGTTCTTGCAGGGATCAAAAGCATTTGCAATTATTATCAAGTTATAGAGGAGGTGTTCGTGACTGGTAAATACTTTATTATGATTCCAACTTGTAGGTTAAAAAACATCTTTACTTTATGTTTCCATTTGATTTGCAGTTCTCTTAAAAACACATTTTTCAGATGTGCACTGTGTTAAAAATGCTCCAATCAGTTCACCTTCATGAGGTTACTTCTGGGAGCTGTTATTAAGCACTTTAGCAGAGCCAACGGGGACTCTCAGTGCTTCACAAAAGGACTGGGAACACTTCTGTCAGTCAACAGCAGCCGCAGTGTTGGAGGAGCCACCAAGGTCTCTGTGATAAACAGCAGCAACAAAAGATAGCAGCTCCAGACTGCTGGCTGCAGACTGCTTTGTGTATGATATGCACTGCAGAAAGGTCTTGGTAAAGTGCGTGTTTCCATGAATCCATTTTATGTCTCAGACAGACTGTGTACAGCAAACCCCCTCACCTTCAGAGAGCACTGTGAGGGCAACAGCACAACTTACATTCTGCATTTGATCTTAACACATGATGATGGTAAAGTGTAGAAAGCCTCCTCGCAGACATTTGGTAGATACTATATTCTTACTTACAAACAATAACACAGAAATAAGCACGGTACCATGGCTCTTGAAGTCCTCTTCAAAGTAGTCTCTGTTCAGAGCAAACTCTGGCTCCTCAGTGTAGCTGTAGAGCTCTGTGGACATAGAAAAGTGACAGAATCAGAGCTGAACCACTTTCTCAGCTAATCTTTAAAATGTCTCTTCAGATTTAATCAACCCCTCAGGGGAAACTAGAATTTGTACTCTATTAATTGAGACAGGCTACTCACATGCATACCCTGAAAAACACTCATGCACAAATAGGACTTATTAACGCACTCTAATGGAGAGATGTTAGAGAGAGGACTTTGTTTCAAGCAGGGTACACACACAAGGATTTTCTAAATCTGAAGAGATTTTTTATCTGTCAGAGACCCCGCACATGAAGATAAAAAATCAGGCATTGAACAGTTTTGTACTGTGTGTGGTCTGCTCCGACACAGCACACCACACACATAACGATTCTGCCCCACCACTGGAGTCTAGTCCTCAAAGACAGAAATCTCGCATGATCAAACGTAATCTAACAAACACGAAGAGGAAGAAGCATAGCAACAACCATAAACGTTGTCTATGGCAACAACTGGAAAACACAACACGCAACATGGGAGAGGACATACGAGAAGTGGGAATGATGGTGGTCTTTGGACTATTTTTGACGGAAAATCAGGAACTAAATAAAAGAAAAGACTGCGGAAAAATCCTGGAGACTACGTGAACATGTGAGCTGGTCCTCCATTTCTTCGGTCCACCAAACTTTATGTTTATGTTTCAGGTCGGCTGTGCTTTTTTTTATTTACGCCTGCTTCCTTGTTCCTCAGTCAGCTCGCTTCTTGATTGGCTACATCCTGTTCACAATTCACAGGAGTCATGACTTGGGAGTCGTCGGCTTTCCCCACACACATGAAGATTTTTGGTTGTAAACATTGAACAAGTTTAATATTTACAATTGTGGGCTCTGACCTGTTTTGGACAAATTCATTCTTAACACACCTCAGACCACAGGATAATCTTATTGGATTATCTTATAAAACATAAGGTAATCGGGCATTTGCTGTCCTTGGTCGGGAAGGGGGAAAGTGGGGACAAAAACAGCCCGATAACTTTTATCCTTGTACCCCGCTTTAGGAGAGTGTTTTGTGCCTTGCTCAGAGGCACTAAGCAGAACTTGGGAATTAAACATTTTAGCCAATTTCCATACTTTGGTTTGCACCAGCTTTAGGGCCTCTTGTTCCTGACCCATGTCTCTATCAACTTCGCTTCTGCAGCGAGAACTTCAAATGAAAAGTAAATGGGAATAAAAATGACTCTGCAAACACTTTATATCTGAACTGTAACACTGTATATATGAATCCAAAAATTAGTTTTCAAGTAAATATTGTAGTTTTCTTATTAATACATCTTTAATTTTTTTTTCTTGTATTTCATAATAATGTGATGCTTTATTATTTTTTATTAGTTATTTGCTCTTTAATGCAAATAACTAATCATATGGCAGCAACTTGATCTTTTTAGGTATGTATACATTGTCAAGATGACCTACTGATGTTCAAAGTGAGCACCAGAATGGGGAAGGAAGGGATGTATCTGCAGACAACTGCCTTAAAGTTGATTATTATTATATATATTGGTAGAATGTACAATTTTACTGTAATAGATTACTTCCACATTACTAGATGTCTCCTCATATAATTAAGAAAAATATTTATCAAAGAATAAAATGTGTTTTTTCTTGCTTCACATCTTTTTCTAACACAAACAGATGATCACCATGAGGGGAACAGGTCTGTAGTGGAGGCTTTGTTCTACTGACAAATAATTATGGTAACGAAATTGGTGTTAGTGCCAATAAGTGAAGCAGAGATCTATTAGTAGATCAGGATCTACAGGTTGGTGAGCCCTGGTGTAGGGGATATTTTCTGGGCACACTATCGGTCTCTTGGTACCAACTGAGTATTGCTTACATGCCATGACAATAAGTTCTCTGAACCCCAGTGGCCGACACAGTCACCAATTCTCAATTCAATAGATCACCGGTCAGATGTGGTGGAACTTGAGACTGGCCTCATGAATGGGCAGCCAACACATCTACTGCAACAGTTTGATGCTATCATGTCAATATGGACAAATATCTCTAAAGAATGTTTCATGCACCTTGTTGAATCTACGCTAAGAAGAGTTAAAGGAGTTCTGAGGGCAAAAGGGAGTCTGACTTCATATCAGCAAGATGTAATGAAGGGGCCATTAGTGGAAGACTATATGCTAATGGAAATATTAAAATATTTAAATAAAGAGGGATATAAAACAGCAGGGACTTAGAGATTAGGTTTGAATTGAAGTTGGATATTAAACTGCACCACAATGAAAAAGAAAAGCACAAAACAACAGTAAGAGGACAACATAATATTTTTATCAGTGGAGCAGTCACCGGTACAACAGAAATATGATAGAGGAGAATAATCACGAAACAATGGAACAATTTAATTACAGTATAAGAGAACACTGAATCATAATAGAAAAGGAAAGAATGGAAAACACTTTCAAATCCAAAAAAATGGATAAAAGACAGAGATTGGTAAACTTCTCAGAGTAAACGGTGCTTCCATATAAAAATGAAAATCAGACAGACTTTGTCTTTGTCATCCATCGCGAGCTCATCTGTCTCATTCACAGTCTAATAATTTGTCACGCTCTCATGAATCTCCTCCTGTTCTCAGAGCAGTCGTCATTCCCCGACCCTCGAGGAGCTGTCGCTAGAAAGCTGACGTGAATATCTGCCTGTTTGTGTCTGTTTGCCGATGTGACGCAAATCAGCTGCCACTTGTGATCTACCACCAAGTCAATCACTATGACTTTAAATCGATGCCGTTATTTAAAGTCATTCTCCTCACATCACCTCACGAAGGTAAAGAGAAAGTATGTTTTCTAATGCTGACCAGTCATGTATGTTTTCTTTTAGTCACACATGAGCTGTTCTCTGAGACACAGAAGCTCTGAGTTTTAAAAACATGACTCTGGTGTTTAGGATTGCTCATGATGTTAGTCATACCGTGTGTCCCATGTCTGGTACACCTGTCAGAATCAGAAGATTTTGTTTTGTTGCCCTCAGCAGTGTATCATCTTGTAGTCATGTTTTCATGAATAACACTGTAATATAAAACAGCTGATAAAAAACAGAGGAATGCAAATTCAGATGAGGCTTTTTATTCTATCAGTAGCACATTGTAGTCTGTATCCTACTTAGAAGCAGAGGGTTCAGTCCCGAGTCAAACATAACCAGCGTCAGGTGTCAGGCTGTTATGTTTTCCATGAACGAGAATCAATACCTCTGCACACCAGGTTATGTTTTTGCCAGTTTGTTTGTCTGTTTGTTAGCAAGATTATGCAAAAACTACTGAACGGATTTTGCTGAAATTTCAGGAGATGTTGGTAATGGCCCAATTTAAAAATGATTAGATTTACTGGACGATTGTTTTTGCTGAATGACTGTCGAGCTAATAACGATATCAACATGATTCTGACTGCTTGTCAACAGACTGCTATGTGTTTTAAACAATAACTATGTTTGATGTGTATTTTGGGACCTTGAAAGTAGCAAAAGTTCTCCACCACACAAATGCCAGTGGCCCTGTCTTATAAGTCGGGTTACATTAAAGAGCCCATGTTGTGCTTTTAGGGTTTTATATGACCTTTGGTGTGTTTTATGTCTCCTCCATGTGATACAGTACTTCTTCTTCAGTACAGTACTACACACAAAACCATCTGTGGCTCAGGCACCTCTCCCTCTCTCAGAGCTGAGACTGACAAATGAATGCAGAGCTGTTGAAAACATGGTCCATGGACCAATCACCATAGAGCAACCTATTCAGAGTCGACAAGGCCCATGTTGGTAGGGGGGCCCTAAAATGGCAGGAGTTCCAACTGAGAATTTAAGACCAAGAGATATGACAGATTGATCAGGAGAACTCAGAATGTGAAAACTAGAAGGTTGATTGAACATTAGCAATTGTGAACATACTCGAGCTGTCCTCAAAGCAGATTTAATACATTTTAGGTTGAATATTAGGTTTGCTTGGTACCAGTTTAGTATCAGTTAAATTGTGAAGCCACCTGAGGATAACTAGTCATATTGCCATCTCTGAAATAACATGACTGTCACCCTCACAATATGTCTAAACACAATCCAAATAATGTATCATATCATGTATTATGATATAGGGGTTAGATACCAGTGTAATAGAGCTGTACAATTATCCAGGTTTTATCATAAGAGACATAAGTCTTTGCAGAAAACAATTCACGACAATCTCAATTTGTCACAATAAATTACGAACAACTACTTTAATGCGGTCAAGCAGGGTTTTGTGGCATAATGGCCCTGCTTTTACAATTTTATAGCCAGCCTAGGCTTCATCAGATTTTCACAGACTACTTTTAAGTTTATGTGTGCCACTTTGAAGGGATAATCTTAGATTTCTTTAAATGTTACAGCTGCAGGTGTAGTATAAAACAAGGAGAATTACATAGGTTATGACACTGGGTACAGCTAACATGCACCCTACATATTTTGTTAAACTAATTGATTTATGAACTGTATCAATCTTGTCTCTCAGTATTGAACATTGCCACTGTACATCATATCATGCATGCCTATTGATTTAGCTTGATAATCATTTTTGACTGATACCTGTATTGATTATTCAGAGTTTCTACACAGAATGACTGGATTTCTGCATCAACATCATCAAACATAGGGTACTTTTCTAATTTTTTCATAGATTCTCTGGCATTTTGCTGGTGTATTCACCCCTGTTTACAATCACACAGCTCCAAATATAACACATAATTATATATTTTGTACAGTTACAAAGCAGTTTGTGTCCTGTCTTCCATGATTACTTTCTAATTTACTCTTTGTTGTTTGTGCTCACAAGAGTATGGTACCATAGTTTTTCAAGGTATGCTTTAGTCAGGGCGAAAGGGGGGGGGCATGAAAAGTATTTAAGAACCACTGCACTGGTGTAATCTTTTTAACCAGATTAAAAACTGCTCCGAAATGTAGACCTTGTTAACCTTAAGAAAGTAAACACTCAAGGGAAAGCAGTTTGTAAAAGACGTGCAGTTATCCAGGATGTAAAGGTTTACTTTCTTATCATTTTGGTCACATGTTAGAAGTGTGTCTTACCTGAGAGCTCAGCAGTGAGTGTGTCCATGTCTCCATACTCAAACTCCAGGTTCGGAGACTCCATGGAGCTCTGTGAAGAGGAACGAAGCATGAATTAGCATTGTACATTATAATATGATTCTTATCTGATCACAGATGTCCTGACATATTCAAACAGATCCTCAAACAGACTGTAGGCTGTTTATATTGCACGACACCTACAACTTCTCTGTATCATAAACATACACATATAACTCCACACACCACCTCCACACTCTCTTCAAGCTCGTTCACACTTTTGCCGCATCATGCTTTTTCTATGTAAGCTGAATCTCCAGGCAGTCCGATTAGTCACTCACATTTTTCTCTCAGACCCTCTTTATCTGGAGCATTCACTTACAATTACACGTTCTCTACACGCAGCTGTGGAATCAATCAAGCTCATTCAGACACTCAGGTGGAGGAATAAACTGCAGCGAGGAGAAAGTGAGGAGAAAGAGTCAACAGGATTTAACACAGTCCCTGTTTAAGAGCAGATTAACCTCTGTGTCCGGTCGAGGGTCTCTCTCGGCTCTGACCTTAACCTCAACCTGTGATTAACACGAGCACATGACTGCTTGCACAAGGTTTCTAGGAAAAACACACACCTGCTACAAAGAACTGTACATATTTATGCTGATGCTCTTAACTAAATAGATTCTTCTCTTGGAACTAGACAACAACAACACTTTCCTCATTACCTTTTCTAGGCAATAAAGAGGCATATATTTCAATTTCAGTCTGTTTAAGAACCCATTAAAACTTCTAACAGGAACTTCAGGGTTAAAAAAAGTGTCTTAACTATGAGTGTTTCAACTGCATAAACCTCCACCAAGACATTTCCAACACTGATAGGTCTTAATTGGAATAAATGTGGAAAACTGCCCAATCTAGCACTCTTAAGGAAGGATTTGAAAAATTCCTGGATCCACATCCAGATTCAGATCACCACTAAAACCGTAACACTTATTCCTTGTGCCATGACCAACATTCCCTGAAAATGTCATGAAAATCTGTTGAGAACTTCTTAAGCTATTAGTGAAAATGTGAAAAACGGCCCTACGAGCTGCCATTAGATCCACACATGAGAAAGCTCCTAATAGAAACCACCTACTACATACTACTACTATGCAATATACTGCACACTGTAATTGGAAGCACTATGCTGTATGACTGCCAAATGGCTATTATTTTATAGTTTGACAAGGAAATTCTTCTTCTTCTTTTTGTTTCTTTGGTACAGCAAATATCGTATAAGGCTCATTACTGCCACCCACTAGGCTAAAGTTTGGTCAAAGCAACTTTTCTGCAATACAAAAACTATATTATACACATATAAATAACCATGTTTCTATGAATTACATAATCAAAGCCAGTGCTTTCCATCCCCAATCCAACCATTTAGGAGATTTTTACGTTCTGGTCATGAAAACAAAGGTAAACAGTTGCTCTATTACTAATTAACTAACTAACTAACTAACTAACTAATGGCTAGCAACACTAAATTAACATCCATTAATGGACTAAAAGATGTCTAACAAGTATCTGGGTTATCGTAATTTTCACCACTTAATATTGCGAAGGCTGGTTATCTGCCATTTTGAACCCTGACCTGTTGGCGCTTTGCATTGTGGTCAACTGTACGCAAAGTAGACTGCCTGACACATACAGCTAATTAGTGTGACATCCAGGTGTTTTTGGCATACTGTAGATTTTAAAATGTTAGCCTACTGCACACTACAAACTACAATTTGGAAAAATCTATACATACTGCTATAATAGTATGCTATTTTGAAAATGGCCACTGTTTTAAATGGGAAAGAGGCTAGCAGCAGCAGATTTTGGTCTAGATTAGTTCAACCACTACGTAGGGCAGTTCAATCATCAAAATGAATGAGTTTTAAAGAGAATAAACCCTGTACAGTGTGTGCAGTTTAAAATATGACCAGTTGGAACCAAATCAGTTTATAACCAGGCTATAAGCATGTTTATTTCTGCTGTAACATTTTAGAATGGGTGTGGATTGGACTTCTAGGGCTTTTGTGGTCAGCCTCATGTGGACACACGTGGAACTGCAGTATGTGGCCCTTTTCACATTGGCTTCTTTTTAACACTGAATGTCGCTGCTGGATGAACACAGGTTGACTAGAGTCTGATATTCTTAGTCACCATAATTTCTCGATTATAACACGCCCTCGATTATAACACGCACTCCATATTTTCACGATATTGCCGGGAAAAAACTGTACTCGAATATAACACGCACCCAAATTTTGCCCAGACCTTACTCATTCAGACAACTCAAAAATTACCTTTATTCAAAGTTTTAATCAAGGAAATTTCAGTATTTTCACAACAAATACCCTACACGATTTTCTCTCTCAAACGGATGTGGAAACACCTTTTGCTTCACGCATGCGCAATTACTCGATTTCTGCCTGAGCATGCTCAGTCGTAGTGTACTAACTAATCAGAGCAGCTATCAACATACCGATGTCTTCGACCAATCGCAGCGCAGCTATTTTATGTCTCCATGCTCACAAGATGTCAGCGCCCTGTGTTTGCATGTGTTTTCACAGAGAAAGAGAATAATTCGGCTTTTTGTAATAGATGTGTTGCAATTGCGATGTTGGCGAGACGAAATATGTTAAGTATTTTGCTTGTACTCGTGTATAACACTCACCCAAAAATTAGACAATATTTAAGATTAAAAAAAATGAGAGGAATTAAGGTAAATGAAACAGGCACGAGAGGGAATGTTGAGTCACAACAACAACATAAGTCAATATGTGGCACAAACAAAGTGATCCATTGTTCATATACAGAGGTATTAGTATCCTTAGATTCAAATCTTGAGACTGTAACCTGTTTATCAGTCATGCTCAAACAAACTGACACTTCATGGTAATTAGAGAACTAGTATGGTAGCTGAAACATTTTTGCTTTTTCTTTCAGGTGGAGGATGTGAACTGATGAAATTTCCCTTCAGCGATGATGAAAGATTTACTTTTTAACTCCAAATAGAGAATCCTTTAGCTGCAGGAGAACACTCCAGGCTCTGGGTGTGAGCTGTGTTTAACCCTGCGTGAACTGTCCCAGCAGGGCCAGGACGGTAAATAAGGATGTGCTCTGAGTCAGCTATCCTGGTTAAACAACTGTGTGCTGTCATGTTGCTGTCTGCTATAAATACCTGCAGCAGCCTGGAGCGCGCTGAGAATATACAGACTGAAATATACAAGACGTCAGCCGAGTGTTTGTTTATGACATCAAGGCAAAGAAATTTCATTTGATGTCATTACTGTGGTTGTAAACCAGGAAATGAGAGCCGCTTGGGAGTGTGCCCGATTCAACTAAATTACCCGTAACTCTCCAGTGTGAGGGAAGGAGGCCTGTGAGCCTTTGTCAGAAGGTGCTGTTTCACTTCAACAACTGCAACACAAATTTAAAATCATCCTCTTCTTAGGTTATGGTTTTTATTTTCAAGTCTTTGGAAGGAGAGGACTGCGTTTTAACGTACCACAGTTTATACTGTAAGGAAGAACTGAGGAGTATTTCATCAAAGTGAAATTAAGACATCCGGGATAACCAACGAAAGCCAGACTCGACTAAGTCACTTCTGAGCACGCTGGCTTAATGTGTTTCATAAAGGCCAATCCAGGCTGAGAAGGAGCAGCTCAGTCAAAGCAGATGTAACTAATTCAGATAACTGCGTGTTCACAGTTTTCTTCAAAAGACCGCAAGATAGATCACAGATTTACTTTTCCAAACAGGAAAGACACATGCAGCACACTGTGCTCCAAATGAAAATAAACAGTGTCTGATGGAAACTTATGACTGAGACAAACATGTAATTTATAAAAAAGACTCACACTTATGCCTAAGGGCAATTTGGAGTCACCAATTATGCTAATGGGCATGTTTTTGGACTGTGAAAGAACCCACACATGCACAGGGAGAACATGCAAACTCTGTACAGAAAGGCCCGACAAGGGGATCAAACCAGCAACGTTCTTGCTGTGAGGCACATGCAATACCTGCTGCGCCACCATCCCACCCTGGTTTACACAATCACTACCTATTCAGTCCCTTCCACTTTGCTCTGCGTGCTCTGGTAGAAACACCAGCAACCTGCAGAAGAATTAATCTGTGAGTATAACAATTAGGAGTGACATGTGTTTGACACAATTGACCCAGGAAACGTCCCAACCTGACACCATAACCTTCGACCCAGATATTCTACAGGAGTCAATGAGGGAATCAATAAAGTATTGGATCAATAGGCAGAATCGATAATGGCACTGATTTCAATAAAATTCTTCTAATTTCCAACCCCTAGCCAAATCAATTCATGCAGCAACTCAGAGCACAACATACTAGAGAAGTGTTAATTTTGACAGCACTTTTAAATTTAGTTTAGAGTTTTTCGCCTAAAATATCTTTTAGTTTTAGTCATAATTTAGTCATCTAAATTGTTTTAACTTTAGTCTAGTTTTAGTTGATGAAATTTCACAACATTTTAGTCGACAAAATCTACTGTAAATTTAGTTGACTAAAATATGAAGTGTAAAGTGTAAGGCATTTTTTAATGTTTCCTTGAATTTCTGAAGTCATGTTTTACACTTGAATCCCGCCACCATGAAGCTAAGGCAGCTGTGACTGGATGTCCCTCTTAACTCGTCTAACCTTTCCACACAACCAAAGTAGGTGTAACTGGACATATTCCTAACTTGTCCCCAATTTCTACATGGGAAAATTAGGTCTGATTGGATCAAACATTTTAGTCTAGTTTTTATCTGTTGATGAAAATGTCAGTTAATTTAGTTTTAGTTTTTGTCCATGTACACTTGGGTTTCTTTAAGTTATAGTTTAGTTTTCGTCAGAGGAAAAAAAGGTTGTTGAGGAAAACTATGATGAAAATAACCAGTCAACAAAATTAACACTGCTGGAGGACTGCAACACAATTTGATTTAAAAAATCTTTTGAATTTTGAGAATCAAACAAATCTGTAACACACTGGAAGACTGACATACCTATGAGAAACTTAAAGGTGCAGTGTGTAGAATGTGGCATTTGAGCGACATCTATCGTTCAGATTCTAGAATG
The DNA here is from genome assembly GCA_037902135.1 of Cetoscarus ocellatus. Taxonomy (NCBI): domain Eukaryota; kingdom Metazoa; phylum Chordata; class Actinopteri; order Labriformes; family Labridae; genus Cetoscarus; species Cetoscarus ocellatus. Next base: position 1,626,492 of record JBAMNC010000948.1, on the reverse strand, counting down.
AGCCCAACCGTAACCAAAATGTCACATCGCTGAGCAGCGGAAGCCTGTGAAGACCAAAAGGGATCATGAACACGGCATCATTTACTAAAGTGATGAGGTTTGTAACCATTATTTTTATAGATTATAGGTCAGTTGTTAGCTACCGTCCTCTCTCCTCTTCTTCGCCTGCATTCCAGGTAGATTTCAGAACCGGCGGACAGATTCGCGTTTCGTTCTTTTTGTCCCTAAAATCCACCCGTAGACAACATGGTGGATCGTTATGTCGGCCTACATGAACACGGCCCGCGGTAATGTAAATTTTTTGAAGCTTTTTCTAACTAAATAAAAATAAAACAAACGTTTTATGGGATGATTGTACTCCTATTTTGATGGACTTATCATACAAATAGAAACATTATATCCTATATTCACCGTTTCTGTTCAGCAAAATGCTGCCAAATTCTACACACTGCACCTTTAAGTGACTTGGAAAAATACCAGACTAGACCAACCAATATGTTCCTAATTTTCTGGCACCCTTCTGTTTGTGTACCTGTTCAACTCTACAGGGTCAAGCAAGACACTGCAATCTACAAGGCTACTGAGGCTACAATGGCTGTGGAAACGTAAGAAAGATTGAAGTTAACTTTTTCAGACTGTATAACACCAAACTGCACAGCTTGGTCAGAATGTAACGATGAGTGCAGCACAAAGAGGAGACAGTGACTGCAGTGTTGAGCCCTAAGGCAATGTTGGAGCGCTGATGTTTGAAAGTAAAGTTCTTTGAAAGTCACACCTTAAGTAGGTAGCAGATTTGCTTCAGAAACCATCTGACTTTGTTCGTCAACCAAGCACAAACTTCAGCGTCTTAAATGGATCAAGCTGCAGTTGACCCCAAGGTCACAGTTTATATGTCTAAGCTCTGAATATCTATTAAAGCCCCCTAAGTTATTGGATCTATGTCTTGTTTGTCTTTGACTAACCCATGCAATTTATGTATGAGGTCTATGTACCTGTTTTATGTCTTTTATTGTAAGAGGAACAATACAGTATTCTAACAACCTCAGTGTAAAGGACACTCTCCTCCCCCGTCCTCCTTTAAGGCACAGCCTCAGATCTACGTTCACGATCATAAACTTGTTGTTTGTTACCATCAGTGCTGCCGGTGGCTGTTCCAACGCCCACATTCATCTACTGCTGCCACTGTGAAACCTCTCCTCATTCATCCGGCTGTCTGATGCTTCAGTTTGTTCAATCTCACAGCTCAGATGACGAACTGCAGATTATTCCTCAATTAATGATTCTATGCTTAGTTCATAAAATCCTCCTTCAAACTTTGTCATACCCTGAGACTCTTCTCTTTTTTTTTGGACAATTTAAGAAACCATTCAAATAAAACACAGTAAATGTGGTCTCTACCTGTTGTATGACTCTTTAGTATTCAATTTATCTTAATATCCAAGTAAGTCTGATTTTTATGATTTATTTTGGGGTCTTCATTCATTTATTTGACAGGACAGTGATGAAGGAGAGAGCGAGTGAGGAGTAAAGGAGCCACAAGTTGTATGTAAACCCCAACTGCATACTGTGAGGACAAGAGACTCAGCATGGGGTCCCTAAACATGACCCCAGACCACCCTTTTTATAATAAATGACTATAAAGTGTATTATGGCTAAAAGAATTTGCTTTGGCTGCTCTTTGTCTCCTTTAATTGCTATTAGCATTGCCCTTTCAGGAAGCTAGTCTGAAAGGGATACGCCAACATTTTTTTTTGTTTTCATGTCTTGCCTCACTCCCGAGTCCATGACAAGCAGGTAGACACCATTCTTTTAATTGTGCGTGCAGTAACAAGGAAGAGACGGGGAAAACTTGCCAACTGCTAATTAACTTAGCTCAAACACTGGGAGTCAATGGGTAGTGTTAGCTTGCCTCTGCCTACAGTGGTCAGATAAACTCTCCAGCAACTCTAAACGGTCCTGTGTGCTTGTTGTTGTGGGTTTTTTTTTTACTGCGTTATGTTAAAATATTTAGACAAAGATTAGCCCTTTCAAGTAATTTCCGAAAGAAAATGCATATGAAACTAAACTGCAGGGCGCACGCGAAAACCACAGCAGGTGTGCTTAAAAGCAGGTAAACAAAACAAAGCAAACCTGTGGTGGTATGTGTATATGTATATACACTCCTGCTGATGTTAATTCATGAATTTATTTGGTCAAGACTCCCACCATGCTAACATTTTAACTTGTTTGAGGACTACAACATTTAAGATTTTGTTCAACAGGTCCTTTCCTTTGCCTATGAAAAAATCTCTTTGCTGGATCATCAGTTTGGTTTGCTAGATGTCAGCACTTTATTGATCCTCTACTTAAAAATCTATGTGTTACATTTATATTAGCAGCCAATATCTACCAACTGGGCAAATATCAACCAAAAGCAACGTTAAGCCAATGCATTGACGCATTTCTAGTTTTTAATTAATTTTATGCCTCTGTGTAATAGCTGTGCCGTACCTGTGCAGTCTTAAATACTAATAAACTACCAAAACAGCATAAAAAATGTCGGGGTAAAGAGCTAATAAATCAGAGCTGTTGGGAAAAATTATTATTTTCAAAACTGTGATATTTACTCCCTAAGATTCTGTCTCAATGCTCAAATAAATAATAAAAACCAACATTTAAAACAGCATTTCTTCTCTTCTTTCAAGCGTCCACAAACTCTCTAGTAGCACACAGTTGTAGCGAGGTGCATGCCAGTTGGTCGTGCTGCTTGAGTTAGCCCGTTAGCTCGCTGCTCCAGTGACGTGAGTGGGTTCATTTTGGATTTAGCCATGCTCCGGGAAATCCAGAGCTTCACGTGACATATTTAGTATGCAGGCTTTAATTAAAATTTAAGCACTCATCTTACACACCATCACTCAGGGTTAAAAAAAAGCAGAACAGCAGCCCGTAGCAATACTGACTCCTGAACATCACAAACTCCAGTTTTAGCCAACTTCCAATCAACTCCCGAAGAAGCAAAAAGAATTACTAAATCCATTGTCTGAATCATTTCTAAAGACTTACACCCCTGCAGCACGGTAGACAATGAAGGCTTTCAATTCAGGAAAACGATTATTTAGAATATAAAAGCTGATTTGTATTCAACTGTAATCTTCCTGACTAATCATTTTACTTCTTTGAAGTCTTAAAACCATTTTTATCTGAGCTATCTGTCAATATCAAGCACAGTATAGCTTGTAGGAAATCTTGTCATAAGCACTCTTTAAAATGAATAAGAGATGGAGAATCATTAATCAGTCTGAATCAAAACACATTCTGAATCAAATAGTCACCCTGAGAATCAAACTGTGACATCAGGAAAGATTAACATCTCTACGATAAATAATGAGCAGCAGAACATTATGATGCAAATATGCAAAAAAAAATAAGAAAAAGGAGACAGCAAAGAGGCTGGATAATGATTTCTTCATGCTCATTTTTCAACTGAATGAGGCATGTATAGGGATAGAAATCGAAAAACCAACTCCCTCCCAAAACCAAGGAATCAATATCATTAGCCTCTTAATTCCTTCACCAATTCATTCAAGTTTCTTCTGCATGCTTTGCAAATTTAGTATGTCTCCTGTCATCAGAGGCAGCCAGCAGAATCGACAACAAAAAAGTCAAAAATCAGTGAAGATAGGGGGTAGAAGAGGTCAAAACTGTGGCTTCATTTTCCAAAAAGACGCTTACCGTGCAACTTTCAGTGAGTGTAAATAACAACAAAGAGCAGCAACAGTAGTGTCATGTGTTTGACATTGTTGCCACTGAAAACCTTGTGTAGGACAACTTTTACTCTCATAGAAAATCATCAGGGTTCAATTAGAAAATTGTTTAAGAATCTGACTGACAGACGGAATCACTAGAGAAAATCTTATCAATTAGGGATGAAGAAATGTACTTCTTATTTATTTGTTGATTTGTCTTCTGCAGCTTTTATTGCAAAATAAATTAAACAAAATCATGCCTGAGGCTCTCTGACCTCAAAACAACGGTATTGTCCAGTGCATCCCTGGTCAGAGGGCTGCCTCTTTAAACTGCTTATATCATCCAATCAACAGACAAAACCCACATACCTAATACATAAACACAGCAAATTCCAACATTTCAAATAAAGTTTCATATATTTTTTGCATCTTTTTTCTAAAAAACATCTTAAAAAATCTGATTAAGTGACTTATCAGCTCATCAGCTTTATTCAGCACTGTGAAAATGATTAACTTTTCACATTTGAGCAGATGGTATCCATGACTGTTTGCTTGATGGATGATTTAATACTGATCACTCTGTTATAAAAGCTGTTGTCAATTACTTTACATAAATCAATGCAGCATCCATCTGCCGCAGAGCCCACTGTCACAGCGGGGGCCTCAAAACTGAAGTGACAGCTCTTTACGTCCCAAACGGTCATGTTTCTTTAATTCCCGTCAGCAGAAACACACACTTCTGCCTCTGCAGGTCCCTCTCTTCCCCCCTCCATCATTTTCTCACCCAGTCCCCCCCGCCCCTTTCTCGCAGCCGCCAGCTGATAACGAGAGCCGTCCTCACTCCAAACTGGCACAGCTTTCCCCGGCGTGCAAACACCGGGCACCGTGTCAAGGCAGACCACCCCCACTCCTCCCAACATATGGCACATGGACGAGGGATGGCTGCAACACAAATGACGGACCATTTACGTACATGACTGACTCACTCATGAGGTTAACTCTGCAGACAGGCCAGCCCAGTAAGTGTAGTGGCCCCAGGGGGCATTCGACATAAACACATGGCCCTGACATTAAGTGCTCTCAACATCCGTATCATTCAAACATCCCCCCCGCCAGACCATCAGCAACCCCTCGTCCTAGTATCAGACGGCGTGGAGATGAATATGCTCCAATTCCCTCGAAACCATTCAATGTGCTCACACAAAAAACACACACGTCATTACTGGACTTTTTGCCTGGACGACAGCTTTGACTGCTTAAGTCCTCTGATGTTTCTGGAGCTGGAATGAAAACACATCTTCTTCTAATTTTTTCATGGGTGGATGAATTAAAGCTGCACGGCTCTGCATGGAGAAGACTGAACGTGAACTGAGCTGCTGTCAAGTTTGGAGAAGAGGAGTAGATTTTATGATGCATATTTTAGAGGGTGGATCACATAAAATCTGTGTGTAAACCAGATCAATGTAAATTCAGAGCTCTTAGATAAGAAATACTGCAAGCAGCTGATGACAATGGATCAAAACCTTGTCAGTGAAAGGAGCATTTCTGCAGAGGATGTTATAGGTTAACTACGCCGTAGCTAATTGGACCTTATTCTAAGCATATAGACAAAAAGTGAAAAATCCTTCACTTTTTAAATGAGTTAATCACTCCAAATAATTTCCAAGCTATAAAGTCAATCCCATGACAATTCCTGAGTCTTCTGATGTTAAAAGTTTGGACAGCTGATACAATAAGTGTACTATGTGTAAATTCTGAAGGACAGTTTTCTTATTTCAAATCGATGGACTTACTGATAGATTTCGGTCACCTGCTCAGCAGAAGGCTAGAAAAAAAGTTTGTGTGAAGCTGTGGCACAGGCTTTTTGAAATCCCATCTCTACAATAAAAAAGCACTCAGACAGCACAGACATCCGTCAGATCCGGACCAGACACCGCACATACATGGAGGTTGTTGTCCTTTATGAACACAACAAGCTTTAGGTACATCACTTAATATTTTGATTTTATAGGAATTATTGAATGTTGTCTCTGGGATTCCCCATTATAAAGTTCAATGTGTTTTTGTGAAATCAACCTGGATCATCCAGATGAAATTTACCTTGATGATAGAGACAGGGACCTATTTTATCCTGTAAAACTGGAAGCAAATCCGTTAAAAAATGGCAGGGAAAAGATTTTATTAAATTCCGCCCAATGTTAACTCACATTTTTTTTTTTAGATTTCGGGAATTTTTTGCATCCAGACAATTATACGTATCACCACCAAAATCTAATAATTTCTAAGCTGGGCCATTACCAACATCTCCTGAAAATTTCAGCAAACTCCATCCAGTAATTTTTGTGTAATCTTGCTAACAAACTAACAGACAAAAAAAACAAATATATAACCTCCACGGCGGAGGCAATAATGACACATCCACATCCCAGGAAAACTGAGGTATAATTGTAAAAAAATACTATAACCCCTTTTTTTCCACATTGTCTCCCTGTGTAGCGGTCCACAGCCTTGCCCCCGTCCCTTCAGTCTATTTCCACAGCCTGCTCCTCCATCCGTCTCTTAAGCCTTTCAAAGGCAAACAAATGGAGTCAAACTAACACATAAACATGATATACCAGCAAGTCTACCTGTCACACAGCTCAACTAACATTACTGATCAATGCAGTCAAAAGTAACTGATTATTCACAGGGTTACAAGGTGGTGCAGCAGGTAGTGCACATGCCTCACAGCACGAACACTGCTGTTTAGAACACCCTGTCAGTCAGGGCCTTTCTGTGTGGGGCTTGCATTTTCTCCCCGTGCATGAGTGGGGTCTCCAACTTCCACCCAAAGACCTAAAACAAGCACATTAGGTCAACCAAACTGCCCTTAGGCTTGGGTGAGTGTCTGTCTCTCTATGTGGCCCTGCAATCAGCTAGTAACCAGCTAAGGGTGTACCCCGCCCCTCACCCAATGCCAGCTGCCCAGTCCTACAACCCTGAGAGGGATAAGCAGTATAGATAATGGATTATTGACAAAGCCTGTTATGAATCAGATTATCTTTTTAATCGTCTGACACCACAGTTTAAACACCAATGAGAATGAAAAAAGAGGAGCAGACTATGTGCTACTTAACTGTCAGGAGGAGAGGATGTGATAAAAAGTGATTTGAAGTATCATTAAGTACATTTATTTGGTCTGAGTGCTCAAATGTGCTTCGTCTGGTTCAGTGCAGCTCTGTTATATTATGGTCTGCTAAAGACAGGTCTGATAAAACAAAGTTCTCTGCAGATCCTTCAAGGGGAAGAAACATGGAGTTTTCTTTGTAGAATTAAATTGTCTTGTGCTAATATAGATATAAAATGCCAAATCTGTTAGTCAGTGTCACAACATGTTATCATGATTTAGCATTAGCACTCGTATATCTGTGCATTTAGACATTACTGTGTCATATGCACATAAATTATATACTTCTGTTGTTCATATACAACTGTTGTCCATGTATATATATTTCTGTTCAATGCATACACACAATTAAAGCTTTTATAATTAGATCTGTATTTGTTGCAACAAAATCTGACTGTACGCATATGGTTACTGTATTTTTGCAAATTGCCATCATGACTAATTGCTTAACTTCTTGTCTTTGCTTTGTGTTTAAAAGAATACCTGAAACCTGACTTACCATTGGGACCAAAAAAGTATGCGTCTGTCGGCCTGTCTGACTGTCTGTCTGTCTATTGGGCTGAAATTATAAACTTCACTGCTTTTTTTTAATATTCACTCATTTTGAATTTGACACCTGCAACATCTACCAAAAAAGCTGGGACAGGGGCAGTTCAAGACTGGAAAATCTGAAGAACTCTAAAAAAAATCTCCTGTTTGGAACAGGTGAACTGGAAACAGGTGAGTGTCATGACTGGGTTTCAGAGGAGAAGCCTGGATGGCTCATTTCTTCATGAGCGAGGTTCACCACCTTGTCAACAACTGTGTGAGCAAGTAGTCCAACGGTTTGAGAACATGTTTCTCATAGCGAAAACATGCAGGGATTTCATCATTCATGGTCGATAATACTATCAAATGATTCAGAGAATCTGGAAAAATCTTTGCACATGAGTGGCCAGACCAAAAACCAACACTGAATGCCCATGACCTTTGATCCCTCAGGTGGCACTGCATTAAAAACTAACATCATTCTGTAAAGGATATTAGCATGTGGGCTAGGGCACACTTCAGAAAACCATTGTCAGCTGGCACAGGTTATTGCTACATCTACAAATACAGGTTATATGGCAAAGTCATATGTCAACAACACCCAGAAATGCCACCGGCTTCTCTGGGATTGAGCTCATCGAGATGACCTGACGCAGAGTTGAAAAGTGTGCTGTGCTCTGACGAGTCCACATTTCAAATTGTTTTAGGAAATCATGCAAGTCATGTATGCCAAAGAGGAAAGGACCATCCAGAGTGTAATCAGCGGAAAGTTCAAAAGCAAGCTTTTTTGATAGTCTGGGGGTGTGTTAGTGCCAATGGCATGGGTAACTTGCACATCTTTGATGACACCTACCGCTGAAAGGTACATACAGATTTTGAGCAACATATGCTGCCATCTAGGCAAAGTCTTCAGGGACGTCCCTGCTTATTTCAGTAGGACAATGCCAAGCCACGTTCTGCATGTGTTTTAACTTTGTAGTAAAAGGGTGCGGGTACTAGACTGGCCTGCCAGAAGTCCAGACCTGTCTGCCATTGAAAATGTGTGCCATACAGTTACAGATACAGATACAGTTAGCATCTTCAGTTTATCAAACACGCTGAATGTTGTTTAAATGAAAGGTGATGTGACAAAGTGGTAAACATGCCCCTGTCCCAGCTTTTTTGGAGCGTGTTGCAGGCTATAAATTCAAAATGAGAGAATATTTGCAAAAAACAATTAAATTTATCAGACTGATCATTGAATATATTGTCTTTGTGGTGCATTCAGTTGACTAGAGGTCAAAATGAATTTGCAGATCATTGTATTCTGCTTTTACTTACGTTTTACACAACGTCCTAACTTCATTGTAATTGCTTGCTTTTTTGAAGAAATGCACCTTTTTCATTTCCACTCTGCAACATATTGGTGTGTGATGATTAGACTTTGCATTTTGTAGCCCTGAGCTAAAACAATTGCTCCTCCTGTGATCACACAGGAGTTACTGAATTTGGCCAATATCAGTTCTTTCAAGGACACCGTCCAATGTCAGCCACGAGGGGTCTTCATGTTTCACTGTGAGGAGTGATTAAGACCATCGCTCCAGCTCTTTCAGATCCACTCTCTCAGTGTCAGTGGAGGTGGTGTGGTCCTGTCAGCAGCAGTCACATTTCTCCACCTGCATTGAGCCCGCTGAGCACCGCTGTAGGATTACTGCTGGGTTATTTATAGGAGCCGGTTGCCAAAATAACACCTCGCTGTCTGCCTGCCTGCCTGTCTGCATGCATGCATGCTCTGGAGCCAAGACAGCGACTCAATGCATGGAGAGGAACACTGAGCTGGTCCAAAGCTCCCCAGCAACAACACACACATACAGGGGCTGCACAAATACACACAGACACACACACCTCCTATAGGCTGCCATCAAGCTTGAACAGCGGACTGTACACACAACACCTCTGCCATTTACCTCCGACTCCTTCTGCTGCTCCTTGAACACATCTTTCCCTCTCGGCTTCTGCCTGTCGCCGTTATCGATAAGGTTATTAATGATAGGTACCTCCATGTCCTCCGCCTGCATCTTGCTCGGTCGGGGTGTCTCACTCCGTCCTCCGTAAACAGTGCATACCGACCCGGCGGAGAGCTGAGACTGCACCGCACCAGCAGGAGCACCACCGGTCTCCGGAGCACAAGTTGAAGATCTCCACCTCCTCCTCCTCCTCCTCCCGCTGCTGCTGTGCCGTTACTGCCCCCCTGTCTGTTTGGTTCGCTGTCCCAGCGCGTCCCGAGAGGGCGGGGTTACAGAGAGTTAATATGACAGCGGGGCACACGAAAAGTACAGCGGCGTACTGACTCATACTAAAAGCTTGTGTTTTTAAGATTTATCTCTGGATTTTAAAACAAGAATTGGGCTAAGACGATATAATTAACACATCATTAAGACAATGACGAGGTTGATTAACCATGTATAACATAATGAAAAATACTTAGGCTACTAGAATGTTTTACTTTGATTTTCCAGAAAAAGGGGGCAAAATACTTTACTTAAAGGGCATTTTCGGACACATTTATTGAAAAAAAAGGCAAAAAAGACCAAGTGGCAATTTACATTCATAGTAGTAAAAATACATCGCCATACACCCATCATAAAATGTATACAGTAATGATTAATAATGTACATGGACCTGTAGCTCTTTGGCAGTCCAGGCCATATACAGTCCTCCATCTGAATTAATTTCCAAAAATAAAGATAAATAAACAAAAAGATAAAATAAAAATCTGCCTTGGCATATTTAAGTCTAAGCATTTTTACATGTAAAAAGGAAAGCATTGCCACAACAGTCTTCAGTATATTTTTTTAAAGGAATAAGTAGATGTAATTTTCCATAACAGTGTCTGTAAAGGTCTATAATACAGCAATATTAAAGAGGTCACATTTTGTCTTAAATCAGGTTCATCTTCTTGATGACTGTGAGGGTACGGTCACAATCACTGGTGTTCAAAAACATCTACTATATTTAGTTTTCATACACAGGGAAAGTACTGCATCCACTACATGTCTGATATGCTCAGTTGGAGCTTCTTCCTCTTTAAAGTTACCTCACTGACATCAGCCAAGTCCACTCTGATTGGTTTACAGGTCAGATACATGGTAATTGGTCAGTTTGAGGCAACTACATATTGTCAACTACTCTGAATTCATTCTGATGTCTGTGCTCTACAATGGCCTTGCTACCATGAGCCATGAGGCTTAAATTTGGATTGAAACATGATGTCACACTGGTAGGTTTTTATGGAGGGGAGGGGCGAGACGTTGGAGGCAGGACATTTTTGTTTGTTTATAGAAGAGGTGACAACAGGAAAAAATATTTCCTTATTTGTAAATGTCTTTTTCTTGCCAAACAAATTTTGTGAAGATAATAAGGTAATCTTACTCTTAAGCCTTGCCAAGCAACCTCTAGTTTTGGACATTCACCTCGTTGATGGTCTTGCTAAATTTATGTGTTTTTTTTTGTTTGTTTGTTTCACCGAAGTTGCATAATGGTGTGCTTCTTAAAATGATGTAAAATTTTGATATTTTTCTGCCATAACAATCATATATAAATGTGTATTCATGTCACTTCAGCTCTGTAGTGTATACAGATAAAAATGTTAATTTTTATTGTATTTTATTTTTGTCCTTGAACATTCTCAGACACAAAACACTCTTTTCAGGGCAGAGGTTTCGAACCACTCCTGTGCCTCTCATCCTTCAATGTGAGCCCCTCAATTTAAATGTTACATGGAGGAGGATGTGGCCCCCACTTCACCCTCTGTCAACAGCCCTTCAGAGGATCATGTGAATTATTGATATGTGGAGGTGGGGGTTGGTGTGATGGCCACCACAGACTCTGAACTACCAACACACACTCACACACACACCCCTGCCTGTGAAAACCACTTAAGGTGACGTGATTGGACTTTACAGTTGAATGTAAGCATGATAAGCTTGTTGGGGGGACATGACCACATGGACGGGCAGCAGGGGGTGTTTGAGGGGGCAAATTCATGACTTAATTATTTAGTGGTGGTGGATTCAGTTAAGACAGAAGTACAGTTATGAATCAGAGAACAAAAGATATCCTTTGTGTTATTGTTCAGTGTGTTCAGTTAACACAACTTGAGGGGGGTTTCTTTATCAATGTTTATTTATGGACTTCTTACTGCATTGCAGAAGCAACCAGATGCAAGGCACTCTAAGTTGTATTTTAACATTTTTTTATTCTATTTTTATGCAGAGAAGAACAATTTATTTGAAACTGGAAGAAAATCTGACTTGCCAAGCATTTTAGAAAAATCTACTCTGCTCCCAAAAAAGAGAGAAGATATGATATAACCCTCAAAATTTCCAAGAAAAAGAACTGCGGGGTTGCAGAAGTGTAAGAGAGCATGTAGGCTACCCTCAAGTTAATACAAAGCTTCACTGCCGGAATTCCGACTTTCGGGAAATAAGGGGCGACATACGCTGCCTGGCCAAAAAAAAAAAGTCACCACTTGGATTTAACTAAGCAAATAGGTATGAGCCTCCTGTTGGATAATTACTGCAAGTGTGATTATCTTTCAGCTGGCAACAACTTATTTAACCCCAGCTGATGCAATGAGTAGCTTCTCATTTCTTAAACAACCATGTGGAAAGACACATCCTGTGGTCATGGAAAAGATGTTAGTCCGTTTAAGAAGGGTCAAATCATTGGTATGCATCAAGCAGAAAAGAACATCTAAGGAGATTGCAGAAACTACTAAACTTGGGTTGAGAACTGTCCAACACATTATTAAAAACTGGAAGGATTGTGGGGAACCATCGTCTTCAAGAAAGAAATGTGGTCGAAAAAATTCCTGCCCGAACGTTTGACCAAATCAAATAAAAGAAAAACAACAGTAGAACTCAGGGGATTGGGACTGAACAGCTGTGTAGCCTCAAGAAAACCACTAAACAGTAAGGCTTACTGGAAAAAAAAGGCTTCAGTTTGCTAGGGAGCATAAAGATTGGACTCTGGAGGTCTGGAAGAAGGTCATGTGGTCTGATGAGTCCAGATTTACCCTGTTCCAGAGTGATGGGAGCATCAGGGTAAGAAGAGAGGCAGGTGAAGTGATGCACCCATCATGCCTAGTGCCTACTGTACAAGCCTGTGGGGGCAGTGCTATGATCTGTGACAAATCTTGTGACATTGCAGAAGCTTACTGAAACAATGCCACAGCAAATTTGTGCTGTAATCAAAGCCAAAGACAGTCCAATGAAATATTAGAGTGTGTGACACTTTTTTTTGGTGGCGACTTTTTTTTTTGGCCGGGCAGTGTATCTGCCCCATCTCTGAATTTCTGATGTCAGACTGTCTTCCCTTCATGCCCCTTTGACATTCATATTGACGGGAAAATGCCACAGGGATGTAAACAGCACACTAGCTGTGAATAAACTTATTTTATCCACAATGAAAGGGTTTAAGGCCGTCATTTTGGCATGTGCAAGAAGCAAGAAGTTGCTGGTTCAAATGCCATGCCATGTTGTGTGGAGTTTGCATGTTCTATCACAGGTCATGGGTCCTCCAACAGGATAATGACCCAGCACACAGCTAAAAACACCCAAGAATGGCTAAGAACAAAACATTGGACTATTCTGAAGTGATCTTCTATGAACCCTGATCTAAATCCTATTGAACATTTGTGGAAGGAGCTGAAGCATGCAGTTTGGAGAAGACACCCTTCAAACCTGAGACAGCTGGAGCAGTTTGATCAGGAGGAGTGGGCCAAAATACCTGACGACAGGTCCAGAAGCCTCATTGAGAGTTACTGAAATCGCCTGATTGCAGTGATTACCTCAAAAGGTTGTACAACAAAATATTAAGTTAATGGTACCATCATTTTTGTCCAGGCCAGTTTCATTATTTTGTTTTTAAAAATGATTCTGTTGAATCACAATTCAAAATCATTGTCTGATTTTCATTAGTTAATTTTCAGTAAATTTTTACTTATTACTTTTGTCAGTTTCAAGTTATTTCAGTGACCATTGTGGGTTTTTCTTCCTTGAACAGAAGGGTACCAACAAATTTTTCCACGTCCGTAATTCAAAATTGTAAATACCCTTCTCTTCATGCATTCAAAGCCCACAGCATGTTTTTGTGTAGAGGTGTTTGGTGAGGGGAGGGGGCTCTGAAAGAGTAGAAAAAGTTTGGGAACCACTGATGTACAGTGAGATCCATTTCCAGCTCTGTTTGTTGATCATAAAATAACATGAACTGTTTGTTCTGAATAGGGATTATAAAAGTTTCACATTTTCAAGGTGCATTCTTTATTTAGATATTTTCTAATTTTATTTTTATAACTTCTGTACAAGTTGACATTGTTGAGCTGTAAGAAACTTTATGGATTTTGGTCCATGAGGATTTGACAGTGTGTCATATTTATTTCTTTACAAATGAAAATATTCAAATATACATTGTTCATTATCGTTTAGCTAGAAAATAGAGACATGACTATTGTGTCAGTTTCATTAAGATTTATTGTACTACAAGAAAATGGGATACATTCTAAAGGAAAGGCATTTAAACTGTAATGATATCATGAAATATTATTTTATCTCAATGTCAGTTTGGGTGTGAAAAAGGGGGAACTGCTAAGGTCAAGTTAACCAGACATAAGCAAAAATCCCACAAATCCTACAATTCCCATGATGCAGTTTAATAGCTTTCAGTTTTAATTTTGTTTACAAGACAAAGCTGAAATATTCACCACCAAATCGTTTCATGTTATTATTGTGCCAAGACCAAAAGTCCCTGAAAATGTCAAAATCAGTGTCTACATTTTTGAGTAGTCCTTTAGTGCCCAGGTTTTAATTAAATGTTGTCCTTTCATATGTTGTTTTAGTCAAGAGAAACAGAAATGGTTTTGGAGAATCTTCTAAATCTTTAGGTCTTGTTTTGATCTGTAAATATTGAAAGACTCCCTCTTCAACATGCGTCAATCCTCCAGTTTAACCCAGTGATACAGATAAGAGTCGAGAATAAACCACAGCTCATGGCCAGCTGCTGAAGCCAGAGATGTCCCCGTCTATGGCTGCTGGCTCAGATGAGCTCACTGTGGCTGTGACAGACCTCAGCAGCTGCACACACCATCTCCCCCTCCCCCCAATACACAAATACAACCACTCAGAAATCAATCCTTTATGAAAACAAACTACAACAACAGATGCCAACAGCTACATTAGCACAGAGGGGGTTTGGTGGCTTTAACCCTTGAAGCACCTTGGGAGTCAAATTGGTACATATTGCTTTTTTTGAATCTCAATATTTCAGTTTAAATGCCAATTTAATGATGATTTTTTATTTGTTTTTAAAATTCCATGATCCCACTATTGTGAGGTGTATAGAACAGGAGATATGCACCAAGCGTACACTCTTTGACTTCGCGTCCGACTTGGTTCCATTGACTCCCATTATAACCACATATTTTTGATATACTGTAATCCTGACATATGAAAATACTTTTCCCACGAATACCTAATAAAGCTAAGCCTCTACCTTCAAAATACAGGCAAAACAGGTTTTAGGTCTAATTAATCCCCTAAAACCACCAGGGGAGCATAACTGCATCACATAACGTTTCAGTGGAGGTCTGGATCCCTTACCTGGCAAAATGCGTGGCATTAAAAAAGGTGAACACCACAAAAATGGACTTGGAGTGTTGGGATGATGTGAGTCTGTGTGTGTTTCAAGTTAAAGTCATCAAAGGTCAAATGGGCTCTGTTAATGAGTTTTCTTCATCACGTAGAGAGCTTCCTCTTTCCCTATGACAAAAAGGGCCTAAAACATATAAAATATTTTTAAAAAATAAACTTTACTGTGGTTAGGTCAAAAGTTCTTGAAAATAGTTGATGCAGTGACAGTAAATAAAAATACTCAGATTTAACATTTTTATTACAGTATTGACACACGAGGGACTTAAATATATGTTCATTTTTTGGGTACCTCAAGGGTTAATATTTTTGTAGAATAAAGACACACACAACATGGCTACAATTTTTTACATCTTTATTCATTAAGATTACAGAATGTTTTAAATTATTGCTCATCATCTACCATTATCACTTGCAATATTTAAACATAGGGTTTTTTCTTTATTAGACAACTTAAAACATGTTTGAGAATTTTGCCAGTTTGCACTTTATGAGGATTTACAACAATAAATACAGGAGTCTTCTTTTTCTGTCCTATTCTCTTAAAGGTTGTCATATCTGTATATATTTTGTATATACATTTATGATGCTGGTGTCATCCCCCCGCCCACCCATGTGTTGGTCAGCTTCATGGCCGACAAAACAAAAAAACTGGTTTCCCCCCCGACGCACAGGCAAGGAACCTGAGGCAGCTGTTTACGAAGCAACCATGGCTGACAAAAAAGGATGTGTACGAACACAGAAAGACGTATAGACTCACTCACACACATTTATAATCACCTCTGCTCTCTTTAGGTGTCACTCTCTCCTTAATGCACATTCACACCTCAATATGGGAAAAATAAGACTCAAGACGAGTTAAAACTACGATACTGACAACAGGTCATGCTACTTCAAATGGGGTTTCATCAGCACAGGGAGACAGCAATGCAAACACGTTGGCAGGGAACGATGAGGTTGTATGGGCTGTGACACAGTGTAGGATCTTGGCATTATATGGCGGCTTATGGGCATACACAAGGTTTATTTAAAAGATGAAAAAGTATAATTTAACGAGAAGAACTTAGACATTATGCCTGTGAGCATTGTCATAAAAAGATGAGAAGACTGATACCCTACATGACCATACAATAATATGAAGCACTAGCCAGATGCTAGTTAGCTTAGCTTAGCATAAAGAGTTGCAGCAATAGACCTCGTTACATCTTTTGTCCAGGGGAAATTAATTGATTAAGCTGGAGGAAAAACCAAACAAAATTGGAGGCAAGCATGACTTGCTACCATGAGCTAGCAGGCAGCACAATGGCCAAAAAATGTGACATTATGTCAAAAGTACAAGAACAAACAAGATAATAATGGCTCAAAACTGAAATTCAGCTGTTCACACTTCTTTAAATAACACTCTGATGGGCTAAACATTTACATTGGATCTCATACACGGGAAGTGGAATTACGTAACATCCCAGTTAATGCGTTACAGTTGTGATCTTGGAAAGTTCAGGTACATGAAGATAGTCCAACTTCCCAAGTGGGCAATTTTGACCAAATGGGGCAGGAAAATCTGACTTCTGATCAGATGGAAAGCAGCATTCCTGGTAAGTAAACACCTCTGGAGAGACGAGCGTTATCTTACTGCATGGTCGAAGAGCTAAATACAACTTGCTAGTCAGAACTTTCTAACATATCTAGAGCGTAATTCTATCTAGCTAACCCTGCCGACAAAATAATATAACGCTGTTTAAAGGACCAATAGGGACTCAAGAATTTGGCTTGTGAGTTTGCCTGAAAATGATCCAAGTCACACTATGGGATCAGTTTCATCACAAATAAAACTTTGTAAGATTTAATGTGGGGCTTTACTTTTATGAGATTGGGGACAGTAAATAGTGTCAGAAACTTGGGAGTGACTTGCAGGATTTGAGCCTTCATATTCATGTAAATAATCACAGTCTCTAAGGGGCATACAGACATAACCACTGGCCCATCATTGCCCCACTGATTTCACAGTATGCATCTAGGATCTTCTGTAGCTATAGTGAGGGTTATTTTAGCTTTATGCTAAGCTATGCTAATAAGAAAACACATTTATTGTACAGATGTGAGGGTGAATCAGATATTTCAAATGGAAGAAGACAGTAAATTATGATTTGTTTCAAAAACTTTGGCTGGTTTGAATAATCCTATAAACTGTTGATGATACCTCTGTTCAACAGCAGTAACTTTTCCACCTTAAAGTAGTTGCTTCAAATTTAGTCTGACAGCACTGATCTTTTGCATTTGATGTCACACGTCTGTCCTGGCTGGTGGTGTCTGGACTAAAAGAGGGACAAGCTACTCACAGGATGTCTATGTGACATATATAATCCTGTCTCCTTCACATCTTCCTGCTTACACCCCCGCCCCCAGGTGAGGGTACAGCTGGCAGTGGAAACGCAATTGAGCTCAGAGCTTACTGATCCAAGCCACTCAGTGATCACGCTGCTTTAGACTCACTGTCTCTGTTACAAGTAACTGCAGAATGAGATTAACTGTGAAACTACTATTTTAAGTGGGAAAAGTTGCATACTGTAATGTAGCATTGAGTGAAATGTGAAGACATGTTGAATGATTTCGTCAGCTTAAGTGTTTACAACAATTTTGTGCCATTTCATTGATAACCTCGTGTATTCCATATTTAGCACAGTTAGTGTCCAGCCAAAACAAGAAGCTATTCTGTGTACGAGTGTAAGCATTTGATCTCTCTCAGAGAGCAGAACTGGCGGCGTCTCACAGCAGGAAAACAGAAAGAATCAGACTGGATCAGGTGCAGAGCTGGTGAAGCAGTAGGGTGCACTTGGCTGTCAGGTGAGATAATCGTCAGGGTTTTATAATATTTACTGTCAGGTCAGCTGGGGACATTGTGCAGAGGACAGTCACTGTGCAGCTCATTACGCCAGAGGAATATTAAAGCATTTTGGGAATGGAAGAAGAAACTAAAATATATCAAGTTTGGCTGTCTCTCAAACGAACAATCTCATGGTATATTTCAGATGGTAAATGTAATGTGAATTATTTTTAAGATGGAAACATTGAGAATATGTTTGAGTACCAAAGTGCTGTGGTGTGAATGGAAAGTACAGTAAATCTTAAAGCACCATACTTTTCACTGAGGACCTGATTGAACTTATCTGCTTTAGTACCGGCCTTTAGGTTCATCTGTTTGTTTTTTTTATCACAGTATTCAAAATGGAGGTTTGAGCACATCTATGACACCTATCATTAGAACATTTAATTGCTTATAACATGTGATGATTTTTCAAAAAGTAACAATATTAGATTGCGCAGGAGAGAAAAAGATAGAAAAATCTTAATTTCATTATAAATATCTAAATATACAGTATACCCTTTGTAATGATGTGACAACCTGCCATGCATCGAATACAGTATAATCATTTGACAGAATGAAAAAGGCTAGCTCTCACTAGCTTGAAATACTTTTCATGACTCGAACACTTGAGCTGTGCGAGCAGCCGAAAGCTTCAGAAAGCAGCAGCCAATGAGATGGTTTCACTGTGGCTTTAAGTGACAGGCGGCCACCATCCAGTCATACGACAGAGTGACAAACTACAGGCTGATCTGAAGGGACAGAATGCATAAAAAAAAATATTTAAAAACAGACGACAATGAATCTCCATGAAACAATCAAATAAAAAGACATGATATGATTGGACCCTGAGATCCCACCTAACCCCGCCTTCTAGTTTTAACCCCACCCCTTGCAGTAATAAACAAAGAGAAGAACAAAAAGTAATCACAGGTAGAAAAGAAAAGACAACAAAAACAACGAAAAAGGGACAGATCAAAATGTCCGTCACTAAATCTTCAAAGGTCATCTTCATTCACACAGATTTTTTAATCAAGTTTTTATATAGTATATATATTTTTAGCATCAATAATTTCATCTTTAATAGTTAAACAATAAAAGATCTGGCAATGGGAAGGGAGAATGGAGGACTTACATACAACAGAACACACAAATGAGCTCCTTAAGAGAAAGAGATGATGGAAGGAAAGTAAAACATCCCCTAAAAGATGTGGGAGAGCGAGCTGATGGCAGAGTTTATGTGATGGTTATTATTGTTGTTTAGTTTGAATAAATAAAATGGCTGCCAAAAGCTCAGGAAAAGCCACGCCCCTACACCCCTCAGCTCAGTTGGAGCTCCTCCCCTTTCCCCCGGATATAAAGCAGGCGTGTTGACTGTTCTGTCCATCATTCCTTCTGTTCTCCTCCTCCTCCTTCGTGTCTGAGTCTGTGCCGTTCATGGAGTATTTGTTATCTTCACTTCCTCTCCAACACTGCTTTAATACCTAAAGGGAAAAGAGAAAACATACAAATTAGGACAACGGTTGATGTAGAAAAGAAGTGAGCAACTGGTGAGCCAGCGGTAGTCCCCCTCTTTACGAAATGCACCCAAAGAGCCAACATAAATATCATTAAAAATATCCACCATGAAAACAATGAACACACAAATACTTTCACAATAGTCTTTGATTACAAGAATATTTTCAGGTCTCTGCAAAAGAATGATGTACTCTTAGTTAATTTAACTCTTATGAAAAAGAAATGTGTACAAAATTAAATTATAAGTAGAGTAAATACTCTGTTCATTCTCTCCATATTTAATAGCACAGTGTCTGGTGTTACGTTTTTACCTATTAAAAATGTGGCTGATATTGGCTTGAATTCTGAGTTAAGCTAATCAAAGCAAGCATAATAATATATCTGTGTTTTGACACACACAGATTGGGTTTATCAGTTAATATGGCATCTTTGTTTGATTTAATTTTAGGGTACCATGCTTTATGTCCATGCGGCCCATGAGGCTCTCATCTCTCATGCTGGTCACCCAGTTTCAAATCCCAGCCTGTGGCATTCTCTTAATACGTCTAATTTGCTCTATTTTCCAACTCTAACTTATGTCTTTCACTATTAATAGAGGCAAAATAGAAAAAAACCAACTTAACAAAAACTGCTACAACCAGTTTTATTAAAAATTGCATTTTCGAGCTCCCGACACAATGGATCAGTGTAAATGAAACACCCTTACAATGAAAAACTTGCAGAGAAATACAGATATTTTTATTGTTATGATTAAAGAAAAACATCTGATTGTAAAGTCCTGAAAAGTAATTTTTGTGGCTCAACTTGAAGTTCAGTGTGGCTGTTTCACATTCATTAGGAGGTACATTTTTTTTTAAGTTAAAGTAAAATGAAGTAAAATAAGACCCTGTGATTTAAACTAATAAGTGTGAAAATACTTCAGGTAAAATGCTAAAACTTAACTTAATTTAAGAGTGCAAGTGTAATACTTTTTTTTTTTTTTAAATAAAACTGCCATAATAAATTTATTGGCTTTTGAATTGTCAGTATTTTTACTGAATGTCAATATTAGTAAACCACCAAAGACTGAGACAACCTTCTCTATAACGGGGTGCTGGAACTATTTTTGTACGCCAACGCAGAAGTTAGCATCGTCTGGGTACCTCGTCTGAAAGTTTTATAAAATCCTAATGGCTTTTTCATTGTGTTTTGGATCATTGCTGAAAATAACCTCTGTAGAGAACAAAAAAAATTGAAACTTACATGCTCTGCTCTTGGTGATAATCTTAACAAACAAACCCAGAATTAAGTTGCTATTGAGCTACAACATGGCGATTTAACTTAGAAGTAACTGCAGTATTTCCAGAGTATAACTTCTTATTGTGACCTCTTGTTTGTGAGTTTTCTCATAATCGAGTGACCTGATCAATTTGGTCCTCATGGATGTGGCAATAGTGTTTGAATTATTGATTATTAAAAAAACTATCAGAAATGCTTGCCTTTAGGTCTACGGCTAATTCTGTTGTCCTCATGAGCAGTTAGTTAACAACTGTTCTTTAAAATACACAACAAGGCTTTAAATTTCATCAGATACATTTCATTAATTTCCATTAAAAACGAAAATTTCATGTGCATGTGTTCACCACAAACCTTCTTTATGGCACTTATCCAAAACCAGTATTCTAAGTACCAATAACTCTAGAGGGTTGGGAACCAGGAAGTACTAAATGCTAACTCACTTGTGCATTTTTGGACTCATTCCTGCACAACTCTCTTGCACCACAGTTTGGATAAAAAGCTTATATTGTTTTTATGTTGAGCACAATTAAAGAGAATAAGAATTGCAAGTGCTAAGTGTCTTATAAATATCAAAAATGTTCTGATTTCACTTTCGTTTGCAACATGAGATAAGTTATGATACATGAACAATAAAATCTAAATCAAGAGATTTGTTATTTAGGTGCAGTATTGATTAAAATGAACCATAACAAGCTGTGAAACTGAACTAGATTTCTTCATTTTGACAAAAGAGCATCTCTTGTTTTCATACCTGTAGTAGTTTGGCTTAAAGGGCCCGTTCTTGTTCAAGCCCAGATACTTGGCCTGCTCATCGCTCAGCTCTGTGAGATGTGCGTCGAATGTTGGGAGATGTAGGCTGGCCACATACTCATCTGCAGGGCAGGAGAGTGGAAGAACATGTTAGCATTCAGCAGGAGTCTGCAGCTGATTAATCATTTAAATGAGGAGAGGAAGAGAAGTTGCGAAGCTGCTTGAGGAGTAACCATGTAACAGTCTCTCTCCTCTGCACCACCTTCTATCTCCATGTTTCCCACTCCCCGCTTTTCCTCCTCATCATTCCTCCTATATCTGTTTCCTCTTTCCTTATCTCGGCTCTCTTCCCTCTCCGTCTCCATCATCTTCCTGTCAGTTTGTTCTGAGGCAGCAGCCGCCACATTGCTGACAGTGTGACCTACATTTTGCTCTGTTTATCTTTTCTACGTACATGCTGTGCTCTCTCACACCGAGGGGAAGCTGAGAAATGCAACGGCCTGCACTCGTACGCCAAACTTATTCTACTGTGAATGATCGGCTATCCAGGGAGACGACCCCGGACTGAGCAGATGATGGTGGCTGTGTCTTCTATGCTGGTAGATGTAAAACGCCTGCAAGCTCTCTGCAGCGGAAAACAAACTGTAATTACAGCCTGTCCATCATCTTTGTTTGAGGGCTATTTTTATCTCCTGTTCCTTTGTTTTTCTTACCAAGTAGGCACTAACACTCACTGGATTTTGGTATTCTTGACTGAGCAGCCATTTTTCAATTCTGGAGACAATCTGAGTTGGCAGATATCTTACCCATCTTCTTGGGCAGCAGGTAAACATCCTGTTTGTAGCGTCCCTCAGGGGCGTTGTAGAGTTCTATCAGAGCCAGTGCCTTAGGAGGACAGAGCACAAGTTTTACAAACCTATATTTCTTGATCTGACAACTTTAATGGCTATGAAACAGACAGAGAATAGATTTTCTGTTGTACCTGGGTGGTGGCGGTGATGGAAAGCACAAAAGTGGGCACAGTGGAGCAGCTGAGGTTCAGCAGACGACCCTGAAAATAAAATGAATAAAAAGAGCAACACAAGGGTAAAATACCTCAGGACACAGACAGTATTAATTCTGCTGACTAATTGTTTTCATCATAGTTTTTGTCAAAAACCTTTTTCCCCTGACGAAAACTAGGCTATATCAAAAAAAAAATAAACAAAGTGCACATGGACTAAAACTAAATTAACTGACATTTTTGTCAGCAGATACAAACTAGACTAAAATGTTTGACAGAGAATAAATCCAATCAGACCTAATTTCTTCATGTAGAAAGTAGGGACAAGATAGGAATCACGGCTAGTTTGGTTGTGTGGAGAGGTTGGATGAGTTAAGAGGGACATCCAATCACAACTGCCTTAGCTTCATGGTGGTGGGATCCAAGTGTAAAACATGACTTCAGAAATTCAAGGAAACATAAAAAATGCCTTGCACTTCACACTTCATATTTCAGTCAATTAAATTTACAGTAGATTTCTTCGACTAAAATGTTATGATATTTCGTCAACTAAACTAGACTAAAATTAAAACAATTTAGACAACTAAATTATGACTAAAACTAAAAAATATTTAGGCAAAAGACTACACTTAAAACTAAATTTAAAAGTGCGGTCAAAATTAACACTGGACACAGATGCTGGTTCAATCATATCGTACCACTTTCTGCCTTTTAACACCGTCACCCGTGGTTTGAGTGGAAAGTCTACTTTGCTTTGTTCAAAGTGTAATTTGTATCAATAATCTGGGAAGGATTTTCACTCTCCATAAAGCAGCACTTCAGAGAGCTCATGCTGGTGTGTGCCCCTCAAAACAAAGTCCTCCTCCCCCTGACCCTCTCTACAGCAGGATGTGCTGATACAAGTTCAGCTGAGTCGAGAGAGAAGCAGGCTTTGTGTTTTCAGACAGACCAAGACATGAGCAAAAAGACTGGGGTGTTTCTGATTCAGGTTTTTTTGTCCATCTTACTTGCTCCACTTGTATCTTAGCTCCTTCCGGTGAGGAATTGAAAGAGAGATTCAAGGAGGAAACACGAGGGCAGGGGGCACAACACGCTGAATGAGAAATCCCTCAGTCCATCAGTCAGAGCAGAGCAAGGTGCTGATGATTAACCACGCAGCTGATTGGCTGTCACTACACAAACACCCCCATTTAGAAATGAATAAAACCTTTGGATTATTTACATGGCCTGACATTTTATATTAAAGCGGATACTTTCATTTCCTCAAATTCAACAAAGCAGATTTTGCTTGTTGGTTTTGAGTGATGAATTTAACGATTTATTGATATTTTGAGCTGATAAAAAAAAATGAACAAACAGTTTGTTCAGAAATAAATCGTCCTGTAAAGTATTTAGTGAAATAAATCAACACTGTCAGAAAAACCTGTGTAAAAAGTCGTTAGGATCAGAGTAAGGGTCTGGCGTTTTACCACGCTCCCAAACCAATCACAGTGCATCTTTGGTTGAACAACTTCGGAAGAGGATTCACTGGTGTTTTCATACTCTGAGCTCCTCCATAAGCCTCCTCTATCCTCTATCCTCACCTCCTTAAGGTACATTTAAAGAATTAGAGGACCCTCTATAATGGCGGACGGAGAATGACTTCCGAGTTAGTTGAGGAGAGAGAAACAACGCTGTTATGAGAGGCACCCCATGTCTGGTTACTTCATATTTCCTAGGTTCAGTGTGTCCCTTATCACTCCAAACCCCCCTCCCAAGCTCTAAATCTAAAAATAGACTGTTTCCATCTTAAAGGGTTAGTTCAGTGATTTTGAAGTTGAGTTGTATCAGGTACTTGACAGTAGTTAGAGAAGTGAAAGGGCTCCCAGCAGCTGCCCCTTTAAGAAGAACGACCTTAAACCACTGTTAAGGTACCCTGCTGTTAATGGTTGCAGTTGTTTTGCACAATTGTGCAAGTTGTAAAAACAAGCCATAAAACTATGTTGTGTCGAATGAACGATTGGGCAAAAATTTCAGAGCGCTTTATTTTCCTCAGGAAGTCTCCGTGTTTGGCACTATTTTACGATGTGGCAAACGGCTGTGTTCTTCCGCCCGTGGTGACAATGTTAACACTTTTTTGCCATTTCTCACTTACAACACCTGGCAGTGCCCCAGCATAAAATCATTTACAAAGGCAAGGTTAAAGACGTAACAATGCTTTTGAAGGCCATTGTGGGTATTATGGAATCTAAAGTGTTGCAGAAAAATGAGATGATAAGTACGTCAAACCAAAACATCTCTTGGGGGAAAGGAGGAGACGGTACAGAGAAAGGCTTTATTGCTGCTCCAACAGAATATCAATTGACTGAAAGTCTGTCAGGTCATAAATGTACAAAAAGTCTCAATCCAACCGCAGTACTTACAGCCTCGGGTTTTAAAAAGAAAGAAGATTTAGTTTTTTTCATTATGGTTAATTAGATTTTCTTGACAAGACCATATTAATGTTACTCTCATCATTAAAAATTAAGGGATACCATCAGTGAGACAATCAATTTTATCTGCAATTCATGAAATAAATCATTTTAAGGGTTTATTGGAATCTATATTAATATTTTCAAGCTCAACACCAAACATTAAGGATAGATTTAGAAAGCTAAATAGATCTTTAAAGTAATCAAAGGTATTTTTTTAAGGCAATAAACTAGAACTGTGTTTTTTAGGTAATTACTTTGATTTTTTTTAATTTTTTAACTAGTAAGTCCCACAGAAGGAACTTATCCAAGGCAGGAGTGAGTAAAGTCTTGCTTATTGGTGCTTGTTTAAGTTTATTTAACTTATTTTTTTCCCCCAAAAGCTCTTAAAGCGCTTCATAAAGACCTTTGCAAAAACTGTTAAGGCAAATGATATCCATTTTTGTCTTTACAACGGTGAGAGTAAAAAGCAGCACAATAGGCAAAGATGAAGGAGTACTTTAAAAAGTGCTTCAAAACCTGCTAAATATCAAACACCAGTGGAAACACAGCTGACAATAAACGTTGGTTTTACTGTCTGACTCCATCAAAGTCAGCTCTGTCGTGACTCATCACACAATCACATAACCCTGATTTAAACCTGCAATGTTTGCCATCCAGTTCGTCTGCATGATACCCTGTATTGCTGATAACTACATTTCTTGATATTTAAGGATTTTAAAAAGGTATTATGTCTTAGTCCTGCCATCCTCTAAAGGACTTAAAACTTCTGAAAGACTTTGAGAAGACTGTACCCTGAGACTTTCACACATCTAAAGACAGTTTGTCTGCAACTCTCAGAATAAAAGACTATAACCAGATTTAAAGATTTTAAGGCCCATGTATTCTTACGAATGATAGTGTGTTGATAAATGTGATGGCTGAAAACAATCGTCATTTAAATAACATCCCCGTACATCACGGTTAAGCCCAGAACTTACGATATGAAGGAGTGTAAATGTGGTAAAAAGAGAGGAAATTCTTTTAGCTGGAGGCTAAAATTATATCTGCAGTGTCAGACTTTCTTCAGCCCAAATAAACACATTTTAGAAGCTTTTATGAACCACATTTAATTGTTCACGGATGTTAGTGTTTTGGTAGACCAACTTATTTAAAAGCAGTTTACAGTTTAATGAAACCAAAACCTCACAATGAAAGTTGTGGTCTATGTCAGAGGTTTATTGTTTATATTCCTAACAGTGGGGACTGTGGTGCATGGGAAATCAGAGCGCTCTGAAGGCTGCTGCAGCTCTTTATAGAGAAATACTCAATTAACAGACTGAACCAATAGACGGCAGTGTTATTACCCTGCTTTATGAGAGATTTTGTTTTCATTTATACTGAATGTGCCGTTTCACTTAAGAGTTAAACTGTCTTATAAGTTTTGGGACTTTAATATGACTTTGAAAATGTGTCAGCTACAGAAACATTTGAAAGATGTATGTTTTAGGCCAGAATTAGTTATGACTCAACTACTTTTTCCTTCAGCTGTGGATGTAAGTTTCTCATTAAATTAACAACAACAAAATCCAGTCTGGGTGTTAGAGGTCCAGTTGTGATGTCTGTGCCACGTGTTTACAGGGAGGTCCTCCTTAACAGTGATAAGCCTGATTTAATTTCATTTCATTACCCACTCTTTCTCTCCTCAATTGTACTCGGTTCACTATGCATGTTTAACAGCTCAAAGTGAATTTTATAAATAATCAAACTAAATACAAATCAATAAAAACAAGTAATTAATTGATTTACTCTTATTTCTTTAGTTATTCTTTGTACTTTCTGCCTTTTAACATGTACTGTATACTTTGTTATAGTTGTTGTCTACTGAACTGATGATTACTTCTTTCTCTTTTATGATATGTATGCAAATGTCACTTAAGTATATGTCTGATTAAAAAAAAAAAAAAAAATCACTAAAATATGTATACAACATATACATATAGGACGCAGTTCATTAGGACCAGGACTCCAAATAGCTTCTCATATCCGTGTGATGCAGTCTGTGCTTGTATGTTTACCTCGGCCAGTAGCACTATCCTCTTGCCGTCGGGCCAGATGACGTGATCCACCTGCGAGCGAACTCTCTCCCAGGTCAGCTCAGGAGTCCGCAGGCTCGCCTACAGGATGACATCAGGGAAAAAATTGGATTTGTTCTGACTTTTTGTCTTTGTTTTTGCATAACTATACCTGTTGTACCATCACGAGTTGACTCAGCTTGCCTGGTCTTTCCAGGACTAGGAAACTTTGAGAAGTGAGTCTTCTCATGTCTGAGGTTCATCCTTCCTCATTCTTTCTCCAATACTCATTCTGATGGTTTTAAATGATCTTTCCCATCTACTTGCACTATTCTTTCATTCCAGGCACTTCTGCCCCACTCTTTTATGGTGAGGAGAGGACAATAAGAAGCATGTTCCTACTAACCTGGTGCCATTTTAACCTCTCTGTTTGAAATTAGGTAATAGCAGTGGTTACCATGCACATTTTTACACAATTATAGGCTGAAACTAAACTCTTAATCCCAATTTAAAGCAGATTTAATTGCCAATACGTTTTCCTCAAGTCAAAATAAGAATTTCAGTTTCTTAAACTGAGATTCAAATAAATAAATAACAAAGTTCTTTATGATTTTAACTTGAATTTACTGTTCAAATTAGAGCTGTAATGGTTTAAAGGCAGGAGACAGCTTCAAACTGCCTTTTTTTGTGAAATACAGTACTTAACGCTGTTATAAATTCAGAAATGCATGAGAATGCATGTTCAAAACGATCACTGAAGTCCAAAGATCCCCAGTTTATTCAAAGGCAAATAAACTCTTCAGAGCCCCAGTTTGGTTGCTTTACCGCTGGGTAACTCAGTTAAGGTGAACTCTTAAACCCAGAGATTTTCTCAGTTACCATAAAATCTGCTGTAGAAGCTGCACTTTTAACTCCTGTTTCCAGCTTATATGCCAATACAATCAATACAGCAATGTTAAATGCTGAAACATGTATTACCAAATAGAGCTGCCACAATCACAAATTGAACACACCAAGACTCTTTCAAGAGTTACTGTGCAAGATTTTTTTTGTTGCACTTTTACTTTGCAATTTGTTTCAAGTAACACGAAGGCTGCTTTACTTCCTGTTTAACATAAATCCTGTGTTAACTCTGAACTCTGACAGGAACGTTTTGGCAGGTAACACCGTTCACCTGATCACTGAGAAGAGCGCTTGATACAGGGGCACCAGATTATGGAAGATTTATTCCCATTCATCAAAAAAAGTAACAAATGTAAAATGTTAAAAATAGGGGCTTTAAGTAACAATTAATGGCTGGTCTCTGACTCATGTATTGTTATCAATGCCATCTTAGTTTTTTTTAATACATGGCCTTCCTTATTTGTATTTCTTGCAGTAAAATAACTGTTATGATAGAAGTAGAACAGGTACATACTCAAATGAAGGTATTCATAAACATGTTCAAAAGCATGGTCTGATTGTCACTGTAATTATGGGTATATTCTTCACTATTATCTTAACATACTGACATGTTTGATTTTTAATTATGTTTCTCTTTTATTTTTGATATCAAAACACTACTTAGGTGGAGGCTTCAAATGAGCTCTCAGGGCTTTTTGCCTCTTCCTGCACAATAAATTATGTATTCTTGATGTTTCTGTGTTAGTTACGGAGCAAAATAACCACTACAGCACTAATCATTAGTAACTGGGTTACCACTCTTGTCTAGAAATCATTTTCCAGGACTTTTCCAGGTTGTTTCCAGGTGCTTTTTTTCCAAATATATTTTGTTGATTTACTGTTTAATTAGCCTACATTTTATTTTTTCCATTTTTTATTATATCTCTTTGTCAGCATTGTTTGAGTTTTTATATTTTATCCCTTAACTTGCATTATTTTATCTACTCATATTTTATGGTTAAGTGTGCATTAGTTACCAAGTACATTTTTACTTCATTTTCTATGTTTGATTTTTCTTCACTAACAAGGTAGAAGGAAAATAAATAATTTTCCAGGACAATTTAAGCTTTTCCAGGACAGGTCATTTTCCATGTCACTCATTCTCCAGGTTTTCCAAGAAGTGTGGGAACCCTGAGTAAATAACTAACCTTTGGGGGAGTTACAAAGTAATAATAATAATTAATAATAATAATACATTTTTAACATTTAAGTGAAATGTTTGATATCACAAGGTGCAGTAATCTGCACCTGATGGCTGCAGTCTATTTTTAAGGGAATTAATGTTTAGACAAAGGAGTACCAGTGTTTAGGCTACAGTTAGCAGCATCCATTTGCTGCCTCCCTATGGCAGCTCAATAAAGGTACATCTAAAACATTGAAGCGTTTGACTGTTACATTCTAATTTCTTCTTCTTGTATTAACTGCAGACCTTAACCTCTCGGTAATTACCATGTGAAAACCAACAACCCCTGTAAAAATGAAAATATCAGTAATATCTGGACCTCTATTGAGTGCAAATAGAGAAGGCTTTAAAAATAAAGATTATCTTTATTTATGACTCATACTTCAGGGCTCGGTGGATATCAAATCCATCATAGTCGATGCTGACTAATACAGCATTCTAACAACTGCTTCGTTCAGTGCAGTCCCTCAAACTCAAAGTAAGCTGTGAACAAGCATCACTCCAAAAAGCAGTGGGCAGCAATTGTTCAATCAGAGGACTTTAAACATGTCATATCAAATCTGAGCCAACATGTTTTTGTTTCTAAACTTCTGCTGATGATGCTTTGGGCTTGGAGCATTTGTCTTACTTTGTCATGCTGCATTTGGACATCTGGGCCTGTGTGTGTGAGTGTGTGTTTGCGTGTGTAAATTACTGACCACATCGATCTCGGTGTTAGAGTGTCCCATGTTGCAGACGATGCAGCCGTTCTTCATGCGGTCCAGGTTCTCTCTGACCACCACGTTCTTATTGCCTGATGGAATAGAAACATGATAAGAGGACAAAAGAGAGCAACAAAAATGATTGAAAAGAAAGAAATGAACAAAAAAGAAGTTAAACAGAAAGAAAATGACAGACAGAAAGTACAAAAGGTGAAGTGATGTGAGGAATCAGGGGACTGGTTCTGTAACTCAATTATGTCTTATCTCCTCACTGAGATGAGTTAATTAAGTCAGGAAATATGATTTTATATAAGTATCTCTCCTTCCTCCTTGTATTGTATCCCTACTTTTTTGTCTCTTATAAGGCCTTTGTGATTAAAATAATATTACTCCTTTAACAGAATTACTAGCTCTGTTTGGGTAAATTTTACTCACTTACGTTTAATCTTCTCTGTATCCTGAGGAGCATCAAGCAGCGAGTCCCTGCTTATCTTACCTATGGCATGAACACTCAGCTGTGTCTTTTGTTTATTTGTTGCCAGTGTTTGATATCTCTCTCTCTCAAACGGATGCAGAAACAACTTTTGCTTCACACAATTACTCGATTTCTGCCCCAGCATGCTCAGTCGTAGTGTACCGACCAATCAGAGAGCAGCTATCAACATGCCAATGTCTTTGACCAATCACAGCGCAGCTATTTTGCGTCCCTTGCTCACAAGATGGCAGCGCTCTGTGGTTGCCAGTGAGTGGTAGCACTTGAGAAATAAACCATGATTACACAATGTTAAACTAATTAAGACCCATATATTTGATTAGAACAGTTTAACAGTCAGTTTAATGAGAATTACGCAAGTTTGGCTGGAATATTTCACAGAGGAAGAGAATATTGAAGCTTTTTGTATCAAATGTGTTGGAATCAGGATGTTGGCGAGACAAAATATTTTAAGTATTTTGCTTGTACTCGTGTATAATTACGCACCCGAAAAATTAGAGCTTAAAGCAAAAAATTGTGTGTTATAATTGAGAAATTACAGTACTTTGTTTTGTTTTAATCCTATGTTGTTTGATGCTAACTAGAAATCCTTATAGTTTTATTGCCTTTTAGGATCCTATGGTTCTGTTTTAGTCCTTCATACGCATTTGTTCTTGTCAATCTTTGTTTTACATTTTATTCTTCCTTTCATATGAATTTTACTCCCTGTTTGGCCTGATGAAAATCTGCTAATGCCTTCACAATTCAGCAGCATACCTGGTTTATTTTGGTTAATCTTTAAAACCCACTGATTAGCTCGACTTATTTCTCATTAAATCACAGGAACAAGCTTTCTGAAGTTTGCTGAAAGGCCTCTAATAAATCAACCTTCTCGGAATTAGAGTATGATCTTATTAAAAGCTAATGCCCATCACATTCTATTTATTTCACGGCAACTTCATTAAGAAAATCTTGCACAAATCCAATCCCCAGTCTGCTGACTTTTCATCCTCCCCGTCCCAACTGTGGTCACCCTCAGAGAGTGCCGTGCTTCAGACCAGCCTGCAGTGTTAAGCGATGAAGCAGACAGTCGACTGATTCTCTGCTCCAATTAAGTGTTCAGGACAACTCCCTGGCTGCTGAGCTGGGAACTTGATTAGTAACTGTCAGTCTCTGACGACATTGACTGAATATTTGTCCGCTCATCCTGAAAGAACATTGACAGAAGAGAGAGAGACTGAATGTGCATTTCATGTCTCGCACCTTCCAGATTTTATTTACGCACGGTTGGTTGTGGATTATGTCGCGGCACGAAAGCTGATGGACAGAAATAAAGAGAAAGAGAGAGGGAGAGAGAGAGAGAGTGTTGTGAATTGACCTGTGCAGGTGATGACGATGTCCACTTGTCTGATGACTTCGTTCAGTTTCACCAGTCTGAAGCCGTCCATGCTACGATCAAACAAGAGGAAATGGTGTCAGCTCAGGTGGTGAAGCTGTCAGAAACTTGACAAACCAAGACCCTCATAACCTCTTTTATTTATTGATTTTACACACACGCTCTTCCTTTGACATGAGGATGCCAAGATTACTGCACTTTACTGTGTGGATTTAAATAGTTGTATGCATTACCAACTGAGTAAATGCAAATCAGGCAAACACTCTAAGCCCCAACGTAAATGATCATGTACTTAGTATTCCACTGTTTTCTTTGGACATGCTTTTATGATAAACTGAGGGAGGAAAGATGTTAAAAGACCGACTGCTTGCTCTGTGCTTGTGGCTCATATACCTGTATGCTATGTGAATTGAAGCTTATTGCAATGTTAATATATTAAGGCCATTTAGCCACCAGCTAAGATGCTAGTTGCACCTCTTCAACAGCTTTTCTTCCCCATTTTCTTATGAACATGCTTTCAAAAACTCTATGATTGATTATTAGGCCAACAAACATGGTAGGTAGAAAAACAATCTTAATTCAAAGCAAAATGTGACCGGGATTTGCACCTACCAACTTAGCTTATGCCTAATTATCCCCTCCTTTTAGCACTGCCAGAAGCTTCATAGCATGATAGTGGGATACTTATGGCCCTTTTCCATTAGCCCTACTCTACTCGGCTTGGCTTTCCCCGACTCTACCCGGCTCTACTCTACTCGCATTGTGCTGCTTTTCCACCAGCTCGGTTCCCTGCCCAGTGGGGGAGGGATCGCCTTGGCGACACTGCGTTCATGTCATTTTGAGCGCGACACAACAACCAAAACAATGGAGGACTTGGAGGCAATAGTATACTTGATGCTCGGTCTGTGGCTTTTTGTTACAAACCAAATGAAAGAGGAAAGCAGAAGAAGGCTGCAGGCGGCGAGAAGAAATACCCTTGAGAAGTACAGGAGAGTTTTGGAAGCTATACAACGGTCTGAAGCCGAGGACGAGAGCAATCGGGCTGCAAAGAAAAGACGTATGAGGTTAAGCTAATGGAAGCTACTGCTAGCTTGTTAGCTAGCTCGTAATGATAAAGTCCCATGTTTAACATTGTGATGGCAGCAAGTTATTGCCATAAAGTAACAAAGTGTATGTACTGCAGTCCTGTTTTGGGCGTCGTGCTCATGACCCATCGGTGACGACATTCTCTGACCAATCAGTAGCCGGCAGTCGGTCGACGTCAAATTTTGGTATCGACTCAGCTCGCTTAGAACCAAAGCAGAAGAGGTACTAAAACTGGTTTGTTTTAGGAGGTACCGTGCCGGTGGAAACGCAATGAAAACCGGGTAGAGCCGAGTACAGTGGAGTAGAGTTGGGCCAAGGCGGGCTGGTGGAAAAGGGCCATTAGTCAAACTCCTGGACCACCTTCCATGCAGTCTGAGTAGATATGAAATCTTCAGCAGGCACAGACACATTCAAGTTTAGGGATAACCAAATGGTATCCAATAAGGCCAAATAATAAGCAGTGAGTCACATGACCTGGCACTCATCAAGCTTAGTGGAAACCAAAACAGCCAGTTGCCTCATTTTTATGACTAACTAAATCAATAAAAGTCTGTCTGATATCAGCGTCGGTAGTCTAAGAATTGAACACTGTAAAAACAGAGTCTGCTCGTTCTCCGCACTTTCAGACTCACCAATGCAGACCAAAAAGATTTAGGCTCAAAATATGAAGTGACTTTTAAGCGCAAAACATGGTGTCCAACATATAAACATATTACTGTGCAATTAAAATTCCAGTCAATCCACATTGAACTTTAAACTGTGCTGCTGGAGGCTTGAGCCTACCCCAGCTGATATTTGGCGAGAGGTGGGTTTCAATCCAGAACCAGTCACCAGCTGATCACAGGGCAACACTGAGAGGCAAACAATATTCCCTCTCACACCTTAGAGCAATCTAGAGACAACAATTAACCTAATAACCATGTTTTGGTCTGTGGGACGAAACAAGAGTGCTTAGGGAGAACCCACGCATTTTGCAGAGTTAGTTTTCTAACATTCAGCCAAAGTATTTACTCTCAGATCTGTTGTTCATACAGGGTGGAGATGGGTTTGAGTCTTACCACGCCTGCAAGGCACAGATGGGGTCGATCTCTGTGACGTAGACGATGGAGCCCATTGCTTTGAGGGCAGCACAGCAGCCTTTTCCAACCTAAGGATGATAAACAGGGTATTATGTAACAGGAAAACAGAAGATTTATGACACCAAACATCACAGAATCACCAAACTACAGGGCGCTTCTTTTCACCTTAATCATTTAGTAAAATTATACAAAATAAACTATCAACAAATCCATAATGTTGTCATCAAGTTGGTAAATAAATCTGGCTGACAGTGGTGCTTTTCATGCAGTTCCAGCTGAGCTGTATTTCAGTAAAGAGAAGCTCTAACATTTGGCTGAATGGGTATTGTGTGGGAGTTAAAATGATTCTTGTAAATGTCAGCCTCACCTCTCCGTATCCACACACCACCACCTGTTTGCCTCCAAACATGACATCAGTGGTCCTCTTCAGGCTGAGGAAACAAACAGTCTTATTTAACAAGCACTTTGATATTTACAGAATATTCCTAGTGAATGCTAAGAGGGTAAAACTGACTTTAAACAATAAATACTCAGACAACAAAAACTTCTAACAGTGCTTAAACAGGAGGCAGATACACACCCATCTAAGATGGACTCTCTGCAGCAGTAGAGGTTGTCAAACTTTTGCTTGGTCACGGAGTCGTTGACGTTCATGGCAGGAACACACAGCTTTCCTGCCTTGGACAGCTGGTACAACCTAATTGAAAGAAACAGAGACTCAAATTTAGGCTTTTCAAAAATGTGCCCACCCCAATAGGACTGAACGATTTTAGGAAAAGATCTAATTGCGATTTTTCTGTCAGATAATGCGATTTCAATACAATTCACCATTTTCTTCAAATCAAGCTTCAGTGCGATATTCACAATGTGTACAGTCACACTAACAAACATGACAGAAAATTACATCATACCATCCAACATTGAAAGCTATTGCTCTAAGGCAAGAATGAAAACTAAAGGTAAGAATTGCTTCCAAATGTATTTATTAACAAGAAACATGCACGTACACAACTGAAGAACTAAGAGAGCCATCTTTGACTGTCTTAACTTAAGAGGTTTAGTTCAATGTAGTAATAATAAGAAAAACAAAATTCAGCAATTCCAATAAAGGAAAAAAGGATCTTGCCCAACAGTCTTACACTACAGTAAGTAGGTCAAGGTCAGTCTTTCATGGCTAAAGAAAGCTTGCTTATCAACATCTACAGGAGCAGTTAAAGTACTTTATTAACCCTAGATTTAGAAACCTGGACTATCTTTTTAAGTGAAACTGAAAAGGAATTGTAATAAAATAAAACTCTAACTAAAATAAATGACCCTACCTCTGCCCTTATGAAAAATCTGCCAGACATTAAAATAAGTGGGTCATTTATTAATGGCTCAGCAGCACCCAAATATTGCACATCTATTCTGTAAACAAAAGAGCATTTTTTCTGAAAAATAGCAAAAAACTTTTTTAAACATAGGCTGACACTACAAATCAGGGTGAAGTGCAAAACAAACAAAATCTCAAAAGGACTTTATCAACAATAACACTTGTTTCCCTGACATCTCTACATCACTCTTTACAGATTTTTTGTCAAGAAAACCAGCATGTCATCCTCTGATGGTTTTGGACATGAGTGTTGACATGTGACAACGTTGCCACAGCAGATCCTGGGTCAGTCAGGAGTGCTGCAAAAAATGCAGCTTTGGCGATCACATGATCCCGTCGTTCTTAATAGCGATTTCAATGAGAAAACGATAAATCATTCAGCCCTAAACTCCAGTGTCTCAAACCAAACATTTTATAATCACTGTCTTTTACAAAAAACATATAAACTACTCTGTTTACCGTTGATCTTGTGAGTTGGAGCATTTTTTTCTATCCATTTATGTGTTATAGTTTTTAATGTTTGGATCTAAAGCACATTGTTAATTCAACAATGTGCTCCCAGTACACTCGATTATGCATAATTTCTTTCTGCCCTTCTCAACAATAAAGGAAGAAGCAATTAACTAAAAGCTTAATAACTAAAATAACAATAACATTTGGTCACAATCATTTAACCCTTGGGTTTCTTTGGTCCTTTTCAGGGTGGGCATGTTTTGTGTTTTTAAGGTTATGTTTTCATCAGTAATACACGCAGAATGTTATTGGGCAGATCTGGCTATTTTTTAAAATTAATTTATTTATTTGATTTGGGAATTTTAGCTTATTTTTTTAATATCATAAAGGGTATTTATCTTTCTGAATATGAGCTTTTGTTAATAATTAGTGACACACTCTATAAATTGAAAAATAACATAAAAATATTTTCCATTTACCATTTTAGATACTGAAATTAAATCTATTTTGTTTTTTTCTTCCAGTAAAATGCCAATGTTTATATATTAAGTACACCAACTGACATGTTAAGGGTTAAAATGTTGGATTTAAATAAATAATAAAACTTCATGAACATGACTAAATTGGTGACATATCTGAAACAGTGAGGGCAGATGTTATAATTGAATTTTTTTTAATGGCAATTTTCCGGTGAGTCCCGTTTTAAGTTAGCAAAGGGCAAATGAAGACTGAAAAGGGAACTAAATAAAAGTAGAATACTAAAGTGGATATTATTCTGGTGTAGATGCCAGTAACTAGTTAAATTATCTCAGAGGCACATGCCTGAGCTTTACCAACACAGTAAAAGTCTGCACCAAGCTAACATGAGTATTGTTGTCAAAACGTCTTCACGAGAGCTAACAAATTACGCAGCAAAGGGGTAGCTGAATGTAAACAAAGGCTGTGAAATATACAGAACACATCAATTCTAATGTATAGTCAAATTTTTAAAGACTGGTCCTTTAGATCAGTGCTTCTCAAACATCATCGTGCAACTTTTAGAAAACATCTCGTCTCTGACTTGAAAAATGTCAGCCAGGGAGTTTAAAATGCTGCCACACTGTTATGTTACTCTCTAAAGCAGGGGTGTCCAACATTTTTAGACAGAGGGTCACATGCCAAAAATGTAAAGGTGACCGATCCGATTAGGGTTTAATAAGAAGTGTAAGTTATTTACAATGCCAATAGAAAAAAAACAGCCAAGAGCAAAACTGAACAATTAGCTTGATAAGGGAAATATCCGATCAGTGTTAAGGATTTTAGGATAGACTGGCAAACCACATTTCAGAGAGCCCTTATCAACCCTGTCTACTACTGAATTAGGCCCTGCCAGGATAAAAACAATGCTCCTTGCAGTAGGAGGGGGGCAGCTCTTGTTCCTTTTCCATAGTAATATCTCTATGACTTTGTTCATCAGTGAAGAAAAAGCTTCATATTTTATTGTGGGCCAGATTTAATTCATTTTTGGATTTTCTGAGGACCAAAAAAAAAGTGTGCCGTGGGCCGCAGTTGGACCCCAGGCCATAGTTTGGACAACCCTGCTCTAAATATAAAAGGAAAGGGTTATAAAATAAGAGCAACAAATAGCATTGATGTCTGTGTTTACATGCAAAAACTTTATGAAAAAGATTAAAATTTTCATGCCTGATTGTAGTTTAATCAATTTAATTAGGACTTTATAGTTCATTTGTGGGGAGTGGGCAGGGTCATGGTGGTGCAGGAATAATGACTGACCTCAGAAGGGGGTGCAACAGAAAACTGAAAACCACAGCTCTTAACGTTTTCCTGATACTTGCAGCACTGCAGCATTGGTGCAATCACTGCATTCTGACAATAGAAGTTAACAACTCCACCACTAGATGGCGATGCTGCCACATCAGACTACGTTGGCATGTTTATCCATGAGCGCTTGTTGATTTGTGATTTTGCGGAAAGATTTTGTGGAGCAGTATTTCATGTACCATCATTTCACAAAAAGTGTACATTGTTTGAGAATGCCCACATGCTTTAAGACCCACCTGTGCACGCCGGTGACACTCTCCTCTACAATGCCCTTGATCTTCTTGAACATGTTAGGGTATTTTTTATAGATCCAGTGAGTCAAGTCACCGCCATCATCCAGGATCTGAAAGGCAGAGAGAGTCCAAATTTGACAAAGGTTGTGCTATTTTCCCTTAAACAAACATGAAAGTTAAATCTGTTCTGCTGCAGATATTTCTGTCAAATTGTCTCTTCAGTCCTGATTTCCACCCATGTTATGAAGGTCAAAATAAAGGTGAACTTCAAGGTTCTTGAAAATTAATCCGTAGTATTTAAATAACAAGGATGAACTCTGTTAAAAATAGCAAATGTTTGGACTGCAGGCAGAATCTGTCTGAGGAAAAATGCCTATTCTCATTCTCCAGTGTGAGCTTGATTTTGACTGAAGGTGTTCATACCATGTTGGGCTGCCAGCCCTCCACATTGACACAGCGATCGATGCACCACCAGAAGTCGTCCTCGGACTCCCCTTTCCACGCGAACACACTGAAACCTAGAAGGGAAGGCATGTGAGAGGGAGTGAGGGGAGAGTTCATGATAGAGGGAGCATATGAATGCCGCAGACAGTGAAGAATATAAAGGCAGGTGCAATGCTAAAGGAGACCCCGGGACAGTCTTACCTCCCTCTGCCAGGGCAGCTGCCACTTCATTCTGGGTGGAGTAGATGTTGCAGGCGGCCCATCTGCACTGAGCACCGAGAGCTGACAGAGTCTCCATCAGGACCTGAGGAGAGGAAACAGAGGTGTCAGTTAGAGCTGGATAAATGTATTTTTTAAATGTATTGATGCATCTTTAATATTATTTATGTCAACAAGGTTGCTGCTGATTCAAAAGAAAACAGACGCCAGGCGTAATGCTCAGTAAAAGGATAATCTACTAATCATAATGTGCTACATGACAACCAAAAATCAGTTTGAATTGTTTTGTCTGAACAGGATTCTGCTGTTAAATATTTTCTATTTTGTTCGGGACAGGTTCATATTACTAGAAAGCACTTGGAGAGCACAAACCTCTGCCAAAGTAGCTCACATATTGCTGTTAGATCTACTCCACCCGGTGCCTCAGCAGAGCTCAGAACATCATTAAGGACTCTACACATCCCGGTTCCCAGCTGCTTGACCCGATGCCCTCTGGCAGGCGCTACAGGTCCATCAAAGCAAGGACAGACTAAAAAACACCCTCGTCCCGAGAGCCATCACCACCCTGAACTCTCACATGCAACGACCCCAGCCATCAATATGATGTAAAATGTGCAATATTTCTGTCACTGTCACTGCTGCTCTGCTTTAAATACCACCTCAATATTTATTCATCCAGTGCAATACAATCATGTGATATAAAATCATCTATATCACCATTTGCAATACAAGTATTTAGTATATATTCAGCTGTCCTGCACAATACATTTCCATGTATAAACAGAAATATTTATTTTATCGTAATATTTATCCCTTCTATCTCCTATTGTATACAGACTTTAAATTGCACTGTCCGTTAGGATTTTATCTTGTATATATCTTGTACATATACTTCTTACGACTATTCTATACTTATAACTATTTTTTTTTACTGAACTATCGATCTATTGCACTGAAAAGGAGAAGCTCTCCAATCTCGTTGTACATTTTGTATCATGACAATAAAGGGCATTCTGATTCTGATAGTGAAGCAATAATTCCATGATAAAGTTACCATCATTATATGATTCACTGACCCTGAAAGCCCACACCTAGCACTCAGAATCATGTTGATATCATTATTAGTTTGACAGTTATTGAGCAAAAACGATAGTTCGCTAATGGCAGTTGTCTGGATCACCACCAAAATCTAATCATTTCTAAGTTGAGCCTTTAGCAACATCTAATGAAATTTTCAGCAAAATCCGTCCAGTAGTTTTTGCATAATCTTGCTAACAAACAAACAAACAAACGAAGGCAGAGGTAATAAGTAAAAGCCAAATGAAATTGGTTCCTGTCAGATACCGGCACACAGAGTTTATTTCCTGAACATAAACACGAAATATTGTACTGTTCATAATAAAAGAATTTGCAGGTAAACTCCATCACATGGGGATATTTACAGGCAGACTTGATTGTGTGAGGCAGAAAAAAAATCACTCTCATTGACTGGACAAATTTACACCTGCCTGCCTGTGACAGCAGATATATTCACTGGCCATTTTATAAGGTACACCTCGCTCTTACCAGGCTGAATCCCCTTTTGCCCTCAGAACTGCTGT
Source organism: Cetoscarus ocellatus (assembly GCA_037902135.1). Lineage (NCBI taxonomy): Eukaryota > Metazoa > Chordata > Actinopteri > Labriformes > Labridae > Cetoscarus > Cetoscarus ocellatus. The sequence goes on along the minus strand of JBAMNC010000948.1, from coordinate 1,586,470 downwards.
AACTCTTCCAAGCTCAGATTCAACAAAGCGCCATAAACATTCTCAGACTCTTTGGTCCACATTGACATAACAGCCTCACACAGATGCTGCAGATTTGTTAGCTGCACATCCATGATGCTAATCTCCAGCTCCACCACATCCCAAAGGTGCTCTGTTATATTGAGGTCTAGTGAGTGTGTTGACAAATGGAGGACTGTGAACTCACTGTGATGTTCAGGAAACCAGTTTAAAATAATTTAAGCTTTGTGACGTAGCTCGTAATTCTGCTGGACGTAGCCAACAGAGGATGGGTCCATTGGGGTCATTAAGTGTTGGATATGGTCAGCAACGATACTCAGGTCAGCTGTGGTGTTTTAATTGGTACCAAGTGGCTTTAAGTGCACCAACAAAATACTCCACCACCACGAGCTTGAAACACTCACCAGTTTCACCCAGAGAACTGCTACTCACTTGTTTTTTCCAATTTTTCAGACCATTCTCTAAGGCTGAACGATGTTGATGAAGATCTAATTGTGATTTTTCTGGCAGATATTGCGGTTTCAATTCGATTCACGCTTTTCTTCAAATCAAGCTTCCATGCAATATTCACTATGTTTACAGTATAGACAACAGTAAGGAATCAATGATCAAAAGCACGTAACACATTATTCACCGTCTAATATTGATGATAAATAATCTGTTTTCATTATTTAAGGGATACTCCAACTTCTACTCCTAAACAGAGGCTTTGTGTTGTTGACCTGCTTACCAGCACTTTCGCGGTGGAGATGTGACGCTCGCGAACGAGTCGACTCTTTTGAACAGCTCTTTTGAGTGAACAATGAGAACGGATTCGCAGTTTTCAGTAAGCCGTTCATTTGCGAGCCATTGTAAAATGCAAATTGTCTGCAAATTTGTAAAATACTATATGTAAAATATTTGACACAACAGGTCCTGGGTCAGTCAGGAGCACTGCAAAACACTGCAGCTTTGGCGATCACAAGATTGCGTTGTCTGAACTTGCGTTTTCAATCTGAAAATGATAAATCGCTCAGCCCTACCATTCTCTGTAAACCAAAGAGATAGTTGTGAATGAAAATTTGAGTAGATCAGCATTTTCTGAAATACTCACACAAGCCAATCTGCCACGCCATGTTCAAAGTCACTAATATCACTTTTCTTCTCTATTCTGATGATCGGTTTAAACTTCAATAGGCAATCTTGCCCATGCCTACATGCCTAAATGCACTGAGCTGCTGCTACGTGATTGGCTGATAGCAATTTGCATGAGCGACGACTCTAACAGGTGTCCCTAATGAAACTGTACGTGAGTGTTGGTGTATACACATGAATGAGATGGAGTGTTTGGTCCAGTCAGTTTTACTTTTCTGTACACGAGGAGGAAAACCAGATGATGTTGTGGCTGTGCGAGTGTGTGTTTGATTTCTACTCACAGCAGTCTGGGCAGTGATGTGGGTGCAGCCCACCACTTTGGCACCTGCGAGGGGTTTCTCCCCCTGAGCTCGCTTCCTCAGAGCCATCAGAGCCGGCATCTCTGAAAAACACATCCACAGAAACATCAAGCAAAGAGGATTAAGGTTGATAGTGTAGGAATTCCTGTTATCTAATAGTTCTAAAAATCAAAATCATTTTAACAACTCATCCAGCTGAAGGAGTTACTGATGCTAAGTGATCCGTTAAGTGTGTGTGTGTGTGTGTGTGTCCGGTGTGTGTGTCTGTAGCCTGCAGGGTGCAGCTGAGGCTCTCTGTATGTTCACTGAAGCCATTAGGGAGTAATGTGAAGAGTGTGTGTTCATGTTGGTTCTTAAATGGTGTTTGTCACTTGCAGAGGCAGGGAACATATGGCCACCCAGCAGTGCAGAGGGGTGGACTCACACTCTTTGAATGAAGCGTGCCGTCAAGTTGAATCAGTTCACTTCAGTGCCATAATGTACATGAGGATGGTGGAGAAACAGTACAATTAAAATGTAAGATAAGATAAGATAAGATATTCCTTTATTAGTCCCACAGGGGGAAATTCCAAGTTACTTCCCTTTAAATTGACTAAACAAATATTCTGTTAGTTTTTCATGAGGAGAAGTCGGATTTGTCCTCTTAACTACACCTTCTAGGGATGCATGATATTGGATTTTTGTCTATATGAGATATTTTTTATTTCATTATCACTGATACCGATATTTCTGGTCAAGAGCACAAGCTCTCAACTTAACAAAAATGGACTTGTTTCTTTCAGTGTTAGAGTATAATTTGCAAGGAACAGATGTAAAACAAGAAAAACAGCATTTAACTCTTGCAAAAATGAAACCCTTGATTTTTAAATGTACCCATGCAGTGATGTGAAGGTGCATCAATATTGTACATTTGTGTAATTTGCCTTTATTCCAGCAGATATATGGACGATATGTGTGGCCGATATATTGGCTGTAAATATCAGCAAAAATTTCAATATCGACCGATACCGATACTTAGGCTGATATCGGCTGATACTGGTATCAAACCGATAATATTGTGCATCCCTAACACCTTCCTGGCAAATCCTCTTTATTTAAATGTTTTTTAGCCACCCAGAAGCTTTATCACTCGATTTTGTTCCTGTAAAATGAATAGCCATTTGTGGAGATTATGGAGAAGACAAAAAATTCACGTCAGTAAGAAAATATCAAGTTCATTTAATCTCTATTAATCAAAATGTCCAAAAAAAACTACCTTTTTGTCATTTCAACACATATTTACCAGCAGCCAGTTTTTGCATTAACATATTCTGGGGTTAGTTGGTCCCAGGTAACAGGCATTTAATAATGATACCCGTCATCACTGTAATGTTTAAAGATCTGGGTCGACACCATGAAGAAAGCACAGTAAGCTGGGTCTGTTGAGCCTAAAGTCTAGGGCCCTCATTTATCAAATGTGTGTATGATCAAAAAGTGACTGTAGGATCATTTTCATGCACTGATTGGCATTTATCAATACAGACCTGATTTAAACACAGGTGTAGGATATGCTCAGATCTTATGACAGGACTGAGCTTGTGTACACAGGACTACACCCAGTTCAGGTTTACAGCTGAATAATGGTTTTAGATACATCATCTAAACTGGATTTTATAACACACTCTGACAGAATACAGTTTTTATAATTGTGAGCAGTGCGAGCCTCCAGTTGATGTCTGTGTTAATATTTAATTAACAAATGTTTTCTTTGCCTCTTTATTCTGAAAATTAGAGACACCTCAGTAATTATTAACATTTCGTTCCAGGAAGAAAATTCTCTGGAGCAAATAATGTGGAAGATTTTAGTTGAAAAATTAAAAACTGTAGTAATTGGACAGAAAACTTGGAAGAAATTAAATCAACCAAGTGAATCTCTGCTGGGCTCAGCAATCCAAATCATCTCTCATAAAGGGGTCTGATCAAATTAACCTGCACTGTTTCTACTTTATTTATGAAATTAAACCACTGTTTTCTTCATTTGCAACTGTTCAACATTATTTTGAGATAAAACTGATAAAATATAGCTGCAGCCTTTCCACAGTGTGAGGAGAGAGAGGGGCAGGGGATGAGCGTGGGGTGATCAAGAATGAAGGAGTGGTTTCATATGGATATGGATAAAAAAAAAAGAGACAAAATCCTCTTTCAATCCTCTACAGTAAACTTTGTGTATTAAAGAATAGTACAGCAGCACTCCAGTCTTTAATTTTAGTCTGTTAATAAATCATTTCTTTTTAAAACAGCCACATCTGCACTGTCCCAGCTCTGATAACATTATAATATTATATTTTAAACTATAACGCCGGATATGAACAACTCCTTTCACTGTGAGGTTTTGGTTAAACTGTAATCTGTCCTCAAATTGGTTACCCATCGGGGTCCAATAAAACACTAATATCCCTGAAAACTTTAAAATTGTTATGAAATATGTTTATTTGGGCTGCAGAAAGTCGGAATCTAGAATCCCAGCGTCCATTTGCAGATGTCACGTCTATGGGAGTCTGATAAGTGAGATTAATGAGAGTAAACCAACAATATCTAATTCTTTTCATCTTCTCCTGTGACAGATTCAACCTCCAGCTCAGAGAAGTTTCCTCTCTTTTACTGCATTTCATCCTTCCATGTCTTAAATTCTGGGTTTATCAATGAATATGTAGGGACATGTTATTTAAATGACGACTGTTTTCAGCCGCCACATTTTTCAACACACTGTTGTTCATACGCTGGGACTGGCCAAACACACACGTGTTATGAAGCTCACAGAAGATGATTTCTGCACCAGTATTTGTGCAAGTGTCTTTGTCAGATTGATGAATGAGGGCCACGATGTTTTGTGTCATGAAAATCACCATGGCTACTTGCTCTAGGCTCATAATCTGCAGCTATGTGTAAGTTGTGTCAGAAGTTATTGAGTTAAGACCAAAACCTAGTTAAGTTGTAACTAAAGATATCTTTGGTTGTGCCACAAAATATTAGGTCCCGCTTTATTAGTAGAAATTCATATAAACTGAGCAAAATACTGTCCAAGACAAGACCTTTCATTTGACAATCAATATTAACTGTCTATTAATTTTTACAGTGCCACCTCCACAGTTTGAAGATCACTGAACTCACCGCATCATTAACAGCCTAATAGTCCTATAACCTTTGGCAGCTGACATTAATTGATATACAGCAGAGGAAATGAACAAAGCAAATAAACATATAAAAACACCATGATTATGTAATAACTAAATATTACCGCCTTGATTTACTGTCAGAGTAAAATAACAATGGTGATAACTGGTAGTGAAGTCATATTTTAACAGTGCTTTATAGTAACAAGGCTGACATGTTAAGTGGACATTAAATACCTTGTCTTTACAGTGTATTCAATCGCATTTAGGTCAAACAGTATTTGAAAATCATTGTATTCCATTTTGGTTTATGTTTTACACAATATCCTAACTTAATTGGAACTGGGGTTTGTTTATATATTTTGATCTTTTATTTACTTATTTATTTTTTTGTCTTTTTTTTCATCGATTTCCACATAATCAAATGGCAGGTCCACTTTCATGTGAGCGTGCTTACAGCTTTGAGCAGATAACCTGAGTGAACTGGTAAAGTTCATAACCAGTTTAATGGTACCCGTTATCTCAAATCAGAGTTTAGAGCTCTGTTTGGACGGATTACTCAAAGAAAGCTGTGGCATGTTGAGTTCACTTTGTGGTATCACCCCTGGACTTTGACAGCATCTTCAACAAAGAAAGTCTTCAAGTTTTTGATCATGTTTTAATCTATCAGCAGAGTTCTAATTAATACTCATCTGACTGAAGTCCACAAAATGTTAACCCTTTTGGGAGTATTTGGGAACTGAAGCATAAATAAATGTTTTCTTTAGGAGAAGGTTCGACTCTCTCTGTGCTGAGCAGCAGAGTGGGGCGGATCCTGAAGCACACACCACTCTTTAAGACAATGACAGAATCACCCTTCATCCTCTGGCTTACCTTGCTCTGCGATCTCTATCTCTCTGCGTCCAAAGTCGGCCTGTTTGATGTTCTTGATGCAGAAGTCTCCGTTGCCCTTGGAGTTCTTCTGTTGTTTGTCCCGAGGAGACGTCTCATCATCTGAGCTGTCTGTGTACGATGCCGCTAAAATAGAAAACACAGACATGTTCATGTCAGTAAAGAAAGGTCAGTCTCACTTTAACATGATTCTTGAAGGTCTGGCTGAAGTGTTGACCAATGTCCTCACCTGGAGAGTTTGTTTGAAACCCCCTTGACAAGAATTTAGTTGACAACTATTTCTGAATGATACAATAACTCACTAAAATGGATCCTGTCCAGTCATGAGCTTTGAATGGGATGCTTCCTGCAGGGGTAATCTGAGTAATAAACCTGAAGACAAGTGCCCCCCATACACTCAGTCAACAGACAAAATTTATGGATTCAACACTTAAACTTAAACCCTCAACAGCTGGCAAACAACAAAAGGTGGACATAAACATAAACTACAGTAAGCCCCGGCATCAAAACTTAAAAATAAGGTCCATGGCTATAAATCTTTTCAAAGACCGCCAATAAACAGCTACTCAAACAAACATTCTGCTTTCCTGGATGCTGGACACAAACTCTGTTCAGCTTGGTCCACATTAAAAGATCTTAGAAACCTTGGCAAATTTAGTAAAGATAAAAAGACAACTGCCAACGTATTTAACAGTTCTTTCCTCAAGAAACTGAAGAGAAACTAGAGAAGACAACATGATTACGATTCAAACAAGAGACCTGACCCTGAAAACTGGAAATCTTGCATATTCTCTTACGCTTAAATGCAACCGTAGAGAAACAAACAAACGTGTAATGTGCAGGAAGAATTTTAGTCCTCATCGTCTTTTTACAAAAGTCATAATACAACAAAAACAGACTGAGTGGACTTTTGTGCCTAATAAGACAAGCATATCCTCATAACACTCTTGTGATATTGCGTTCATGAACAAGGCTTGACCACAGTGCAATTTAACCACTGACACCTCCACAATCTTATTAGTTCATTATGGGAGCTCAAAGATCACGACCTATGACCAACGCCGAAAAGAGGAAAGAATACTTTGAAGAAAAGACCTCAAAGTATTTCTGTAGTTTCATGTTCCTAAGTAAAGGATGAATATTAGGACCTCTGATCCTGAACTTTGACCTCTAATCTCAAATCAGAACATCTTAACCTGGAACAGTTTATGGAAAAATTGGCATAAACCCTTGAAACACTTGGAATATCACCTAGAATAATTAAGAGATGATCATAAGGTTGAACGATCTTTTATCTTGTACCTCCAAAATCTGGTTAGTTCATCCTTATATCAAGCAATTAAACATGTACGACCACCTTAATTTAGAAACCAGTTCACCCATGACATTCTTCAGAGCAGATACGGAAAAGAAAAGTAACTAGCAAAACACTCCTACCACCATTATTTTCCATGAAAGGACAATGATTTTGACTGAAAAGCTTAACCGGATTTCATAGAGGTTTTAACCAAATAACTGGACTTTCAGTTTGTCCAGACAGTCAGTGGATCACTGCCACGGGTCGACAAAGGGATCAACGGGTTCAACAGCCTCTTGGGACCCAACACGGAGCTCAGCAAAATCTTTTGTTTGAAAGGGATCAAACGTTTTCAAATCTTTTTGGGGGCAAGCAGCCTCAAGCCAAGCAGACTGAGAGTTCAAGTACTGTTGGGACATTTTTGGATAAGCCAGCAACACCTATCAGTCAGGCCTGAGATGATGCACCCTGACACACAGGCGCCTTGACGCCACAAAGACAAAACATCACGGCCTCAATGTCAGTGTGTTAACAACAAGCTTGTGTATCAGTCTCCATTTCCTTCACTCTGTCTCACTTCTCTCCATCTCCACCACTTCTGGGAATCACTGATATAAAATCTGGCACTCTGGCACTGTTTGCAAGTGAAACTGGGTTGTACATAAAACAGTGCAGCATTTCTTTTCCTTGATTTAACCTTCAAAGTGTTGAGCTGAACTGTCGAACATCTAAAGGCAACCTAAAAACTGCATAAGCTCTGCTCATGACTCATCTGCCTTGCACCTCCTAACAGGCCTTCACTGTTGATTAACATATATTTTAATTGCTACCAAGATATAAGAAATAAGGTTGCAGTACTTAAGTATTTCACCCCAGAAGTCAAAGTTCCCCCATGTAACAACTATGGACCACATCAATAACTCAGGAAAATGAAAAGGTCAAAAGAGCTTAGAATTAAACCACTGCATTGAAATGGCTCTTGGTATAAAATCACATTCACTTAAAAAGTCTCATACAGTATTTTGACATACTTCACGACACATTACTGGATGAACTCATGAATTGTATCCCAAGCTTTTTGTCCTGGACACCCATGATAGTGTTACCATGGACTGGGGCCCCACTGTGTGTTTCTTTGGAGAGCAGAAGACTTACTGTTCTTGTATGCTATTGCTGTCATGTGCAAACTCATCTTTTCGGGGTGTTTTACTCCTGACTTTAATTTCAGCATAAATCTAACCAAGTGATTACAATTTGATTTATACCAAATGTATTATTTGTGTATATTTTTACAATAATGTGTGAAATATAAGGGCTAGGGGATATGGCCTTTGTTAAAATCCTCAGTTTTTTCCTCACAAAACTGGATTTTGACTCATTGATTATTTGTATCCCCTCTCAAGATTAAAAGTTCTCCAAAGGAGAAATTACACACATTATTTTTTTCTTAATTTGTTAAAACATGTCCCAAAACTAAACTGAAATTCATTTATCGAATTTAAGGACAGGCTAAAGCTTTGTTATCAAATGAACATTATGTAGTAGTAGTTCATATTAAGACAATAAAATTTAAGACTTAGAGTTCCCCTAGGCGCTATGTTTGGGCCTATTCTATCAAAAAAAGATATACATTCTCTTTAAATCAGAGTTAACTGATAATTCATTAGAAAGTCGCAGGCCTTTGAGGGCTCTGTGACCAATATGCAACACATTGATGAAAATAAAGGACAGGTCTGCCCCAATTCTCTTCACTGCTCAATTGTGACTCTCGGCTGAGGGATAAGTTTTATACCAGCCGTTCATGTTTTGAACTGCACTGCAGCTGTCCTTCATGATAAAAGAACCAAGCTCTTACTTAGACAGTAAATAGCAATATATAAATTCTTTGGTGTCTCTTACATATTTTTCTTTTTTTGTAAATCTTTGTTGTCTAATTGTAATTTTGTTTCATGCATGGCACCTTGAACAGCCTGTTTGCTAAAAGCTTACCCTTCCCTTAGCCAAGGTTTGAGGATTTGAAAGAGCTGAACACTTGCCACATGCTTTTTCTTCCTTTTCTTTGGAGAGGCCTTTACTTTTACTGACCCTTTCATTCAGCTGTGGCAGGCCACAACTTGTGCACAGCACCAAGTATAATCGATTGTAAAGCTGTCAGCGAATGTTCTCCCAACACCAGTCTCTCTTCAAATATCAAAATAGTAAAAGAATAAATATAAATAAAAAAAAAGTTTGTTTTAAATAGTGCAGAAAAGGGACATTGTAATTAGAGGTATAATTTAACTACTGTGATACAAACCCAGCTGTGCTCACAGCATGCAGTATCACAAGGAAATGCCTTCATGTCTGGCACTAACTCTTTGTATTTCCTGTGCCTCAGGCAGGCTCACTACTCACTGCCTTCTACCTTCTTGTAATGCAGGTACACTTTGCCAAACTCACTCCTACCACTCTTGAAAAATGACCATGGAGCAGTACCAGAGAGGTCTGGGTACACTGCCAGCACTGTAACAATACTGAAGTTGAAGAACACACTGTACTCTGCCAGGAAAGGATTAAAAAAGGTGGTAATCCATGTGCCATTTTCTTTTGAAATCTACCATCCTTACAGACTGGAGGAAAGGTTGGGGGGGAAAGCGAGAGGAGATTTTAGTGTCATTAAGGTGGAGGTATTGGAACTTTCATTCATTCTGGGACAAAGCAACAGAAAAGGAAAAAAAACAACACCTTGGTTTCTTGAAATCCAAACCAAATGACTTATGATATCTGTCTTTTAGATAAAAGCAAGGTTTTAGAAAGAGCCAGAAATAAAAGCTCTATATCTGGTGTATGCCTAAGCACCATTATCCTCCAAAATAATCTGTAATACCACTCAAAAGGACAGATGCCTGTAAAATTGTTGTACTACAAAGAAAAGGAAAACTTTTTTCCTCATTCAAATATTTGATCTTGTCAAAACCACTGACGGTATGTAACAAGAACAATGACTCCATCTCATTCTCTTGTACAAAACTGAAGCCAAAATTTAAGCTGGTTAATTGAGCTAAGACATGCATGCATGGAGCCATATAAATGAATCCATCTGTTTAGCTCCACCAAGAGGGTGATGTTTTTGCTGCCGTTAGTTTGTGAACAGAACAACTAAAGAAGTTGTGAACTGATTTTAGTGACGTTTTCAGGGAATGTTGGTAATTAAACATGGATGAAGTGGGGAGACTTTTGCTGGTGATAATAATCCAGGAAATTTTTAAAGGGTTTCTTAACATTGCGGGATATGGTAGTTTTTTTATTTAACATACTTTCTAATAAATCAATAACCTTTCAACATACTTGCATAACATTTCAGGGTATGTTGTTGATAGCACAAGAAAGAAGTGAAAAGATTTTAGTGGTGATCCATTTTTGATGCATATCCATGAATTTTTTTTAAAGGATTTCGTAACAGCGCTGGATAAGACCATTTTTCCCATTTTTGACAATTACTCGCCAACAAGGTTGAAAATGCCTTGGCAGAGGTTTGTGCTCTTAAAGCACTCCCGAATCACAACAAATGTTATCCCCAGACACTTAAAAAAAGAGTTGTCCAATGCTATACTATTCTTCTTTTTAAAAATATCTTTATTGAATTTCATTTTATTTGATTTATTTATTTATTTAATTCAAAACCCAACATGACTCCACCATGAGTGCAGAACTTTGCCACAATTGGCAACAGTTGCATAAAATAAACCTTCTGTTTAGCAGCAGGAAACCTTGGGCAGTAATAAAGCCATGCCCCTGCTCCTGACCAAAGCCCACATCTAATTTCTTTTTCAAATGGCATAATATCCCTTAGTTAGTATACTTAACATACTTAACGTTTATGTCACTGTGAGCCAAACAATCATGTTAGTGAGTCTAATGACTCCAGCATTAAGCCGTGCACACACAAAACAATCTGTGCTAAAGTCCAGTTTGTTCAAGACTAGAGTGGGTGCTTTGTGCTGACCGCTACCTCAGCCTGGCACGGATGGGAGAGGTGGGATCTGGCACTTGCTCATGCAGGTGCATTAGCATAGGTACGCTCTAAAAGCAACTCAACGGTTCCAACCAGGGGTGTAACAATACACGTATTTGTATTGAACCGTTTCGGTACGGGACGTTTGGTTCGGCACAGGGCTGTGCACGGGTGAGTTTGCGGGCCGCAAGTTGCGTATGGTTGTTTACATTCCGCTGCTACACATGCAGCTACATGTGCAGCCCGTGTGCATCATGGCTACTGCTAGCGATAAGCCGGAGCTTGAAGACCCTCCCCTGTCGCTAAAGTCTCCTGTTTGGGAACACTTCAGTGTCTCGGTTAAGTATTGCAACGGAGAAAGACAGGTGGATAAAACGAGGGCGGTGTGCTGACACTGTTCAGCTGAGATCAGGTACGTTTCTGGCAACACGTTGAACATGCTAACTCGTCTGAAACGGCACCACCTGAGTGTAAATATCACCGCTACAAGAAAAAAAACCCCACCTTAGGGCAAAAGCAGTTGGCATTGGCATTCAAGCAGCCTCTCCCTGGCAATTCAGATTGGGCAAAAGCTATAACAAAAGCTATTGGAGTTTTTATAGCAGCAGATCTAAGACCATATTCAGTTGTTGCAAAATGCCAGTTTCAAACACATGCTAAAGGTGATTGAGCCTCGGTATGAAGTACCCACTCATCCGCACTTCAGCCAGAAAATAATACCATCACTTTATGATCAAGCTAAATCCTCTGTTGTCCAAGACTTGTCAAAAGCATGTGCAGTACCGAGAATGACCGAACCGGGACCTCAAAACTGTGGTGCTGTGGTGTATCAAAGAATTATAAATGTTAGATGTATTTTAATTTTTCTAATTTTTCCATGTCCCAATATTAAACATGGAAGAAGTAAAGTTTCACCTCATGCTAATGCACAGCCAGTAGAGGGAGCTGCAAAGCTTTTGGCCTCTATTTAAGGGAACTGCTGTTTTGTCCATCTTTTCAAACTTTTTAAGGGGTGTTACTTACCCTGAAGGCTTGGTTCAGTCTTTTGAGGTGAGTCAGAAAAAATAATTAACATTTTTCTGGAACATTCAAAATACATTATTTTTTCAGTACAAAGAGTTGCCTATAACCCTTTTACAAAATCTGTACATCTGTATATCTTTAATAAATGTATCATGACAGAAACGTTTTTTGTTTCTAAACACAGTCTTATCCATCCATTAAGTTTAAAGTAAAGCATGCATCTCCTTATCAGTTTCTTTAGTTTTGGGACTTGGATCATTTCATACAGAAAAACCATTCCTGAAATATCTGGTCAAAATGATCTTGAGAGTGCTGAGTTCAGTGTGTCCTCAGCACTGTGGGAGCAATCAGTGAAATAAGAAGTAATGGTCTGATAGAGTTATGTGAGAAGACAGCAAATCAGAGGACAGGGTCAAAGAAAGCCAAGGGTTCAAATAAGGAGAGATGGGCTCCATGAAATCATGAAAATAACTTGAAAATTGTCAGCACTAACGCATTTGACTGGATTTACAATAGATAATAGTAAAGACTCGAGCAGCAGAAATAAACGCTGACAAAGTGCTCTCATCACTGTCCATAATAAGAGACAACGAAACACCAGATCATTATTTCAGACCTGATCTGACAGCCCGGGGCAGGCAGCAGAAGAAGTTTCTGAGAGGTGGAGTGACTTAATGAGCTGCTATCTGGTTTCAGGAGGACGGTGAAAAAAAGAGGCAGAGAAAAGAGGGAGGTGTGTGATATAACCGAGTTGGGACAAATTCAATTCTCACCTTGGGATGGGACTGCAAAGGTGGTAGATTTTTTTCTCTTTCAACAGCCAACCAGAAACAGAGCTGTTTTAGGTAACCCCTAGATGTTATTATGTAGCAGTGCCTTGTTTTAAATGTAGCTTTTTGTTTTTATTTCCTTGTGCTGAAGCTCTTGTAATTGATGTCTGTATGTTCTTGAGTGTTTGTCAAAGCACTTTGTAAATCTCTGTTTTTAAAAGTGCTATACAAATAAAGTTATTATTATTATTAAAGTGGGGCTGGGAAATATGGACAAAAAAAACATGCTTTCACATGTTTTGCCTTAAAAAAACTTGTCACAAAAACAGATCTTTTCATTTTGATTGGGATACACCATATTGTATTTTTTTCATATGTGATATACCTTTGTTTCAGAAGTCATAATTTCAGAGAATTCTCTACTCAACTAAAACTGACCCAGTCCCATTATTGTGACAGTTTACATGGGTTTGAATGAGAAAAAAAGAAAAAAAGAAAAAAAACATTTACTCTCTAATTAGAAATGCTGCTGATTTCCAAATATAGACACTCAGTGATAATATAGTGAAGCATTATGGTACTTTGATACATTCTGTCAATATTAGAGCCCATATATGGAATATAAATGGCTGATATTTGTGGCTAATGTACAGGCTATGGCAGGAATATAGCCCATATAAAGCCTACGCATTGCCAAAAAACAATAATCTACTTCTAATTTATGTGGCCAATACTGATATTGTGCCCATAATATTGTGCATCTCTAAGTTGCACAATAGACCAAAAACATGCTCATGAAGTTGACTGGTAGCTTCAAACTGCCCTTGGGTATGAATGTGAGCGTGAATTGTTGTCTGTCTCTCCATGTGTGTACCCCGCTCTCGCCCAATGTCAGCTGGGATAGGTTCCAGCCCCCTGGACCCCGAAAGGGACAGGCAGTATAGATAATGGATAGATGGATACAAAATCCTAAACACTATATAAATTGTTCAAGAACAGTCAACATTATTGTATGTTAAAGTTTTCAAAAATGCCTACATTTGTAAATACTGTTTTTTTGGAGTGCTTTGATATATCCTCCACTGTTGGTCATGGTACAAATAAGAAGTGATTACATTTGGTAATACAAATACAGATGCTGTTCCAGATTTTTTTCTAAGATTTGTTTACATTACAAGATAGTGATAATGTGGGAAAACTGCTCAAGTAACTCAAAAAAATTCTCAATGGATTTTGGGGAAGTTTGCAGTGGATGCGCATTGCGCAAGGGGGAAGTCAATAGATTTTGTTGGTGCTCCAAATTTGGATGTGGATCAGGAATTGTTTTCAAGGATTTGTTAACTTTGCGTGATAGGGCAATTTCATATTTTCAATGAGTTGTCTTACAGTTTCAGAAATGCCCTGGCAAAGGTTTGTCCTCTCTGAGCACTTCAAGGTTAATGATCTGTTGCATCCCAAAGTATATGGTCATATTTCCAACAGCAAGAAAGATGTGAAGAGAGACAGGAAGAAAAGAGGATAATATTTATAAATCAATAACCTCTGTCAAATGGTTGAGCTGTGAGTTTAGAGTTGAAGTAATTTCATTGTAAAAGTCAATAGAGAACAAAGATCAGGTAAAATGTCCTCTTTTGAGAAACACTAGTCATATTGATTTCATATATGCCATTTTTGGTTTTGATGACTGGTTTTATTATAATGCTAGGTTTACCTATCTGAGAAATTCCCCTCTTTAATAAGACATTAATAAGACATAATGTTTTTGTCTAGCATTATATTTAACCCCCACGAAATATAGATGGTCTAATTAGGTTTAAGCAGTTTGATGCATTTATGAATAAGATACAGTTACTCAAAGTTTGGTCTACCAAGCAGTTGATCTGGGATTCAAGAGGTTAACATATTCAATCCTTTACTTTGGCCACCAGGGTCCATAAAGACTAAGGTTACTTTTCAACAGGTGCCTGGCAGGAATACAAATAAAAGCAGAACAAATGAACAGTGTCAGTTGTTTAGGACTTATATTTTTGTTGCTGTTACAGGTATGTAGTATAATTTGATTTAAACAATGTCCAACGTATAATAGATATTTAAGCACATCATCAGGAAAACCACCATGTGAACATGCATTTTAAGGACCAGTTTTAGTCAGATTTCTGCCATTATTCATGATTTTTTTTTCCCTTCTTGTAAATGTTCTGACTAAGGAAGCCTATAAACTACCCCCCTTACTTCATCAGTGATGGTAATGCTTTCTTGGAAAAAAAAAAACTACTGGTCTTTATAATTTCCGGTTAGAATTCTCGAATTAAAGTTAAAACCAGTGGTATGGCCCTCCATTCCCATTGTAATCCTGACTGAAACCCATCTGTCAATCTGTAACCTTCCTAATCTGACACTATCAGCAACACAGTCAAAGCATGATCACCATCCCAGTGCAGATTAATTCATCATGCTAATGGTGTCTTTTTAAATACGTGCCCTGTACATGACCCTAACACACAACAAGAGTGCATGGAGCATCAATAAATAGAGCACATTAACACATAAACAAACATTTGTAATACTGTGTTGCCAACCAGTGCAAAGGTGTCACATGGTCATGGGGTAAGATAAGAATAACTTTAATGTGAGTGAAGGGGAATTCACTTGAGCTCTGTATTGCAGTTACAACTTCAAGATACATGGGTATCAACAAACGAAACACAAACTAAGAGCTGAAGGGGTGTACAATTTCCGATCATTATTCTTTTGTAAATCAGAGTAGTCCTAGCCTCTTAAATATTGGAATTTGATGCTTTATACTCACATACTAGAAAGCTAAATAGGCCCGCAGCAGTCTGTCACATTTATTGACAAAACAACGCACTGGACCGTTAATGCCTTGAATAATGACGAGTAGGACACTGTCCCTATTTATTCTAACTACTTCAAATAAGGTAGAAATTTAATTACTTTTCTTGCATTTAAAACTCTAAGCATGAAAAGACGAAAATTGAGCCTTTATTTGATATGTTTCATATGAAATGTATTTTGCTGAATAAACACAATAAACGCTTGAGGTGGCCTACAGTGGTCTCTGTTCTCTTCGTCTCTCAGCACCACACTCATGAATGGGAGTGAGGCTTCAGTTCAACTTCAACAACACTCTATACTTCCCAGCTGTCTCCCCTCTTTTCTCCCCCTTCAGTACAGCAGCAGCTAATCCTCAAACACAGAGCCCACAGTTTCACATGAACCATCATGTCAGAGAGTGAGAATGAGAGCTGGAGGGACTGAGTCAGCAGAATATTCTTCTAGGTCAGACACTTCCTCGTCTCCACTGATGACAAACAGACCCTGACTGGTGTGTGATTTCTAAAATCTTGTCTGAATCTGAGAAAAAAAAAAAGATACATAAAGGACAACCTGAGCACTGTAAAAGATCCTTCACTGAGAAAAGTCCCTCTGAGGTACAGATTAAAGGGCTGTCCACACAGAGGCGGGAATAATTTTGATTTTAAGACATTCTCTGGAAAGACGGCATCATTTAAAGAAATGTGTCCATCCTCATGAGAACACTGTCGTTTATATGCAAGTCCTGTAGGTGGCGCTGTAACGTTGCTGCTGATGGCATACCCCAAAACCAAAGAAGAAGATATGGAGCATGTGCATAAATCATGATAAATGTTAACAAACACTGGCGTATACTGTTCTCTTTGTCTTCTGTTGCTCACAGCGGTTGTGGAGGAGCAGTACATTTCACGGTAAAAGCCAAAACAAGCTCAGTATCTTCTGCACCAGAAACGCGACACTATTCTGCCATCGTTTCTGGTGTTGCCAGGGTTCACACATGCTGTTTAAGGGAGGGGCTTGGCAATGACACTTATATAGTGCTTTTTCTAGTCTTTGACTTCTCAAAGCAGCTTTACACCGCAGATCACACCTCCCCATTCACACCCATTTGCTCTCACTAATGATTGGAGCTTCTATTACTGCTTTCACACTAAAATTAACGGATAAACGCAGGTTTTTTCAACGCAGGTAAACCTGCTAACAATCAGCAAGGCCTTTCCCATTGGCAACAGACCCGGGTCTAATCGCCAGCAGACGAGCTGCGTGACTGTTTATTTTCTCTGGTGCTTCAAGGTGATGCCCTCACGTTGATGACATCATCAGCGCGACAAAACACGGCCATGTAAACAATGGAAAGGAGCATGGAAGCCATGGACACGGTGGTCAACTGTTTTCCATACTTTGTACTTTTGTCCCTCTTTAAAAATGTACAAACTCAGCGCAGACTGAACGACATTCGAGCACTAATGATACAAAGGCAGATGGAATTTGTTGCTGAGATGGCAAAGAGTCGAGAGTTACAGACGGAGGAGACGGGCACGATATTATGCCGTGGGCACATAACGCCAACTTCATCCGTAAATTAGCGGGTTCACCCAGGTGTGATGTTCCCACTGAAGCCGATCTGAGGCAAACTGATAAAAACTCGTGTCGCTTGCAGGGTCAGCTGTTCTTGGTCTAAATGCTGATAAGACCCTTTCCTTCTGCTGACAGGAGGCGATTGTTACCATGTTTAAACAGGTTTTTTGACCAGTGGGAAAGGGGTATAAGTCAGCTGTCCATCACTATCAGCTAACACTTTCACGCCCTTTCATGCCCATTTACATGACACTATCGCAGCAGTAGGAGCAACTTGAAGTTAAGTGTCTTACCCAGGGACACATAGCCATGTGACAGGCGGAGCTTGGCTTCAACCTGCAACCTTCCAGTTACCGATCAAGTGCTATCAGACTGCGCCACCAATGCCATGTGTTGTGCAAGGCTGCAGTTTTCAGATTCTTACTCGGGGACCCGTTTTTTTTTTAAAAATGTGTGTTTTAGGTCTCCCACAACATTGTATCCGTGTGGAGAAAGTGCCAATATGATTAAAAACTGGTGCGGATACGCCTGGATTTGCCTCAATGTGAACTGCCCCAAAGCAACCACAGATGATCTGAAGGGATGGGTCCTAACAAGAAGAGGTTTTAGTACTGTTCTGCTGAACAAAGTAAAAGCTGTTGACTAAGAATGACTTCTGTGTTCCTTTTGTTAGGTGACCCATTCACCTGTAGGAGGTTCAAGCACACTACAAAATTTAGAAGACAGAACAATCAAACAAGTTGCTATATGAAAACAGTATATAATTAGTATTAGGCAATCTAAAAACTGTTGATATCTCAGTAAAAAATCATATCAGAGCAACCCTTGTTCTTGTCAGATGTCATCTTTAGTAAAATGCACATTTGATACACAAGACAGATGTTTCTGCTAGAATTTACCTGAGCTGTAGCTGTCTGTGGAGGACTGGGAGATGGAGCGGGACAGGGAGCGCCGACCGATCTTAGAGGGACGCTTGTTGAACTCTTGCTTCTGATCAGCAAACTGGATCTGCTGGGGGAGAGGGAACAGAGATCAGGGCTTGATCCTGTTTCACGAAAGCATCAATGTACAGTAGATCACACAAACATATTATTCTCATGAGGATAACATTTTTCATTTCAAGTAACCTCAAGCACTCCTGCTACATGAGTTCGAGTCACTAATATCAGTTCATAATGTGTTTGTTAGTGACTGTGAAACAGCACAAGAACTTGATGTTTTCGAGATAAGACAGAACACAAAACGCAGATAAAAACTATTAATACATCGAGAAGAAACGTCATCTGGATGCAAGAAGAGCAGCTTTGAGTTCATTATGACTTGTAAAGATATCACAGACAATGAGGCCAGTATCAGATGGTAACGAGGCCATACAGCTGACACAACGCACCAGAATTTGGTTTGGCGTTTGTGGACTACTTATTAAAACTAGAGCACAAATAGATCATGACTTTATTGCTTTTCAAGTATTCCATCATAGCATTAATAGATTGGTGCATCATAATACATGTACTGATAAACAGAGGACCATTTATTTCAACAATAAAACAAAGTAACAGGAGTGTTAGTGTGCTAATTATGAAAGAAAAATCACTCAAACTTGTACTGGAGGAGGATTTTCTTTGGTAAGAGATTTTGTCAAAGTCACTTTCACCAGGCAGAGGTGGTGAAAAGCTCTTGTGAAGAATGAATGTCGAGCCATAATCATGTTCTTCTTTTATCAGCGTCCTTGTACAAAGTTAGTCATCCTTGGACACAACAAAGGCAAATATTTTGACATTTTTACCAGAAGGAAATAACAAAAACCAAAATCTCAACACGTTCTCTATGAGTGAGTGTGCTGGTCATAAACTGGGAGGCTGTGTCATTGTGTGGGGGGTGTTTTCATTCATTGTTACAACATGTGAGACATCCAGTAAATGACTCACACGAGAGCGGCTGATCAATCACTCAGAACATTTGAATCATCATTACCAGCTGTTGGATCACAATATGAGAAAAATCATCTTTCATTCATATCATTTGTCTCTCTTCCTCTTTGTTAAAACGCTTTTTTTTTGTTTTTTAGCAAACTTAAGTCAAGTTTTAAGTGCATCCATGAACAGCTCAGCAGCACAGAAGTGCAACAATTCTAAATAAAAAGAGCCCCAGATACCAGAGAACAGAGCTGTGTGCTCCTGTGAGCACAGCAGCACACTGAAGCATCTGGCTCTATAGGGAGATTTGTTCACACTTAAAGACACATTCAAATCAGTGCAAGACTCTGCTGCTTTTGCCTTTAGCCATAATGGAATTATACCAGTCAACAATTTTGTTATTAGTAATGTTACCTACTCCCCTCTGGAATCACCACAACAACTTACTGTGCTGGTAAAGATCGAAGGCTAGGGGGAACAATGGTGTCAACACCGACGCTGGTACTTTTGTGACAAGAAATAAATTTGGCAACACTGTCATTGCCAGCTTAAAAATACACATGATGCGTTGCTATGCACACAAGATTCTAAACCAATAGCTTGCAGCCTTCAGTAAGCAACGCTGAAATTACAACAGCATGGTTTGAGAGTAGAGTGCTTTGCTAAAGACAGCTCAGTAAGAGTGCACTCCTAAGCATGTTTATTTCTAGTACTTATAGAGCTCATATTATGCATTTAAGTTTTATATGCCTTTTGGTATGCTTTACACATCTCCCAGATGTGACAGAGTACCTCCATGCACAACAGGCATCAGGACTTCTTGCTGTCTGCTTACAACAACAGCAGCTGCCTGAACCCCTAAAAAGACCCACCAGTGTGATGTCCTACCTTTGTTTTGTCAGCATTTTAAGCCCATTGGCTTGGTCTGCCAAGCCCAATGCAGAACACAGATTGTAGACAGAATGTTTGGTTATTTTTTGTTGTTTATTCCCGCACTATTTCAGTTATTTATTTGAGCTAGTTATTTATTATTATTACTATTTTTCATTTAACTTATTCCTTATATATTAACTTATCCCTACCTGTAAACATTTCCACAGCTTTATGTAATTTTATGTTATTAACACTTTTTTCACTTATGCATGAAAGCCCTGTCTGATATAATTATGCAGTATTGTGTAACTTTCGCACACCAAATAAAAACTTTAGTTAAAAAAAAAAACAAAAAAAAAAAACAAAAAAACAAAAACAAAAGAGTCTTTGGTTGTTATAAAACATGGCACCTAACACCACTAAATTAACTAATTACTACAGAATAGAAGGGTCAACTAATCATAGTGGACGAGGCCCACAAAGGGCAGGGGGAATAAACAGTGGCAAGTTTTTCATTACAGTATAGACTTTTTAAGCACCTCTTTAAGGTAAGTGAGACAGTTAGAGCTTGGCTAAACAAACTGCTAAGGCATCCAAACCAAAGGATGAAACAAAGGTGATAGAGCCGCTGCTCCCTTTGTGGCTTTTTGGAACTGTAAGGTAATGATTTTTGTACCAAAAAAAGTTGCATGAAGCAAAACAAGATCTTATTTGAACAAACGACAGTTTGGGAAGTCATACAGGTCCTGGAGCTGAAAACTAGGGGTGTAATGATCCATCGATTTGGATCGATACATCAATTGGTTAAGCAGTGATCCAATCAAAACAGATGGAAACTCAAAACATCGATCAACATCGTTATCTTTAATTTGATTGAAGGCCCCTGAATCGCACTGAATCGAAATCGAATCGTGGCAGACTTTGTGACATCGGCAAATATCGTATCGTTGACCGAAAAATCGATATCATATTGTATCGTCATGAAACTGGTGATTTACACCCCTGCTGGAAACTGGGGGCGTTTCATTTCTACTTCAGTATCCCCAACTCATGGCAATACTCTGACCATTCAGAGGTCAGCAGTGTCTCAACGTCACATTTAGTCTTGGCTCAGCTCGCCTGAAGTCCTGCTGGAGGCCATATGGAAAACTGTGCCAGGTAAAAGGTACATTCCCTGCCAAACAAGCGAGTAAAGATGAGCCAAGTCGAGCAGATACCAAGTAGTGGAAAAGCCTCAAGACACTCAAAATAAACAGCAATGTGATAAACCTATGCTCTCTGCAAGTTTAATGTCTGTAATTAACAGCAATAAAAAGATGTGTTCACCCTGAAGAGTGTCTCAATTTGTCTGTGACTGCTGAATTGGATCAGTGCAGTTAGTCTTAATGTTGGCAACAGCTTGAAACTTCTTAAAGATGTGTTTGAAACCATGAGTGGCTTCTTTGATGAATAAAAAAAGTGGGTTGAGGCTCTAATCCTGGTCAGTGAAATGGCTGAAAACACCACAGCTTTGTTAACTAGCCAGTTACTGTAGAATGTAAAGTTAAACATGTGACTGAAAAGGTTTTTCACACCAGAAGTCCTGACCTTTAAGTATGGTCAAGAGTTCAATTTTTAACAATCAGACCAGGAAATTCAATGCCTCAAGTAGCAGAACACCACATAAGACAAAACCAACCACACATTCAGTTACATCTACAACAACAGAAAAAGGACATGCAGAGTAGGCTTAAGGGGAAAAGACTGTTTTTGTGGTTGAAAATCTTCATTTTTCAATAAAGCGGTAGAATGCTTAACCCCAAAGAATTGGTGTTATCAAGCAGTATTTAGGTCACATTGCCAAACACCACAGCTTGATTTTTTTGCCACCTTTATTAAATTGTCCATCTTTGTGCATCAGATTTCCAACATCCCAAGCGATTGCATTAACACAACAAATAAGCTGTCTGACAACAATAGCCCTGAAACTGATTCCTGACACTGAAACTGGGCAAATGCCAATGCAAACTTAATCTGTATTTGCTTTCTTTCAGTTCCAATATCACTCAAATGTAAGCTGAAGGGTTTTTCAGCCGTTCCACTTCTTCCAGAGCCTGATATTTCATCCATGCTCTCCTCTCCTCTTACCTTTTTCACACTGGGCTCACTGCTTTCCCCATCCTTTTTCTTCTTTAGCATTTTCACGTATGTGTGCTCAAGTTGCCAATCACTGAGCGTGTCTCATTCAAGGCCTTAAGGACCCCACTTCAAGGTCTGATCATTTCAGAGGCCACCTCTTCTCCCACAGCCTCCTTTTAGCCCCTGCTTCCCAGCAATCCAGCCCAAACTGGTCCAACCATGTGCCAGCAAACACAATGCAATGAATTGTTTCCCCTTCCTTTCATTTTTCCCTCCCTCTCTCTCTCTTCTACTTCTGTAGTCTTGTTTGTTGATTGTTCCTCAGACTGGGGTCCCGGGGCTGCGCATATCAAAACTGATGCTAAAATTAGCCCCAGCTGACCCAAGAGGATTTTTGATGAGTATTCAGCAAGACTGTGGCTTCAAAAGATAATGGTGCACTACAAAATATTTGATTTATGCAAAAATCTTGGATAATTAAAATGCATCCCATTTTGAAAACAGGAACAATTTGTTTTTTTAACCACCCCTTAAATAACCCATAAAAACATACCTGATCAATCTTTGATACACCAAAAGGAACAGGGAACCACAGAAAGATATA
Source organism: Cetoscarus ocellatus (assembly GCA_037902135.1). NCBI lineage: Eukaryota > Metazoa > Chordata > Actinopteri > Labriformes > Labridae > Cetoscarus > Cetoscarus ocellatus. The sequence goes on along the minus strand of JBAMNC010000948.1, from coordinate 1,563,968 downwards.
TCTAAAAGTTTAAAGAGAGTTTAGCAATGCATAGGGCTTTGTAAGTTTTGAAATAGTACTTTGATGATGCCTATACATTATGTAGCCTACTGATCTAATGGCAATAAAAAAGCAAACATGCTTTTAAAGATGATAACCATGCGTACTGGCTTGATTTAGAGGGTTGATGTTTTTAGATGTGCAAATTAGCACTACACAGCTCTTCAGGGAAAGCTCAGGTTGGGGAACACACCTAATTTTCTATAGCTGGTTGGAGGTATGGAGGTTCCATGTGACTGTAAATTGAACCAAACTGACTATTCTGTCCATTGTTCACATTGTTTACATCCAGGTAGTAGTAATTGATCTGAGCTTAAGATTTGCTTATGGCAGGCAACTGCATGGACAATTTGTTTGGCTGGTAAATAGGAGGCATACCTGGTACCAAAAGATCCCAAACTTTCCACTAATAAAGCACAGATTTCAGTGTTTCATCTCAGTGCCTTTTACAAAATTTCAGAGCCAAAGATGGTGAGCCCTCTTTACCTTCTCTGCTCCATGAATTGCCCAATATTGCCTTCAAAATGGAAATGGACATTACAGGTTACAAAAGCATTATCATACAGGCTTATGACAAAGTGATTATAATTATATTTAGAGCTGACAAGCTAAAGCAGGTTTCCAACACACATATCATCAAATCAATAGAACTTCCATGACCTGCAAAAAAGCTGCAAACTGTCACATGAACAAGTACATATTCAAAAGAAAAAACGTAACACTGACTACACAGAATTTTTATATGGTCACAGTCAAAGAACATTTTAGAATTTAAAGTCTCTCACAGGCACAAAAAAGACTTTTAAGGCCTTAAATTTCCTTTGTTCGATTTAAGACTTTTTAAGACTGTTCAAGGAACCCAAAAAGGGACAAGATTAATCCTCTTGTTGGCTCATCATAAACAGCCAAAAATCTGTGAAATGTGTAAGCTACAGAACTTGAGACACAATATTGGCTCTGAGGTTTATAAAACAAATAATGTAATGCCGAGTCACCTTCTGAGGAACATGAACTCAGGGCAACCCCCTTAAATAGCTGTCGAGACATTTCAATTACATGTCATTCAGAACCACCTACTCTTGGAAACACAAATAGATAAACTTATTTTTTAGGAAATTAGTTGTTTCTTTTTTGAAGTTTAACAGCTTGGTGGCACTTAATGAATAGTACTATTCTAACCAAAGTCATGAAGAGGTCATTCAGTGCAGACCATATATATTCCTGGAAAGCTTAACAGGTTCCACACTACTATAATATGATAAAACTACAACTCTGCATCACTGAGGATTGAAGCTAATGGTGCTAATAAGCCTGAATCCTATAACTAGCTGTAATAGGGCTAATGGTCACTTCAGCTTTATCAGATGCAGGTTAGATGAGGGGCTTTAGAAGCTCAGGGCCTCAGAGAGGGATTGAGTCTCATTTTGGGAGCTCAGAAGGAGGGGGGAATACAGCAGCTTATGACATGTTTTTGGGACAAGATTATCACAGGTTAGCCCAGGGCTCTGAACAGAGAGTACTGCCAGAGAAAATGACACAGTGGGTTTCTCATTACTATGCTGCATGAGGGCAAACAAGTGGACAGACGGGTAACTCATTTGCTCTCGCCCTTCTGATTATGTGGCTTACACTAGCCATAACCAAAACAGGTTTTCTCAAACATTGACAATAACTCAGTAGGGCAACAAAGGTTTATTTACAGCTCCAGTGGTTGTTTTTTCCAAGCATTCTTCAAACAAAAGAGAGAAGATGGAATCAACAGCCACAAGGGACAAAAATGTTCTTATACTTCCTTACAAGAAAATGCACAGGTTGAGAAAACATGTTAACAATTAAAGCTTTCACTGTTGTTCAAGCATTTCCAGCAACTGCTTAAACTTGAGATTTACTGTTGAGATATGTTAATGTCACCAATAAACCTCATCAACCGTAACCCACATGCTGTGGATACACAATATAAAGTAAAGCATTTCAGAATACATATAACATTATTTGAGCATCCTTACAGTATGTACTGCTGATGAATACTGTAAGAAGAGCAGAAATACAAAAAGTGCACAAAAAATTAAGTATTTAAAGCCATCCCACCCCACTTTCAACTTGACAACTCCTTTGTGCAAATTAGGGATGGAAATTGGTAAGATATAAATCGACACCAATGCCATTATTAGTTCTGCTAATCAATACCATTAGCTCATCAATTCTTGTGGATTTACTGTGTATACAATTTGACCTACAAAGCTTTACAACAATCAACAAACTCAAACACGTTACTCCCAAATTTCACTGCTGTGCTGCAGAGATGAATGCTTCTGCAGATTGCTTTTCCATCCACTACCTGTTGTACAGTAACACCTTTTTCTGTTGAAAATTAAGATACAATTTTAAACACTTCTTTTTTTTATCATTTCTGCTGACTGCCTCTGTGATTTCATTGATTTGCGTGGATTTTAAGGTAATTTTTAAGAAAAAGGATAATGATATTAATTCCTTGAGGGAGTTACAAGCTCTCATCTAGAATTGGTTTTCTATACCATCCCTTGCATAAATACAGATGATTTTTGTAAGCACCAAAAGCTCTTTATAAACTCTAATTATGCAAATGTGCTGCAATGTAGCTCTGTCATTGTTGCACCTTGAGACATTCACATTGATTTCATGAGGATGTGATATCTGTGTCAATGTTAAAGAGCAATATGCCTTTGGTGAAGCTTAAGAGAGCACAACAGGGTGTATGTTTCATACATACACAACGGCAGTTGCTCAAACCCTGGGCTCCCCAGCTGGGTTGGCGTGCTCCCCTATCATCAATATCACACGTCTGTATATGGAACAAATGGACAGTCCCCACATTTAGTCTCTCAATGTGCATACTGGAGGCTTAACATCACATGGTTGTAAATATTACAGCTTGAAAAAGCAGTGTGAATGGGCTAATGGTTGATACCTATCCTGAAGTAGGCATTTGGCAGAATTATCAGTATAATACTGTACATTAAGAGGATCTTTGGTCAAACAAATCAAAGTACTTTCTTCTGACATCCAACCATCTTTAAGTGCAGCAGGCGATTCAGTCTTGAATTTGTCAGAATTCAACTGTAACATCCAAAATCTTGAACTATCATGTGAGGATTTTAATATCTTTTCCTTCTTAAGTTTGAAAGTAGGTCCTGAAGTATCCAATCATTGGCAAATGATAATTATGAAACCAAATGACCTTTGACCTACAAAATTTGATCATTTAATCCCTCGCTTAGAGCAGACATTTATGCAAAGTCAGACAGAAATCACTCTTGAGATATTGGTTCAAACCAAGGGATAATAAAGGGACAAATGACCTTTGACCCAGACCCACCCAAGTCTAATCCGGATATTACTGAGCCTGGTGCTGGGCTGAGGAGCACAGCGCTGTGTGTTGCATGCCTGATGACCGTGTGTCTGAAGGACTCACGTTGCACTTCTGCAAAGCCAGTTTGCATTGTGAATCGACAAAATGTTACAGCATTAAGGAGTTACAGCTGAGGTCTATTACAACATATTTGCTGAACAACACAGTAAAAGAGCACAGAAAAAATGTATCTGACGTTTGACCGAAGTCTCTTTAAAAATTCTTGAGATCACAAACAAGGCTTCATGACCTTGACCTTTTACCCCATGGCCTCTGTAGTCCATCCACTCTATTAATGAGTTAACATGGGGAATTTGTGAAAGTTATGAGGAAATTCCTTCCTGGTGTTCTTAAGATATTGTTTACACAAGAATCTGATGAACAGATGGACGGACAGAGGGCTGGAAAGCCTTACAGACAGACTGACAGACAGATAAACTGACAGCCTATAAAAACAGTGCCTTTGGCCCTGGCTGTCATTGGAACAGAGACATTAAAAAAAATCTCATTAATCTCTTTTTCAGATAGCTACAGTGAGATATTGGGATTTATTTTGAGGCAGTGAATGAGCTGATGTGCTGGTCTGCAGCTGCTCGCAACAACATACCAAAAAAAAACACTGGTCTGCTTTTCCTGCAGTTCAATCTCTGCTATAAAACACAAAGTATCAAGTAAAATGTGTGGCACTGGCAATGAACAAGTATGATTAAGATGCTAAAGCAGATCTTACAAACATGTTGACAGCATCTGAATGACCTTAGCTACCATAACAAATCACAGAAATTATTGTATTATGTGTAAGATGGGCATTGATAAAACTAATGGCAGCAACAACACTGCTCCTGTACGACTACATTAGAGGTCTACAGAGGTTAAGGTCTTGATGACTCAGCAACTCATGTAAAACGTGTTTTCCAAAACAGTGCCCGTCATTTTGGAAAAATCATTATGAATGTGGAGCTCAATCAATGTGTAAAAATTTAGAGAGCCAGTGGGGGCAGAAATCATCTAACATGTACAACACGGGGGGGGGGGATTTTCTTTCACTGTCATTCTAAACTGAAAACACTGAGTTAAATAATCCAACACAGGGTTCACTTTTGTTGTTACATTAGCTTCGGAGTGAGTCGTAGATTCATTCTTAGTCAGAATGCATCTCTTGATATCTCTCCCTGTGCTCTGCGCTCATTATATTATGGGTACTGACTGATCGATCAGGAGGTTAATGACATGTGAATAATGTTAACTCAATACTGGCACATATGGGAGATAACCTAGGACTGCCACCTTCCTCTCTGCTTTGTGTGAATGTGGGTGTGATTCGCAATTTAATAAGCGAGCAAGGACTCATTAGAAAGAGAATACATAAATGTCAATACTTCAGGGCAAAGGGGATGAGGGATACAGATGGTGAGGCCAAATGCAGGCAGTCCTACGTGGCTGCACTGAGAGCACTAAGCTCCGACTTGTTTGAGACCTCTTAGTCAGATACAGATGCATGCTCATAATGCAGACGAAAATGTTGCAAGCACCCAACGTACTAATAACAAAATAATAAATAACTCCATTCTTAATGGCTCTGCTTGTATTTCATCGAGGGGAAAAGGGTCAGGTTTATTTCAGTTCAGTGTTTTCCAGAGAATGATAGTGTTACGTATCTGCACACACTGGGTTGGCAGTGGGGCAGGCAGAAAGAAAGCAGACAGTTGACATGTTGGAGTTACAGTAATATGACAGTTTTTAAGATAAAATACGTTCAAAGCTGATCTTATGCACTTTCAACAGAGAGAACACATCATGTATCCCACACTCTTAGAGCCCACAGGTCGCTTGCATATAGCACTATGTGAGTTAGGCAGCAAGTAGCAGCATAAAACAAGTACATACTGCTTTGTGGCATGACAGTAGTTTGCCTGTCTCAGCATCGTGATATAGAGTGGCTAGTGACTAGAATAGATTCTGACAGGCTCTACACACCTGAGAACACTCAGAGACAACAGGCTGCCCATCTGATGCTGATCTGGCTATGCTACCATTTGTTAAGCGAGTAAAAGGCTGTTTCAAGCTATCTGTTGGATCTTCTACTATGTTATCAGGTTATCTTTTCTATCATAGATCCAGTCAAACAATCCCAACTTGCATGTAATAAATGAGTCTCTTCAAAGAAGGCTGTCGGCCACAGACTGTAGGTCATGTTAATATTTGAATACACATTAGCACTGTCTAAATACCACCATGCACACCAGAAAATCTCAACACAGCCACAGCCAGCAAGCTCCTCTGTCCCTTCAAAAGAAGGGGACAGGGTCAGGGGCTCTCTGTGTGAACTACAGGCAAGCTACACACAAATAGAGAGCGTCTGGACCAGCCCGGTGAAACAACAGAAACCCCTCCAAAAAAGCAAAACAAACAGACACAGATGTTCTGCAGCACCAAATGTGACAAGAAAGGTGAAAATTCCACACAGTTAAGCTTATGAATCTACTAACCACATGTTCCTCATTTTATTTCAAAATAAAAGCAGATTCTGCACAACAGCTTCTTGAAAAAAATCAAATCAGTGTACAATATTGCACAGTATTGGCTTTTTGCCAATAGCTGCGATAGTGATTTTTCAGAACTAATTCAAACTGATGCTGATACTGACACCAGTATTCTTTTGTCCACAGTAGGAAGTCTCTACTTAACTAAATTTGATCTTTTTCCCATTGCGACAGTTTAATTGTATTGTAAACATCTGTTTAACAAATTTATATTCTTGGAAATGAAACTCTTGATTTTCAAATGTAGACAATCAGGGATAATAAGGTAATGCATTAGGGTAAACTGGCACATTCTGCTGCAAATACAGCTGATAGTGGTATATATGACACTGATAAGTATGGTGGATACATCAGCTTTAAATATTTGCAGTACTTTTCATATCTGCCATTACAGATAATGTGATTTTTTAAAATATTTTTGCTGATATGCATATCATACTGATAATATTGTTTATCCCTAAATGAAATGCTGTCATACATGGGACACTTATCAGCCTATACAGTTATTGTGTTGACAAGACCTAGCATTCCAAATTTCATCCCTCTCATTTTAAGAAATATGTGATTTACCACAAGCTTAAACTTAACTGTACTATTTACAGTCCTATGGTGTTGCAGTGATACTAATCCTCTGACTTCCATAGGCTGCTCCAACCAAGTGTACTTTTTTGTACTGAATTAGGATTTAGTGGTTAAATTATGCTTTAAGAATCTGAAAAAGGCATTAGTCTTCAGAAAGATCAGCCAGTTGTTAAATTTCATTGCAGTGGCTGTTTTTTACCTGTGGGGGGCAGTCACTCAGCACATTTCTAACACAATATGTTTGCTTTCATACCATTGGCCTGAAACGTCAAGATGTGGACCATAACTCTTTTGGGGTAATGCTGTTACCAACATCAACAGACACCAACCCCATGACAGCATTACAGAGAAAGTATACAAACTCTCAGGAATTCTTAAAGTTCTTAAGTCATCTGGAGCTACTGGTACTAATTTTAGTCTGTTTAAAAACAGACCAATGCAATTTTAATAAACTATTTCTACCCCAATCAATGTGTAAAATATCCAGTGTTTTTTATTTCAAAATATCGTCATTGATTATTTTAAAGGTCCTATGTCTTGCTGTGTTTGACCATTCAGATCATCATGTAGGATCAGATGCAGCTCTTTTTCCCTCCCCTTTGCAAACACTCAGCTCTGAAGGTGTGGGGAGGCTACAGGAGGCTATGATAATGAGCTCTGTGCTGATTGGCTGCAAAACTATGTCAAATTGGGGAGGGGGAGGAGGGGTTACAGGCCACAGAGTTTACTTTAAAACAGTCAAGGCATCTGCCTGAGACAAGCAGAAAACACATATGTAGGGGGAGGCTGTATAGCTATTACATAATAAACCCCAGGAAGTAAACAGCTGACCATTGTAAGGAGCAAGTTCTTTAAAGATGATATAGCACATTTCTCTGTGAACTGAGAGTTCAGTAAAATGTGAATTGTTCTCCTGCTCCCAACGACATCAAAAGTAAAGACAATGGATTTAGCAATAAGGAAATTTCACAAAAAAAGAAAAAAAAAACTGACCTACTGAATAATTTCCTGTCATAAGCACACATTAATTTGACTGCATCAAGAATGAAAGAATAAATTATTAAAATAATGAAAGAATCCAAATACTGTTAGCCATTTTGTTATCCCTCAAAAAGAAGGTGGACCAGAATCTATTATTTGATATCTTGAACACCCCAATAACAAAAAACAGTTACCTTTTCCTGTTTTGATTGTCGTCTCAATTCTAACATCCTGAGACAAATCAGTTAACGCGCGTCTCATTTTAGACAAAATTCTATCAAAATGCCCAACTTTTAATCCTCAGGTACTTCAGCACCTTAAATAACTTCTCTCTCCGGAGACCAAACCCTCAGAAACTGACAGATGGATCAAAATGATATATAAAGATGCAGTGGCAAAATACAATACAAGGAGGGTGGATTTAGTTACAAGTAGGCTTTTGTTTGTGAAAGAAACTTGAACTCTGTGTGGCAAAAGGTGGATGTTTGCAGTAAAAATGCAGATGAAGTACTAAAAAACAGCCGAGGAGGTCATTACACTGGATCTACTGTCTCCAAAAGGAATAGAACTGCTGCACAGCGGGAGAACAGTGGTGGGCAAGTAGGGATTGGGGTGATTCATGGTAGTGTTGTTGTCAAGAATCTTATTCCTTAATGCTGCATGCTTTTTAACAAGACAAGAGGTCACAGTGACCGTGAACCCCTAAAAAGGGATCAACATACAGCCAAAATGACGGTAAACCTTTGACCTTCAAAATCAAATCAGTTTACTCCCAAGTGAAAGTGGACATCTGTGCAAAGATTGAGCAAAGTCCCCTGAAGCATTCTTGAAATATTTCACTCACAAGCAAAGATTGAACACAAAGCCCTATGAACTGACCTTTTAAGTCAAAATCAGTGAACACTTGTAGAAAAAAAAAAAAACACTTGTAAAAAAAAATCCTTTAAAAATGGAAGAAAGTGAAACTTGATGACCTTGATCTTTGACTTTTTTAATTTTAGATTTTCTTGTAAACCTTTGGAACCAACCACAGAGGCGAGAGCAAGAAATTAATCTTTAACTAAAGATGTCTCAAAGTCTTTGAAAGCAAAACGACACCAACACAATGTCTCAGCTTTTGGAAGATCCGTCTGATGTTTTCAGCCAAACTTACGCTGTGAATAACTTCTGTCTTGGTCACGCAAAGCTCTGATATCACAACTTAACTTAAAAGGACCTCAGCAGCTGCAGTTTGACTTGACTTACGAGAGATATGGAAAGACATTTTCAAATGTCGCTCACATGCCTCTGATGTCGCACTGATCTTCTTGGCTTATCTTTAACCAGAAGAGTTGGCTAAGAAAGCCTTGTTTTTTTTGTGACGCACATTAGATGACTAAGTGACCTATATGATAGTCTAAGTGACAGTTAAATACGAGCAAATAAGTAGTAGGGTGAATATTTTTTTATAGGGAAACCAGCAGACATGAAGGAAATGAAGTGTGATACTTTAGTGTGATTAATTCTTTTGTTGTTGAACACAAAATTCACAACAAGGAATATGTTGATTAATATTGACATTACAATTTTTAAACAACTACTAATGGATCTGTATCTACATGAAAATCAATTTTAACACATTTGCACTGATGTCTAGAGAGTCACGTTCACGCAAGATAGTGTCTGTTAACTTTAGCTATTTTGCTGTTCAATAGAGCTGAAAAACACGCTGTATAGATGCAGCCACTTCAATTTCCCCCGGACAAATGCCTGCCAAATACCAGCAAATGGGAGTCCACCCCACCTCTTTGCAGAGTATTCCCCATGAAACGGTGTCTCCCTCACAAGAGCACATCCAGTTGGGTTTTAATCTTTGCCCTTATTAGAGTAGTATTACAATAAATCAGTATCTACACGTTTGTCTCACAATTGCCTGGAATCTTGTTGGTGATTGTTCCAGTCACAGGCCAGTCAAGCGTCAGTCAAGGAAGGAGGAAAAAAATTTAAGAGGCTCTATCTGTAGCTCCATCTGCTCCTCCCTTAAATTAAAATGAGAGCTGTTTTCAAGAACATACATTGCACTGTAAAGGAATGGAGGGTGAATTTTACTTAGAAGCCCAGCACTGGTAACAGAGGGATGTTTTTGACATTCTTTCCATTGACTTTCAGAGTTTTACAGTAAAACAAAGACCATTTTTTTCTTTTTTTTGCTAGAATTTTAACTCCAATACAATACACACACATACAGAAAAAAATCTTAAGTGGTTTCTCTGATGATTTTTCCAAACATGATAATCTCTATCTTCTATGACAACAACTGACAAATCTTCAGCTTGGTATTTTTTGTTGAGAAAACTAAGTCATCCATACTAATTCCCTTGAATATAATACATTTAAAATTAGTTGTTGAGCAAATCATTTGAAGAATCTTAAATTATATATAATAAAACATAATAATATTGTTTTTATGAAAGTGTACTCCTATTACTATTGCAGAGGAGAAAGGCACTTGATGGCTTCCAACAAGAAAAAAATCCCAAAGGCTACATACACTATCTTCCTGGTAAAAAAAAGGCTTTGAACTGTGACACTATGCTGTATGCGTGCCATACATGTGTACTCAGCTGTAGCTATGGGGATTTTAGCTGGTATGTAGCACTGAGGGCACACAGTGATGTCTTTACAGCTGTGCGGTCTGCAGGGATCCCACACATGGTGCATGGAATAAACTCCCTTCTTCAAGTCTGCAGAGGGCCCCCAGCCTCTGATACAAAAAAAGCACTCACAGCTGTATATTAGCCTTTTCACTGTTTATATGGTCTCTTTTCGAAACCATTGCAAATGAAAAGCAATTTCCACACCTGTTTTAGAGAAAGAAACCTGACCCCCCTGATTTAACACAATGAGGTTAAAGGATGAAGCAAAGACCCCAGCTACAGCACAGCCTTCGGCCTCTAAACAACCTCGGTTTGAGGTCCAGTTAGTTGAAACATTTCTATTGATTTGACTAACAGTAAAGGGCGGAGGTGTAATAGGATTTATGAGCAGAAATGGACTATAAAGCTTATCAGTAATTTCAATGAGTGTATAATTACTTTACATTGTATGGTTCTGAAAGGAACTTTGAGGGTACATTTCAACCAGTGTTAATGTTACTTTTAAAGGTGCTTTTAAACCCAATCTCTGAGATGGTGTTGACACGGCTCCGTTTTCGGCCGAATCCGAAGAGTTTTCATTGCGTTTTAGCCTCCCGTTTACATGAGACCGGTGCCTGGAGCGCCTGAATCTGCAAACTTTTGAAACCACGGTCCAAGGCGGAGAGTTTTCAAAACACATCGCCACCCGGTCTCATGTAAACAGGATTCAGCGTTTCAGGGGGAAACGCTGACGTCACTGCATGCGCAGTACTCTTTCACATGAAGGCTGTGTGCGCATACCAGGAACAACAACAGCTTCGGCCATCTCCCGAGTAACATGTGTGCTGCTTCCCGTGCTCGGTTTGTTATCCAGACAAAACTATGCAGACAAATTTGTTGTCCAGACAGATTTGTTGTCCAGACAAGAGACTCCTACGTCTTGGTGCGTCCACTCGCCATTGTTGTTTGTGGAAAATTTTTCTTCTTCATAAGTGTGTTGTAACTGAACTGTTTCTCTGCAAGCCTACATCGCCATCTACTGGACTGGCATGCGCGCTACAGCGTTTTCAGTCGTTCCGGAGTCTCCGTCTGAACGCAGATCGTTTTTGATTGCGTAGCGTTTCTGGTGGAAACTGAGTCGTTTAAACAGCCTCTGAATCTTACTCTTTTAAAAAGACACAAGTTTGTTTTGGGAGCTTTGCACGGTTGCTTGGTGATTTCTACCTCATCTAAGTCACTATTTTGCAATTTCTTTTGACCTCTGTGTAGATAATTTTGTAGCATCTGTTTTTATTATCTTTTACTATTTATAATACTGCAGTTTCAGCTCTCAGCCTGCAGTGATTGTTGTGAAATGCAGAACTAGGCATAAAGTCACGCTGCCCACCTCTGCTTTTCACTGTTAGCTTTAAACTGAGGGATTTTTTTTAGTGGCACTCTCCAAAAGGTTTATTAACCTAACAGCTAACTAACATTATCTCTAATTGCAGGACTTTCCACTAATGAGTTTAAAAAAAAAAAAAAAAAGACAAAAAGTGGCATCAACCTTGCAAGCTTGGTCTGTGCAGCACATTGCAAGTTTGTTTTATTACTTAAAGAACACATGCCTCACTACACATCTTCTGAACGTATTAACTGCATCTTTGCACAGCCTGGTATGACCCATCACCTGTATCTATGCAGACAGTTAACAATACCTCAGATGTGATAACCTTTACAGCCCTTTAACATTCTAACAATATGATATCAAACTTGGCAGAGTAATACAGTATAGAACACAGTTCAATAAAAACAACCTATTGCAGGCTTAAAGTATGTTTTTGTTGTTCTTATCTGCATAAAAATCAAATAATGGGGATACTCCCACAAAATAAAGGCTGTCCTCTCTACCTTCTAGCAGCATTCATGCTGACACAGCAACAGGTTTACCTTTTAGGGGTACACAGCTGTGTACCAAGAAGTTGAAGAAAAACAGAACTGATGCAGATGCTTGTGGCATTTCTTTGTTTTATGGCAGAAAAGGAATGGGAGATTCAGTATTCCTATTTTGGTAACCTGTTACTTTAAAGAGAACATTATACTATGATGGATGCATTACTATATACAACTTAAAAGATATGTGAGTACTCTATCATAGAAGAACGACATAATTCTTTCCCACAAAAATTATGAAGTGCTCATGCACAACCACTATCATGCTGTTTGGAGACTAAAACGACCTGCTTTCTCATGTCAGTGACTACTCTTCAATCAAAGTGTGTCTGATATTATCACTAGATGGAGAACAGATAACTTTGCAGGCAGAGCATGTCTCCTGCATGTACAGTACATTCAGGGTAAAGACAACCCGGCTTCATTAAAGGTAGTTGTTCAGTTGCATGAAGCAGATCTTCAGTGAAAGTTTCCATGTGGTCAAAAGCATCATACTCCACTGCTTGTCAATGTGCTTGTCTAAGATATGTTCTAAAGTGACAAAATTATTAATTAAATTTGACCTTTAAAGTAACTGCGCTCACCACTTTTCTGCCTCTTTGCCTTGAAAGTGATTTACAGACCCACATAAGAACATTTACAATTGTTTAATTAAAAATGTAAATAATACATATTAAAATAACAGCATTTATCACATGTAAATGCAATCAATTTCAATTTCAAATAGAATCTGTTACTCAAAATCATTGCAATTTATTTTGAATGGAAAAAAAATTCCATGGTATCATACTTGTACAATACTGTTCAGCCCTGCTCTAACAGAACACTTTGTAACGTGTCAGCCCTAACACTGCTCTCCACTGATGCCGATATGCACTGACATGTTTCTATAGTAGCCCAGAAAGGACAAAACAAACAGCGGGGGCCTTCTGTGTACACTGCAAGTTTCACAGCCACTATGGGTTCTCCTACAAGCATTAAAAGAAGGAAAATCCACACACTGGTCTTTTATATTTTATTTAATTTGATTTTTTATTATTTTTTGCTGCCTTGCCTACAAAACATGAGTAATTCTTGCCACTGGCTTTCATTCTCAAGCTCCCACATTTTCTCATCACCTCAGACTTAACACCACAATCGTGTTTTGGGTTACGTTTCCTTGTGAGTGTCATGTTTCTGATTCATGTCTTTGTTTACATCTCACTCTCAGCTCATTGCTCTTCCTTTAAAAGCTCCAGGCATGAGTGTGTACTTAAATGGCACTACAAGCAGGGCCTGGAAAGACTATGGTTTCTCTGGTCTCACAGGAGAATCACTTGTCAGCTCCTCCATCTGCTGCCAAATGTCAGTATATAAACAGAGTGGAGATCACAGCGTTACATGGACATTTGTATTCAGGATAATTTTCCACCGGTGTTTGAATTTTTCAGTTAGCTCAAGGACAAAGGTGGAGTTTCTCAGGTGAGCCAAGGACAACATGAAAGGAAGAGAGGAACCAGAATTAAATAAGGATGACAACACTTCAGCCCTGTCTCTCATCATTAACTCAAACTTTGAAACAATCCAAGAAATCTGTGAGATTTTACAGAATTAATAGAGCCTTTAAAGATGCAAAATATTCATTAAAGCTGCCCTGGAGAGACAGGACACTGACCTCAGAGCAACCCATTAAAATCAAACAGCTGTCTTCAGTCACTGCTCCACCTCCTCCATGCTAAAACCAAAGCGCCATTGTCCACAGAGACAAAACTGAATGAGACAAACTCTGTTTGTCTTTTGCCATAGATACTAAGAGCCCATGTGTGGTGAAATGAAGCCTCAGCTGATCAACATCTGATTGTCTGAGAGTGAGAAAAGTCAACTAACAGCTGCTGCCTCTGATGCACTTCATGTCAGACAAAATCATTTACTTTTGGCAACATTTTAAAAATCAGGACAGTCAACAAATAAAGTACACTTAGCATGGTAGCCATCATCCCCTAATTTTTATCTCAATTTGAAATGAGTAACATTTGAGCATTATAGATGCAATGATAATAAAGTAGGAGTCCTTGAACCTCAGGACCAATGAAATTGGTAAGGAAACTAGGGATGTGTGTTCCAAAAAAGACGATATTAAGAAAGTCACTGGCAATTATTTGAAGAAAATTCACACATTTCAGGAGCTGGGCCCAGATTGAAATCTTGAGTTTGTAACCTTGATGCTAACACAAAATGCAAACTACCACTGACAGGCTAGCAGGTTTAGCATTGTTTTGTGCTCATTTTTAAATGGTTACGGGTAAAATCTGTATGGTATGTCCTGCATGTTCGTTAGCTCTGTCATAGAGTGGTGCAGGAATGAGTCCAAAAATGCAAAGTGAGGCAGCATTTAGCACTTCCTGGTTCCCAATCCTCTAAAGTGAATGGGATTTAATGGTTTCAGATAAATGCCTGAAATTATGTTCATGATGAACAAAGCACGAGATTTCAAAGTTTAATAGAAAGTAACAAAATGCATCTGATGTTGCCTGCTTTTGAATCTTAAACTGTTATTGTGTGTTTAAAACAATGGTTGCTAACCAACTGTTAAAAGGACTACAAAAATGGCCAGAGATCTGATGGCAAGCATTTGTGATTGTTTTTTAATAATCAATAATTCATATCAGGTCAACCGATTATTTGGAAAGTCTCAAACAATAAGGTATAATCAGATGTTCAACACTGGAAAATTGTAGTTGCTTTTAAGTTGAAATGTCATGTTGTAGTCCTATAACAGCTTACTGGTAGATCCTTGTTTGAGCTTTTCACTCTCGCCGATTACGTTTAAGCTTAAAATGTGGTAAAAAAGTAAGTCTGTCTGCTAATACTGTATTATCACCAAAGAACAGAACATGTAAGTCTTCATAATTTTCTGTTGGCTAAGGAGCTTACTGTCAGATATCATCCAAAACACAGTTAAAAAAATCCCATAGACTTTTAGTGGGCTAGCAGTTGAGAGAACAAGGGCGTTGGTAACTTATGATTGCATCTGCATTTGCCTACAAAACTACTTCATCCCTGCTCCACTCTATAATCGTCATACAGACAGCAGCCTGATGGTATAAGGGTACTGCTTACCGTTGTTAGTTTAGACAGAGGTTGGCTCCCTTTATTTTATTTTATTTATTTATTTTGGGGGGGGGGGGGATTGTTTGTTGGCTGTTATTGATAGTGGAGACAGTGGGTAGAATAGGAAAGTGAGGTAGAAAGCAGGGGAATACACATGGCAAATGAGCTTCAAGCCAGACCTGCCTGGTAGGTAAGAACCACAGCAAGACTGCAATTCTTTTGTGTGCGCCAAGGTTTGATAAACAGCTCTCCCATCAGCACAAACAAACCAGACTTACTTGGAAAGACAAATCAAGCAAGCTTGAAACACACTAAACATACTGGGTATGAGAGCATCCTTAGGGGCATGAAGAAAACATTTGCACCTTTCTTCTGTATTTTATTCATTAGCCTGAGAATTTGAGTGGACTCAAGCTGTTCTCTGTAAAAGGTTTGGGGGAAAAATGAAAAAGAAGAAAAAGGCTGAAATACCCTTTTAATAGATAAAAAGACACTTAACCGTTTCAGAATGAATCTAAATTTGTTTACTGGTGCCTTTCCTACCAATTTAACCAATCTGCTTGAGGACATCAAGTTTAGTCAATATGCATAGCTCAATAACCTTGTTTGAGAAGTTATTAACATTCATCTTTATATATCCACTACCATTCAACACTGCAAAGGAATCATAAAAGCTGAGGAGACTTAAACTCAAAGATCAGGCTTTCTGTTTCTCAGTTGTACAGGACAGCAGCTCCCAGTAGAAACTTTTTAAGTTTACATATATCTTTGGTTTTAATTTTGCCAAACATCATTCCAGCCTGTTGGTAAAGTGCCTCTGTAAAGAAACCCCAATGGGATTTAAAAGGAAGGAAATGTCCCCCACCAAGGCCGGTGGAAGGCCTTCCGTTTACACCCTCTCACTGCAGCAGCCCTCCAGGGAAGCCCAGCCATCATCACTGGCATCACAACACGAACTCCAGCCAAGACTACACACTGAAATGATGAATGTGTGAGCAGTGGGCATTAAACAACAAACCCTATTCATCATTCTGGCACTTTTGTTGCTAATCCTGACAGCAATCTCTGCCTGATGTTTCATTCATTTAAACCTTATGACCAGGGAGCAGACTAAAGCACAGTGGAGCCAATGTCTTCAGTGCCAATTAAGAATCTCAAATGAATGCCCCAATCAGGTTTTTTCCTACGTCTTACTGATCAGCAATGTAGAGAAGCTGACAAAGATACTTACACCAGTGCATTCTAATTTTGTGTGGCATAGAATCCAGTTCAGTGGAGGGTCAGCCTACTCAGACTTGCACTACTTGTGGGAGACCAGGACCTCCTGTAGGTGGCAGTGTAGATTGACACTTACAAAAGTGTGCACTTATGGCAGTAAAACAAACAACTACAGGGTTTCTTGTGTGCCATTTATTGACCAGAGCAATGACAACCACTGAAGATCTGGACCTGCTGACAGTGGGGGTACAGTCACTGAAGACCAGCCTCTCTTCGCTGAGCATCTACCTTAGGCATTGTGTCAGTGTGTCTGTGACTGGAGCTGTACAATCTGCAGCCTTAAAGCGCATACAGGGGACACACAGACTCTGCATGCCATGGTCAGTTCTCTGACAACGGCAGCTAATATCAGAGAGACTTTTGGACTTTTTCAATCAGCTAGAGTTTACTCTGATGTTTGGGTTTTCCATTTGGGTTTGTACCTAATACCTGCACAGCTTTTCAGATCACCTCCAGCAGAGTAAGCAGAGCCAAGAACAGTGGAGAAACTGACAATCTGAATGGTCAGAGTTGGCCACTAGTTGGGGTTATCTGATGTAGAAATAAAAGCCCTCTGATTCCAAATTTTTTGGGTGTTGAGTATAATTAATGTCAATATTTTATCTCCACCATGCAGATTATGATTTGCCGGGATATGGTTGTCTGTTTGTTTGTTAGCAAGATTATGCAAAAACTACTGGACAGATTTTGCTTAAATTTTTAGGAGATGCTCATAACGGTCAAACTTAAATAGGATTAGATTTTGATGGTGGTCCAGATAACTGCCATTAGCGGATGATCATTTCTGCTTAATAACTGTCGAACTTATAATGATATCAACATGATTCCAAGTGCTAGGTGTGGGTTTTCAGGGTCAAGGAATCATACTATGATGGTAACTTTATCATGAAACTATTGCTTATAGATGTAACAGCAATATGTGAGCTAACTTTCGCGGCGGTTTGCGCTCTCCGAGTGCTTTCTAATTTAAGAAAACAGATGAACCATTTTTGACAGTGAAGTCTAGGATGGTATTGTTAATATGATCTTGTTTTGAAGTATTTGGTCAATGACTTGGAAGATATGGCTGCCATCTTATTTTAACACCTATTAGTGCATTGTACTTTCACTTTCACTCGATGGTACAATGAACAAAGGGTCTAAAAATGAGGGCCAAGTCAAGAGGAAACACACAAGGGCGAAGGGAAAAGAACAATATATTGTCCTTAAATATGAATGCAGGGCTGTGGGAGATCGGACATTTCAAGTAAGAGCTTTGGTGTGACGGACTGAAGAATTTCCACTGTTAAAAGATTTGTTCTAAGATGCTGAAATGACATTGTGCAAAAAAGTTATATCTGGCTATTTATTATGACCATAACAAGACTTGAAAGGCAGGATAGTGTGACCAAAAACAAACAAACAGACATATACAACTGAACCTCTTCAGAGTCACCAATGAATGCTGACTGAAAACATGACTTGCAACTACACCCGCTACTGTTGTGACAACACCAGCTCAGCTCTGGTAAGCCAGTACTGACCAGGAAATCTCATATAACCATCAGACAGACACCAAGTCTGTGTCAGTGATGGAGGGATGATTGGAAAACATGGCTTGTGAGAACTTTTCCAGACAGAGGATGAGTAAAAATAGTATGAGCTCAGCGTGTGGACATCTTCGAGTCAATTTAGAAGACTCAATTCATCTTTCAGCATTATATGTCCAGTGATCTGCTTTAATGGTCCATCTTCTATTACGCACAGTGCCTTGCTGGGCATCAGCCTCAGTGTCAATGTGATGATAGCAGAAGAAATCAGGATGACTAAACAAAGTTAAAATGAGCACAGGCAGAGGAGATCAGACGAGCTAAGTGCAAAGCTGAGGATTTCAAAATCAAAAGGGCTAAAGGGACTTTAATAGCTTTATGTATGGGTGCTGTCTTCTAAAAGGCCAGAAAACTTAATGATAGCACAAAAACAGACTGCAGGGAGAGGAAAAAGAAGAGCATGTCCTGTTAACAGCTTAACGCTATAAACAAACATCTAATATCCTCAAGCTAAATCCTAAAAGTGCTGCAGACAGATAGTCCAGATCTGACAGCAAGCTGAGGAGACATGAGTTTCAGTGTCTACCAAATCCACCTTTATTCTATAAAATACAAAAATGAAATGGTTATAAACATAAACATTAGATTAATCTTCCACTTAGTTATCAAGGTCCTTATCTTGAAGTCATGTCTTTGTGTGCAGCTTAGATGCTTTGTATGGCATAATTTCTCTGTTCTAAGGACACAGATCATTCAAACAAAGGGAGTAAACAAAAGAGGTCCGATAAAAATTAATCATGTCACCATTTTCTGACGGATCAGCAATTAAAGAAACAATGGACAGTGCAACTGTTCCAGAGCATGGAACATTTAAGAATGTCCAAAATTATAAATAACTATAAAACAGAACAAGTGGAAAGGGTCCATTCTTAGCAGTGGTTTGTTATGGTGGTTAACAATCATGCTCAAAAAGTTTGTGTTGATGGCTAATGTTAACCATTTGTGGTTAGTGTGCTTATAAATGTTGTAACCTTTGAATGTTATCCTACTTCAACCCATGCAGCAACTTTAGATGCTAAAATAATGAGGCCTGTGATGAAGGTTTAAAAAAATTGCAGTCCATCAAGAGTCAATTTGAAGCTGGATGCAAAAATCAAGGAATACTAATTTGATTTCATGTTAAATTGCTAATTTTAATTACAAAAAAATGGCTGGTCAAGAAAAGAGTCTTTCCCTATTAGCATAAACTGCACTCATTTTCATTAATGATATATTTGTATCATTGCAGTACGCGTGAGCTGCCTTTAAAGCATGACGCTTGGTGGCTCTTTGCAATTTCAAGGCCCGTCTCAGCTTCATCTCGTTGTATAAAGACTGATCTGAGGGTAGGTCAGGTTCAAAACAACAATCTAAAGGCAATCATTGACACTGAGTTCGATGACAGGATCCTCTCTGAGCAGATAAGAATTTCTTTGTAATTTCAATAAAGCACATTTGCACTGAGTGACCTCAAGGCGAGACTTCCTTTTCTACAGTGTGTAGCAACAGCATGTGCAGTATAAACACTTTGTTTTTGTCTACAATGTCTTAACATCTGAAGTCTCATTCTAGCTAGCTCTTCATAAAAAATCAAACACCTTTCTGTGGAATTGGTAAATAAAAGTGAGGTGAAGACAGCATTTCCAAATTGGAAAATCGTGTTGTTTAGCCTCAAAACTCTTCAGAAACCAGTTTCTGACATCACTGAGAAATCATCCACCTTTATAAATGGCTACAGTTGAATCATAGGGTAGGAGAGGCATAAATGCTAAGCTTAGGAGAAGATGAACAAAAGTAAGCTAAGTATTTATTTAGCTAACTAGTATTGTAAGTCCAGAATCTGTCTAATGCTGATGTAAGGTTTTGGTAACCATTGTGGTTGAAAAGTGTTTTTGTCAGCTCCACCCACCTCTGCTGCTTTCCTTGTTTACCTTGTTATGGGGACTTTATTCAATTAAATACAGCACTTCATATAGTGTATATACAACAAACTGCAGGTATGTTTCTGTTACAAATGAATTTCACATAAGGTAAAGGCCAAGGTGCACCTGCTGGTTTGAGTTGGAG
The DNA here is from genome assembly GCA_037902135.1 of Cetoscarus ocellatus. Taxonomy (NCBI): domain Eukaryota; kingdom Metazoa; phylum Chordata; class Actinopteri; order Labriformes; family Labridae; genus Cetoscarus; species Cetoscarus ocellatus. The sequence goes on along the minus strand of JBAMNC010000948.1, from coordinate 1,543,885 downwards.
CTGCTCCCAAGGCATTCTGAGGTCCCTAGCTGTGCAAACCACAAGACCACCTTTTAACAGCTTTCTCCCTTATTGTGTACAACTCCCTGTGTAATGTAAACCTTTATTCACTTGGTATTAATTTGGCAGAGGCAGGAGGAGGTGACAGCTCCTCAGTTTTGACTCGACTTGGGAATGTCTAATTCCAACAGCTGAGGGAATGAGTTCTGTGTTTTGATGCAGGATTCAGTGACAAAACGTGTAGCAAAAGGAACAGAATAATCAAGGTCCACCACAGGAAAGCAGCACAAACATGACTGAAGTACAGCAGCAGACCGACATTCAAGACCTTTAGTAGCTGTTAAAAAATGAAAACATCCTTCAAGAGCCACTTAATCACAACAAAACTGTCACTGAACATGCTGAATTTTCTCATCAATGCAGCTGTGTTGTAAGTGAATGATTAATACATTTTGAGAGAATGAAAACACCATCAAGTGCCTGAGCCCACATTACTACACATACACAGAAGCAGACGCACCCTTAGGATAGTTGGCAGTAACAACAAAGTGCCTTTATCCCGTTGAGTTTATCAAATATCTCTTGATGCACCAATAAACATCCAGATCGGCATCTTTGTTTTTACAACTCTTTTGATAAAAATCTACCATAACATCTTGCTGAATAATGGCTTTATTGTCCTTCCGATTTTGTTTTGGGTACTTTAATCCTCAGGTTTTTATCACCGGAAAGGATTTTGTTAAGCTGTCAGTTTGGCCTGTAAGAAGCTGATGGGCAATATGACTGAAGTTGTATTTTTTCACTTGTTAGTGGTACAATCTCCCCCTCGTTATGTGTCGTCTGATTCCCTTTTAGATCCTCTTACTTTGCCACAACACTCCCTCTCACACAACCTGACAGACTGATGAGTACACCACGGTTTTTATTATGCACATGTTTCTTTGAGGAAGTCCTCAGATTGGACATCAAAGAGCTGTGGACAGTGGAAAAGCAGTTCAATGCTCTCAACTGCTATTCCTGGGTTACTATTGTGTTTGTGTACAAGAAAGGCACCAAAATAGACTGAAGCAGACACTGAGGTGCCCGTGTTTTCATCCTCTCCTTCTCTCTCTGCGTCTTCTCTCACTACTTCACACTTACACACAGTCTTGTCCTTTTCACGACTTTTCCACGATCCTAATTGAAGCCAGATCAAACACAATCCCTGCTAGCGTGGGATACTTTGCCCTCAGATTCAACTCACACAATGTCTGGTACATCCTGTGCCGGGTGATGTCTCGGACAGGTGACAGGAGGGAATAAGAGATCTTTCATTCTTTGATTGTGACCCGGTCACAAATTCAAGTCAGCCTCCAGCTATTTTCATTATACCTTCAAATACAAACACACCCAGACATTTCTGTTATGTGTTCATTCTGACAGAACTGACAGGCTGTGCACACCGGCTGACAATCAGGCAAGCTGCCAGTAATGTCCAGTGCCGAGTAACCCAAGGTCATGGTTGAGCATATCCAAAAATGTTTAAAGACATGGAAGTGGATGGCATTGAGGATCTATTGCTGTCATCAGTTCAAAAACAAGCCAAAGACTTGTTTTAAAAGAAACATATTCACATATACAGGACAACAAATGCTTGATCTGTCTCTGGCATTGTCCTTACAGGTAAACTATACCTTCCTTCCTCTCGTCCTCTCTTTGTTTAGCTGCCGTGCGAACCATCTCCTCTCCCTTTTTCGTCTCAATAACATAAACATTTGTCATGGTTCTTTACGTTAACAACACTCAACCTTTCCACTAACTTTAGTTGAACCATGCAATAATTGAGACTTTTTTGAAGACACTGCCCCGTGACGTTAGGGAGAATATTGGTCTGAGGCATGGAGAGAGCTACATGGAGTATGAAACCTTAACTTTATCTCGAGTCCGTGGCAATTTGTGCCCGCACGTTTATCTGTGTTGGAAACATAACTGAGAATTTATTGGTTGATGTCCGTTTTTTTGTGCTGAATGTGGTCACTGCATGGGTTGAATGGTTGTCGATAATGCACCAATTATGAAACTACAGTGCTGTGCTCCCCCAATGGCTCCGCATGCTCCCCTCTTACATTTTTCTTCTTTGATAATATGTCCGTTCTTCTAAACTCTCAAGTGAACTTTTATACAACAAGACAAAACAATAACCTGGACCTACCACTGTATCATATCTCTAGGTCAGTGCTCAGTAAAATACCACAGCGTTCAAATATAGAACAAGTATTTTTATTTAATGACAAAGTCTCTGTCCCTGTCCAAATACAGTTTGATGCTAAAAAATGTTTTGATGTCAAAGACTTTTTGTTCACGATCTGTGTTATGATCCAATTTAAATTTTTCTTGACAAAATACGGTTTATGTACCATTTTCTTTTGTTATATTCTGTGTCTGTGTTAGTGTAGTCTCTCATTTTGGTAAAATGTATGTTATTGATTTTTGTTCGTTTCTTTTTCTGTTATTACAGGATTTAATGCCTTTTTTTCTAAGGATTTTATCTGTGTTCACTCTTGGGTGAGGTCTGTAAATAAGCCCACATTGGGTTTCTACCTCACCTGAACATGTAACTTAATCTTATTCACAGTTTTCTTTGACTTCTCTTTTAACTATGTATAGATATACAAAAAAAAAAGTCCAAAGAGGGGCTTAAATAATTCCCCAAATCCCCCTCTGTAATGTCCACTGGGGAAACTTTATATTACAGAGACATAAATACTGCTGCATGAAACTGGACTTAGGCTTGTGGTTCAGGTTTCCTTCTGTATATTTAGATGAGCAAGCCGCAGATAAAAATGATCATAACTTGGAAAGGAGCATTACCCTGAACACAATTATTGTGAGTTTTTCACGGTTATAAAACACTATCAGTCTCTTGAATTAAAAAGTGCAAAGCAGACTGAAGTAGATCCTGATATGAGAATCCCTTTTATAACAAACTGCAAAATGAAAAATGAAACCTGTTTGAATTAAAAAATAAAATTCAATAAAATTCTGACACCAGAATTAAAATTTAGTTGAGATACAAAACACTCTGTACCTTGCTTTATAGTTCTGATTGATATGTTCTAATCTTAATCACTACATAATAGGTATGTTAAAAATGAACCCCATATTGCACAGAGAGGGATAGACAGATGTAGTTACACTTTCAACATGCTGTAGTTAATCACTTACCATCTCTCTGCACTTTTCTCTGTTAAATCTCACCAATCAGGGAGAAACAAATGAGTACATTTAAGTGTCATTGGCCACTTTTTTCCCCTTTTGGCTTGGAAATCACTACTTTTGCTCATCACTGGCCCTTTGAGTCATAAGTCAAGTAACTGTCTAATACGTGAGAAAAACATGGAGGCAGTTAAGTCACAGTTGGTTTTGTAATGATGTTGATATTGAAAGTAACAGCTGCAGTGAAACTATCTTCATGGCTGCTCATAACAAATAAGGTTAAGAATGTTATGTTGGAGAAATATTTCAAATGTTGCTTTAACTTCAATCCCTCTGTTTGCTTTGCTGTCAGAGGTATATCTGTGCAAGTACATGCAGAGATTGCAGATGTATGCCTCTGTGTTTACAGGTGGGGAGGTGCAGAGCTCTTATGACCTTGAAATGACACACAGAGGTCAACATGACAGTGTTTTCCACTATATCTGATCACTCGTGCATGCAGTTATCCATATACATACATGGTGCTTAATGCAACATGTGAGGAACATGAGGTGGCGTGTAGGTCTGCATCGTCTATAGGAGACCGGAAATATAAACAGCAGACTGCATGATGGAAGGTGGATGCTGCAGTGGAGGTTTAATAATCCATCTCTTATCCAATAGCGAAGACATTCCTGACTATCCCTGACCAATAGAAGTGAGAAAAGAAGAAGGAAGCAGCATGCAGGACGTGGTGTGTGTGTCTGAGACTGCAACATGATGGCCCGAGGGAGGCTGTGATGTAAGAATGGCTCCTGCTGATTTATACCCACAGACAAGTGCTCAGACTGTAAATAATGGCACACATACACACACGCGCTCACAGTCACGCAATTACCACCACATACACTTGGTGGTTACTGAGCTCGCACGCAATTACCAGTGGCTCAACACGTGCCCACACACACACACACACACAAAGCATGTATATGTTGCCAGAGGCTTCATGCCAACACAGGGCTTCACCACAGTCAAGAGCAGCCACGTCACTGCTCTCTGACTCTGAACCCTACACACTGTGTCAGCATGCAGTATGTAGAATGTGAAGGAACACAGATATATTATAGAGATGAAACGTTAACACCACAATTGACCGCTGCTGGAGGATGTGGCTTATGTGTGACTCTTTCTGCCATGTGAGGAGCACAGTTGCATAATTTTATGTGTCAAAATACATCCAAGATTTGCATTTAAAAACCCTATCGTTAGGCAAAATGAACATATGAAAAACAAGAACTACCATGATGGTGAAGTCGCACTGCAATTTGGCCCAACTCGAAGGCCTTATTACCTTCGCCAAGGAGTCTATGTTTTTTTGCCCTGTTTGTTGTCTGTTTGTCTGTCTGTTAACAAGATTATGCAAAAACTACTGGACAAATTTTGCTGAAATTTTTAGGAGATGCTGGTAATGACCCAACTTAAAAATGATTAGATTCTGGTGGTGATCCAGACAACCGCCATTAGCAAATGATTGTTTTTGCTCAATAACTGTCTAACTAATAATGATATCAACATGATTCTGAGTGCTAGGTGTGGGTTTTCAGGGTCAATGAATCATATTATGATGCTAACTTTATCATGGAACTATTGCTTATAGATGTAACAGCAATATGTGAGCTACCTTGAGGGAGGTTTGCAGCCTCTGAGTGCTTTCTAGTTTAAATTAACGAGCCTTTCCTAACAAAGGAAAATATCCATTTAAATCGTAAATCAAATTTTGTGGAAAAAAAAAAAAAAAAAAAAATATCGGGAATTATTTTTAGGTCATATCGCCCAACCCTACCAGAAGCCCTCAGAGAAGCTGTGAGATATCACCTTCACAGGCAACAGATAAGCATTAGGCTAACTGATCTTGATTTTTAACCTATAATTTCCAAAGACAAATCAGTTCATCCTTGAGTCAGAGTACACACTCAACTCTGGTTCTAGTAACAGCCAGGCACAGGCTTAACCCATAGACTGTAAAAGAAATACACGAAGCCATGTGACACCAGCCATCTGATTATAAAAAGAGCCTTTGGAAACATGTGGATGCCAAGTAATGCAATTCTCGTGTGTCATCTCAACCAACCTCTGGCTCAACCAATTCAAAAATAGAGGCCGTGCTGAGATAGGACTTAAGACTGTCTGGCCATTCAATGTGGACTTGCAGTCTTGTCCATCATGTCCCTATTTCCAAAACCATAATTCCTCAACAAAATAAAATAAAAACAAGCACGATTTCAAAACAAACATCACCTATACAGTGAGAGCACACAGATGTACTATATATTTAGACCAAAGCCATTTTTTGAGCCAGGCTATAAATGTTTCTTTCGGCCAGAAAAAAACATCTGTTCCCCACACACAGCCATATCACCTCCAGGGTTTCTGCAGTCAGCCTCATGTGGACACCCGAGGAACTACAGCTTTAGGCAATTTCACATGGGCCTCTATTTAAAGCCCTGGAGATTGACGCCTGGCCTAACCTCACAGCACAGCTCGTAATCATAGGGTGACAAAACAGTGAAGATATTATCCTGGGAGAAGGGCTGGGATGAGTAGAAAAGGGTGTTTTATTGGACAGAAATCAGAATATGCCCAACAGGCCTAGCTGACATAAAAAGACTTCTACTATCTAAAGCAGAGAGAAATTGTGTGTTGGTGGGGTATGATGTCTTCCAACTGCCCCCAGACTACTTGTAGACAGATCTTAACATAGATGTAATGCATGGATAGTGCACTTAACTTCTGGGGAGCATATGTCGAGCAAATGTATTGGGACAAAACTCAACGAAGGCCATATAGCGGACATTAATGCCAGAGGACGAAAGACAGCTGTCCCCAAAAGGGCACCTCAAGTCAGAGAACAGAAAGTCCAGGCCTGAGTGTGAAGTAGCTGAAGTCGACAAAGGTGGACACAGTAACTGAGGGCAGCAAAGGTAAGTGAAGGTCTTGCTGACATTAACAAGCATGTTAAATCAAACAACAGAAATTTTTAAGCATGTGTTAAAATGTTTTGATGTACCCTTCGAACATCTGCATTGCCAGACCGATCTTAACTTAGTTCTGCATAGTGTGACTTAGCCCAATGCTGCTTGACGTTTTCCTCTATGTCGGCAAAGTTGGATAAAATATCTGTGTGTAAATGTGGCTTTAAATAAATAGCACTGAATTTGCATTGCTGTCTGAGTGCTTTGTTGACTTTGGAAATGTTGATTTACAATGTGGCTTGAAGCATCCCAAATAATTTCATTTTTTCTCCAGCCATATCAGCCTAAAATTTGGTATTGTGGCCATCCTAACCTACACATAAGTAATCTAGATGGTGTACATAGTCAAACAAATGGAGATAAAAATGTTTCCTATGAAGAAGGACAACAAATTCAATTTACTTGCATTGACTTTTCTTGCTTTTAGTGCAGCTATAAAACAATGGAAAGCTTGCAGTACTATCTACACTGAGCACTGTGAACTAAAACAGTCCTTGTCCCTCTGATATGGTCTGATAGTCTCTGTAACAAACAGGGACACTGATACCAGCGGAGAACCGACAATGAATGATGAGCTTAGTGACAGATTAAACCCTACCTGTGTCCTAACAGACAGGGGGAGAAGAAGACAGACAGCACACTCAGAGCTTTCTTTAACTTTTTTTTTTTTTTCATTCACATGCCTCTGCTCTCTCAGCTTGATGGGGGAGGACTTGCTGCCAAGGCTGCAGGCTTCATGTCATTCAGGGACAAGTTAAAGCTTTCCTCAGTTAGTTTGAATTTCTTCTGAATTGGCAAGATTAAGAAATGTGTTTTTCACCTTTAGGGCAAATTTAAATTCTTACAAACCATAATCATCAGGTGCATTACCTTCAAATTATTGATCTTGTTTAGCCGTCTCTCTCTGAGCACACAAATCAGCAAACTCCAGTTGTGTAACAGGGTTTTTTTGCCCATGCAGACCAAAGTAGGACACAGTTAAGAGGAGGAAAAATAAAGGCTTTGTGATCAGATCCTGTTGACAATTGACTTCCATTCAGACTGACAGCAGAGCATCCGGCATTAGCATTGATCACATTGTTTCTCCCTCTATACGGCTCTCTGATACAAGAGAAAAAGATATGTATTTACAGCGTTGTCCATCAAGTGAGGGATCAACATTGCTGAAGCTCTCACACAAATTACACTGCAGCTATATCTCCTGTAAGTATCATCAACTCATCTGTTTACACATGCAATCATCCTTCTACATCAGTAAATGCTTTTTATCACATTGGCCCATTTTTCCACAACTGTCGCTCAGAGGAGTCAATAAATCCTTTCTCACTGGATTGGAAAACAAATGGATTGTCAGTTTCAGTCTTTGAGCCCAATGATGCAGGTAATCACAGGTTTGAAGGTAAACAAAGAGATGTAAACAGAAGACAGACTAAGTACAAATTAAGTGGTTCATTTCTACAATTGCATGTTTGTGGGTGAGTGGGGAGGGGGTTCTTGCTGCCTGATTTTCCATAAATAGCCTTTTACTCCCTGTGGGGGAGGTATAATTACATCAAAGGAACACAGACTGGGGGTGGTGCTGCTCTATTTCTGAATAAACCCATTATGGGGGTCATTGAAGTATGTTGTATTAGGAGTGTTGATTTTTACTTTCTCTAATCCTCTTGATAAAAGCTCTGGAGCCTAGAAGTTTAACAAAAACAGAAATACACAGTAAGAAAATTCCTGGTTAAAATTGCTATTAAACACTCTTCCAACAGCAATCAATCAGTAATTTGTCACAAGAAAGACGCTGATTGCAGCGATGAACCAGCAGGCATTACTTGGTTTTGATGATAATTAAAGTCTACTTTAAGAGCACTTAAATGTTTTACTACCTTGAGCTTTTTCCAAATAAGTACTCCTAGATTTAAAGGATATTTAACAGGAAGTGTCCCTGAAATCTTTCCGAGTTGATTGTTCCCGAGTATCTGACGCTGGGGGACTATCCCTGTCAGACAGGGGGTCTCTTGACAGAAAAAGAACAATGTTAAAGTGCTAGACAAGGCACACAGTCCACCATATGATGCTATACAGAGAATATTTGCCCCTAATCTAAAGCTATCTGAAGGTCAGCATATCCATGTATCAACAGAAGAGCAGAAATCACATCCTTGTAAACAGGTAATGTTACAAATTACTGTCATTACGTGCACGAAGATTGCACTGCTGCTCACAATGACGTCTATAGGTGCCAGACGCTCCATATAAAAGTCATCAAATCTTCCTAAGGTCAGTTTTCTAAAAATTTACACCTGAGTTCTTATTTGAGCTTATCCAGAATAAGGGTGGACATTTTACTAAGAGACCATCCCTGCAGACTCTGATGCTATATGATGCTATATTCATCCACTTCACACATGTTAAGAGAGAATGAATATTGCGAACATAGTGTTTAATCCCTGTTGTAAAAAACAGATTGAACACTATTCAGCTAACCTCACAGCTGTCATTATGATGAGAAATGTCCCAAAGCAAATAACTTAGAATCTCATTAAACTGAAATTTTAATTAAAAGTCTGGCAGACAATTCTGAAGTCTCAAAACACTGTTAAATCACGAGGGGAAGGGGGTTAAATTACTTGTAAGGAAAATGCCAGAGAGATAGATGAGGAAGTATGTTGTGTATACTACTGATGGCAGTAGCTGCTCAAGGGTTGCCATCTTGGTGGGATGTGCAGGACCAGGTGAAAACCCGCCACACGGGACCTCCGTGTGTCTAAATGCCGGGCATCACTTTGGCCTTGTGGACACTCACAACTTCGCAGATGCGCCAAGCAGTAAACAGGCCATTGGGAGCTACTGGGGCCGTTAAGAGGGAGAGGGAGAAGTCCTTATGCTGAAGACTTTGTTTTGTGCATAGAAGTACTCTTTCACAAGGAGGAGGCTTGTAAAACACATTACAGGGGATATAAAACTTTGTTGTTTTTGGCCACTGCTGATTGTTTGTCCTTAACAGCCACAAAAGTTTTGAAGACAGACAGTTACCTGAGGTTTAGTCAAGGGTTAAAGTATATCAAGAAAATGTTTACATCATCTTGTGACCTTGTTTCCCTACAAGTATTTCTTAATCCTCATGTCCCGCAAAATCAATTTTCTTTGCTCACAGCCAACTTATATAGGACCCTACATAATCCACGACCACGGAATCACGGAGAAAATCATGTAATTGAACATTAAACGTGGAAATGGTCGACATTTTATGTAAAAGCTTTTTTTCTGACAAAAAGGAAAGTATCTCTCTGGAAAATGCTCCGAGAGGGTCACTAATGATGGGGACAACGCACACTTCACTTCCCCTTCCCCTCCTCTTCCTCTCATTAATGATGCAAACATGTCAAAGCGGACGCCTGAGACACCGGCTAAGTTGGCAAAGAAGCTACAAAACTCTGGGCTCACTCCAAAGAACAGGGCAGAGCAGTTTCCCAACGATTATTATGTGTCAGACGCTCAAATGTTCTGCAAATGTTGTCTACATACTGTCGACTGGACCCGTAAAGATATGTGTGAGGACCACCTGAAGAGTGAGTGTCTATATTTCATTACTTTATACTGTGTCTCTGGGTTAATTTTGCATAAATATTAAAAACAGAATTCTTAAAAAAATTAAAACCAAAAAAAAAAAACAGAATATGAGAAAAAATAAAATGGAATTTGGGAAAAATAACAAAGCTTTTATGAAGTATACAGATGAGAAGGGAACTTTGTTTCATTGTATGTGGCAGTGTAATAAGATTAACAGTTCTGGGAAGAGGTTAAAAAGAGATTGAAAAGATGATGAAAGATATTCTAAAGGATCCTGGGTTATTTATTTTAGGACTATATCCCAAAAAATGATGAAATGCCTTTAACTGTATCTTTCTCTTTATTTTCAGTTATGTCCTTACATACTATTTCATATGTGCAATAAGCTATATGGAAGATGGCATACGTCTGAGAAGTGATGAGTTTATAAGTCAGCGTGTTGAGTGCTTTTGTGAATCGGCACTCGTGTATGTTAATTGTCTGTTTTGTTACTTAAATATGCAAAATTCAATAAAAATATTGTTTAAAAAAAATAACAGATTTTGTAGGGCCCTACTTATATTACCCCTATGTGCATTTTACCGAGAGATTGCTGCTGCCAGAGTGGTTAGCAACATCAGTACTCAGTGATATACTTGTGCTTTAATTAATAATCAAACAATACCGACAGACTACATTTCCTTTATTTCAAAACACAGTTTCTGTCCCCTGTACTTTGACTCAACATAATGCTGGATTGTTTCTATTTCCTTTCCCTCCACGTCTCTGGCCTCTGCCTGCCAGGGGTTTGTGGTTTTGGCCTGACTAATAGGAAGCAGGGCAGACAGATGGGTTTGCAGGGGTTCATTTCAGGCTTTGTGAGGGCTCTTTTGTGAGGCAGCACTTTCTGAACACAATGTTGGCTCTTTGTTCACATGCAAGGCTTGAGTATGAAGCTGCATTCCTCATCATGCCGCACAGCCAGTTCAGTCTTAACGTCCACTACTGTCCACTGATCCTCATGTATACACAACACTCAGGGTTAGTGGGCACACATCACACACAAATCAACAGGGCTGGTGCTTACTCGCTTGCTCAACAGTAACCGAACCGAAGGGGTTTAAAATTTCACACGACACTGGCTGCTTGTGAGAGGAAAGGTTCCAGGAAAGCCGAGCACTCTCGTTTTCCCTTCATTATGCTCACTTGCCTGTTCCAAGAACCTGAGCCTTGTAAAAAGCCCTCAGATGGAGGGATGTGTAACTCAATGAGCTGTACAGCGCACACTCGGAGATAGTGAGCTGTGATGACGGAGCAAACGGGGAATCACAGATGCAGTGCGTGGGTGGTACAGTCAGAAAAAGGGAGACACACAGGAGCAGGTTGAGTACAGGACAGGTGACAGCTACAACAGGTCAAAGCCTCAGTAACACTCATTAACTATTGTTCTGAAATGTCATAAAAGGTCTGCTTTGAACACAGACAGGGCGACCGGCAAAATGAACAATTTTAGTGACATTTGAGGAATTGCATTAACATTTGAACAAGAGTCTATTTCAATAGAATTAATTAAAGCAAATAACAATTTAGCTGGATATCGACTAAACCTCTCAGCAGGGGCAAGGCTGAACACCTCAATCAAATATTAGCTATTCATATGAGCACGCCATTCTGCATTAATTACTCACAGGTAGTCATAATCTAATTTCTTTCATGGTGTAGGTCAGGGACGGGCAGCTTTACAATAACTTCATAATAAGTTAGTTAAAATTCAAGAGGAACAAAAAAGCTCCCATGATAGAGTATTACATCAAGATTTATCTTTTACTCAAATGAAAGTAGTAAATTAATGTGCTGAACAGGCATGCCTTGATCAGGCTTTTCTTGGCCGATACCAATCACTGCTCATACTTTGTGTTTTGTTCGAACTGGTTCAGTGTTTACGCCACAAAAGAGGTACAAACAGATCACAAGGAGGAATTCAATAAAGTATCCTACAGGGAGGACATCTGAATAACACAATGACCATGGTTACATGATGTCTTTTAATTCAGAATTAAGTATTCATTATACAATAATTCAGAATTAAAGTATTCTCCTTCATGTTACATGGAAATAGTAATTCCGAATTGAGGGTTACATAGAAACACATTTTTTTCGCCTTTATTCAATTCCGCTTAAGGTCTGGGGGTTTGGGAATGGTTCTGATTGGACAGGGGGCGGATGTGACGTATTCACGTCTACCAGAAGAAAATAAACTCCAGTTCAGCGTCTCCAGCGTCTCTGTCAGGGAAACCTCATCCAACTTGGATGCTACAACTTTAAAAAGGTCAGCATTTTTATGCTTACGTTCATCCACTCTTTTCATTATTTACAAATCGTCTAAGGCTCTAATTAAATAAATTGTCTCGGCTCAGGTCCAAAGCTTGCTTCAGGTGGCCATCCTGTTCCCGTCAGCACGGAATTTGTGCGTCATTGCGACAGGAAAAAGGAACGAGCATGCGCAGAATGACTGGAATTAATTTAAAGTCGAATGAACGTAAACATGATCGAGGAATTATTCAATTCGGAGTTAAAATCAGAATAAACCAGCCACCTACTTCGGAATTCAGTTTAATTCAGAATGGTCATTTTCATTCGGAATTAGGTGTTTACGAGGTCATTTTTAATCTTTTAAAGAGGATTTAAGTTTTATTCTGAATTAAAGGGGAATTAAAGCTCTCATGTAAACATAGCCAATGAAATGACTAATCTATTACACGCTTTGATTTATGTGAATTAACAAAATCATTGACCTACTGACAGACAAACAGAGCAAATATAGTTTGATCAATAAAAGGCAATACATTCAAAATAATAACGAATATTAACTCAGATAAACAATGTACCAGGTGTAATTATTTAATATTGCCAAGAAAACAAATTCCACCCCCACTCAAAATTATTTAATCATGATTAAGCCAAAATCGACATCTCCAACTCTGTCAGTTACTTTTAACACATTGTGTTCTTAGCTTCCTCAATTACTCATTTTACTAAGCCAACCTGAAGGCATCACAATGATTCTGACATGTTCTTGAACACACCACCAAAGTTAATAAGCAAGAGCTGACCATGCAGCTCAAGAACCTTGACCTTAGACCTCTAAAACTGAATCAGTTTTTCCTTGAGTCAAATTTAACATGTGCAAACTTTGAGAAAAAGCCCTCTATACATCTACGAGATCTGACTGAAAACTGATCTTGAAGATGTAGATGTTTGACCTTTGGTCTCTAATATCTTCTCAGTTCATCCTCTGATCACAGCAGACATCTGTGAAAATGTTGAGGAAAATACCTCAGTGCATTGAAATATAGTGGTCCCCCCTCAATCGCGGGGGTTAGGTTCCAGACCCACCCGCGATAAGTGAATCCACGGAATAGAAATACCGTATTTAAATATACCTTTGCCATGTTTTTATAAGTTTTACGTTACTTTTAAAAGAATTTTAACGTCTTTAAACACACTTTTAAAACAATAGACAAAATCAATACACAAAACACTAAAGTTGTGCAGAACACTGATCACTGTAGAGAGAGACGCAGAATTGAGAGAGAACAAAGCAAGCATCTCTCCTCCCTGCGAGATGCGAAGCCACATGATACACAGCAGCCAATCAGTGGCCAAGAAAAAATTACCATCATTCTGATTGGCTGAATCGGTATGTACGGGCAATTATATTGTGATGCACGAGATTTAAACTCATAGACAATGCTGCAGAATGCCGCGAAATGGCGAAAATGTACACTATCAAAATTAATAGGCGTTACGGAAAAAAAACGTGAAATACCGTGACCGCGAAAACTGAACCGTGATGTCACAGGGGTTGGCTGTACTACATTCATCAGTAATGAATGAATGTGAGAGCCTCAACTTTGACTGTTGACTTTTAAAATGAAATTCCTCGAGACAGGGTGGACACTAATGCAAACTTCAAGAAAATAATCTGAAGCCTTTTTCTTTATCCACCTGCAACTGCATGTTTATATGCCTGTAGTCACACTAATACGGTGATACCATGTGTGAAAGTTGTTGAGATGTTTGGGGCAGATGATGTGAAGCCTTAATCACTGTTACCTAAAAAATAATAACAGGAACTTGGAGATCAAGAGAAAATTGACATCCAATCCAATTATAGCTGCTTGAAAATCCCATCTGGACAGTGATGAAGGGAAAACTCTGACAGCTTGGTGGGTGAGAGTAACTCAAACTGGTGTAAAGTACTAACAGCCCATGTCCTAAGTCGGCCTCTGTGGCAGAGATGAAGATGGTTAGAGAGGCATGATGGCTCTGCAAGGTGCTGAGATTTACGCTGTGAGCAGGCAGAATGCATCGCACATGAGCAGAAGGAGAGTGAAAGCTTGAAAGGCGCTCACAAACAAAACAATACAAACAGAGGAGTAAGTAGTGTAGGAATACATCCCACAGTAAGTGTTCATTTTGGATTTTTCTCTATGCTGTCCTTTAATCAGCTGATACAGCTGGAAGAATAGAAGAGTTAAAGCATCTGAGAAGGATATAATAAAGAGGAGTAACACCTTTTTAAGGAATGGAGATAGCAACCTGATTCTATATTTTACAACCTGGAAATCAATACATCTGAGCCGATCAACTTCTAAATATCTGCATTTAGTGATTTCTTCCTCACTTTATCAGATCATGGGGTGCAAATATAAATCAGCTCTTACAAGATAAAACATGAGCTTAAAGCATATCAGTATTAAAAATTAAATTAAACCAGCATGTGGCACCTTTAACTGAGATAGATAAAAACCTCCAGTACTCTGGCTGGTGCTTTACAAAGCATTCAGACTTTTGATGTCCTGAAGTAATTCAAATGTTAAGTGTGGTCCAAAATTGTGCCTTTCTGATCAGGCCAAAAACTCCTGATTAACCTTGGGAAAACCTTTTTCTGCAAAGCTCACACTCTTGTTCTGCAAAGCTGCTGGTTCATGGTTGGCCCATGACCCTCGCCTCTCCCCTTACTTTGACCCTGCTGGTGAACTTTGACAACCCTCACATACTGTCCTCTGTGACAACTCTAACACCAATGAAAGCTTGTGTCAGCACAGCACAGTGCTGAATCTAATACAGAGCTGGACAGAGGGAGCAGGGCTTCAAGGCAAACCTCTGTTACTGCTATTGCAAGAAAACTAAAGTTACTCTGCAAAAACAAAAGCTCTATGAGACCTTAGTTTGCTTTATTTTATCAGTATGGAAAAGCTTGTGTAGAATTAAGCCTGCAGCTAACAGAAGACAAGTCTACAAAATGGGGAGGAATCAGTGCGCTTGTGAGTAACTTGAGTGTCAACATGTAATAAACCAGAAAAGCCCTCAGAGAGCGCAGACCTCTGCCAAGCAGCTCAGTTACTGCAGCAGCTTTTCCACAACCCCTGTAAAAGGTACAATTCTGGATCACAATGTGCTCCGATTGGACGGCCGAGTCTCCGCTGATGTCTTTCCGTGTGGAGAACTCCTCCGTTGGCATTGCAAAGGAAGCTGGGTAATGTAGTGACATGGGCTTGAAAGATGTTGACGCGAGTTTGCAAATAAACTACAATTCCCATAATGATGTAAAGGGGGCAGAACCCTCACAGCAGCGAGGAGAAATAACTGGGATTTCCCATTATAAACTTAAATGTTTTTTGTGACGTCAATCTGGATCAGATCCAGATGAAATTGAACGTGATGATAGAGTTATATTATATTTATTATCGGGTAAATTTTGAAGCGAATCCACCAAGTGATGTCAGAGATATGATTTTTTTTTTTAAATACGGCCCAATGTTAAGTTGTGGGATTTTCCGCATATTTTGGGAATTTTTTGCATCCACACAAATATGCGGATCACCACCTAAATGTAATGGCTTCTTCCTTGGACCAAACCACACCTCTGGTAAAAAATTTTCATGTAAATCCATCCAGTAGTTTTTGTGTAATCATGCTAACAGACAATCAGACAGATAGACCCTTGCGAAAACATAACCCTCTTGGCGGAAATAATAATGCTAAGAACGGTTTCATGGATATGCTGTGGCAGACTACTATGGCTAAGAGTACGCGAGGTAGACTGGTCAAATGCATACTGATTAATTTTTCCCTAAGGCCTGAGACACACATAAAGATGTTAAAATTCTTAACCAATTTTGAAACTGTGAGGGCCCACACATGAAGACTGATAACAACAGATTTAATGGTTTTGTTCCTGTTGTGTGTTGTGTGCCACAAAGATGGAGAGAAACAGGACACCACAAACCAACCAACTTATTTACTAATCTAAATTTTAACGAAGGTAAGTGGACAATTGTGCAGGTCAAATGTTTTCCCAATCTCTCCTGAGATCTCCACAAGTTAGGAGTGTGGAATTCAATCGAACAGGCTGCACATACCACTGTGGACTCTTTCTTTTCTTGGTTAATCTTGACATTCATGGATGAAAAGGGTGAACAGGGGAGGAGGAAGAGAGTAGATACAATAGTCTCTTACTCTTAGTTTTCACAGCATGGCCCCACATTCTCCCGGTCAACTCACAGCACAGGAATGTTTAGGACAGTAGTGGAAATATCGCCAAAAATAAATAGCATTTGTCTTTTAGCTACTCCAAAAGGACATTTAATATTTTCAAATGACCTAAAAACTTCTAACTTTTCAATAAAGGCTCTGGTGAAAAAGAGGGGAAAGGGGACACAGACCTTTCTAAAAAGCACAGCATGGGTCAACCCTACACAAAATACGACCTTGCGAGCTGTAATGTTAAAAGTCCAAACTCTCTCCGTCTCCCTTTAGAGCTTTATCTTTCATGCTTTCATGGAGCTGGAAATTTGGAAGAGTGAGAGGGGGTGGTAATAAAGGAGCCACAGGCTGAATTTGAACTTGGTCTGCTTCTTTTCAGGACAACAGCCTCTGCACACGCAGGCAACACCACCTGGCTACTGAGTTTAAGCAAGGTCAGAGCAGACTGATTTTATTTAGGTTATTTACAGACATAATCTAAGTAATCTCAAAATACCTTTGTAAAAAACAAGAGCAGGATTAAGCTATGACGACATTTTACATCATAGAAAGAAGGTAGGATCCCCTGCAGAAATGCATCTGATCAGCGCTGTGTGCACACACAGTTCAGTCTCTGAGCTGATTCACAGAGGAGAGGGAATACGGGAAGAGAGCAACATGATCTTCTCTGAGGCTCGGCACAATCTGACGAAAATCCAGCATGAAGATAACAACAAGCCACAGAGCAGTGACGGCTTAACAATTAACTTTTTGACTTTATGAAGTCAAAAGAACGCAAAGTGACCTAATAAGCAAAATGACAGAACAGACTACACTCCAGGGTCTCTGAAAGTCTTTCATTAACCCCTTACCCTCAGCTCAAGTAGAATCAATGCATTTTCTCTCCAGCAATTTTTCAAACCACACTCAAACAACTACACTGTGACAGCATATCTTTAATCACTAAAACAAACACTTTTGGCATTACGATAATCAATGCATAAGTAATTACACAGAACAAGTCCTAAAAGTAATTTGAACTGGCCACCAAATTACAAACCCTGATTTCTGAAGCACTGGACGTTAAGTAAAATAAGAATAAAAACAGAAGACACTAAACTGCAAATAATTTTAAACCCACTGAATACAACACACAGACATGATGCTTAATATTCATGTGGAAAAGTTTGTTCCTTTTTTGGCTAAAAATCTGCCAGCTAGTGAGTGAGTCAGACTTTACTATTCAAGCACCATCAGCCCAGATTTTCAATTGCTTTGTCTTGTGTCAAGAACAACCAAGGACACGTCTGGGGGACATCATAACCTTCAACAGGGAGTCTTTGTCCTGCCTCCTCAAAGATGTTGACCAATGAGAGCACAGATGGCTCTGCACATGCAACGGTCGGAGATGCAGACAAACCAAACAGCAAAACTAAAGAAGAATTTAGCTGTTGCTTTAAAATGGACCTTTGAGATAATGGAAAAGTCTGTCAAGCTCTAAAAGGTCCCATGTCCTAGTGCATTTGGTGATTTTCACCATGTCTTGGGTGTCTATTAAGCAAAGATTTGATTAAAGTTTTAATAAAAAAGGAAAAAAATAATCTCTGAGGGGGATCATGCATCTGTTTTATCCTTTCTCTTTGGAAACACTTGGATCTGAGGGTGCAGCGAGGTGACGGGAGGCTATTATTTTGAGCTCTGCACTGATTGACTGCCCAAAAGATGTCTAATGGGAGGGGGAAGAGGTTACATACTGCTGAGCTGACTTTCAAACAGTCATGGCCTCTGTCTGTGATTAGCAGAAAAAGCACATGTAGGTTGAGGCTGCATAGCTATTACAGAAAAACCCCAGGAAGCAAAAAAATAGTGTTTTAGGGGAATTTTCATAGAGTTTAGTGAAAGGTGTTGCGTTCTTCTGCTCCACAAGCTCCTTCTAACAACATTAAAGGCAAAGAAAATGTATTTTGCGGGATATGAGTCCTTTAAAAAATTACTGACTGTATGTTTTGTAGAGAATCAGACAGCTGACTGAGTATGAGAAGCATAACCAAGAAACTGCAACCCGGTGATTACCTTCAATTTGCATCAAGCTAACATGTCATTTACCAGGGTGTTTGAAAAGGCTAAAAATACTGTGGAGTACTGTCAATAAAGAATGTTAGTTTGCTGTTTTTTGTATCCTCCTATATCCTCCAGTCATTATGACTGTTGTAATGTTGATCGGATCTGACTGTGTGATCTATCATGCCTGTTGGTCATGTCACTACACAGCTTTATGGCTCTCTGACAGCCTGATATGACACGATGACATAACAACAGACGAACATTTGTGTGGATCTGGTTTCATCATTTAACTGCTTTACAGCTGAGTTACAACAGAAAGAAGTTTGAAGGGAATGACGCCACACATCAAAACTATTAGCGTTAATGTTAAAATATTACCAAATCATATTCTGAACTAATAACTGAAAATCCAAATTTTCAGATTAAATATTAAGCATTTGGTCGTCATGCTGTATTTAACTGATATAGGTTGAGAAGAGTTTGTATTTAAGCATTTTCTATATTTATTCACATTTTACACATGCCAACTCTTTCTGAATATGGTTTGTAGAATATGCAGAATGGATTCAAATGCATTATCCCATACAAGACCGACACATTGATTAAAACCCTGGATGCCTCTCTGAATCCAAAGCCTAGTATTCCACGAAGAGTTCCTACTCAAGTAGAGCAGCCACGGACGGTTTAAGCCTGTTTGCCAGTAAGCATTACCAAGAACACCAGCTTACAGGATGACATAACATTAGATCAGAAGACCAAGAATGACCTCGGTTACCAACTGTGCTTGAATCTTCAGACAGATCGCTTAAAACTTCTAAAAAGATCTATAAACAGCTAATCATACAGGTGTTGGCTCAGGATGTTTACATGCAGGTCAAAAACTCAATTTACACTGTAAGTCTGATCAAAAAAATTGGACTTTTCAAGTGCATGTCAACATATTTTTGCAACTGAAATCACCTTTCATAGATTTTCTACAAAGTCAGACTGTTATGCCAACATAACACTAATGTTGATCTAACGTTGACAATACGGTCCGAGCTATGGGGAGGGGGCTGGTCGTCCTAAGGAGATGTGCTAAATTTCTACCACAGCATTGTATCAAGCTGGTTCTTCAAACACTTGTTCTTACTCATTTAGACTACTGCCCAGCAGTTTGGTCTAGCGCATCAAACGCTGACTTAGAGAAATTACAGTTAATACAGAATAGAGCTGCAAGGCTGGCACTGAACTATGACAGAAGGGCGAACATTAATAAAATGCATTCGACATTAGGTTGGTTATCGGTGAAAGAAAGAATTGTCATTTCTTTGCTTTGTTCATTTAGGAACATTTCTATATATCAGGTTCCTAATGTTCTTTATGATCAATTAAATTACAGTAGGGATGGTCACAATTTTAATACAAGGCATGCTTCCAGAGGTTGTTTTACACTACCACTCACAAATACCAATGCAGGACAAAATACTTTTTTGTATAGAGGCATGAAAATATGGAATAGTATTCCATCAGAGATCACAAGTTTAACCAGTAAAATTGTTTTTAAAAAGACTTTGAAGAAATATCTAATGTAATCCAGATTATCTTAACAGTATTTCTACTGTATAACTTAACGTGACATGCAGAATCTTGTAATTATCTTTTAGAAACATTTAAACTGTAGTTCTGTTCAAATGCACTGCTTACAGTGGACTCATTCATTCATTCATTTATAGAATTTTTTAAAATTGTAATTTATTGATTGACGTACATACACCCTGATCTTTGGGCATCTAGGAGATTGTCACTATGACTGTCAGATGGTTGCTGTTTTAACAGTCTTATTTTTTTTTTTTTTGTTCTTCTTGTTTCAATTTTAGAGTGTATTGAATGACATTGATGTATTTTGTGGATTGCTTTTTAATGTGTGGACCCCAGGAAGAGTAGCTGTTGCTTCGGCAGTAGCTAATGGGGTTCCAAAATAAAAATGAAAATAAACACAGTTGAAGACTGATATTCTTTTGAATGCATCTCCAAAATTGGGACCAGGCTGGCCCTTGACCCAGAAAATGAATACATTTACCCTGAATTTCCAGAACAAGCATTAGGCTAAGCATATATTGATACATTATATCTTGATATTTTTTGGCACAAGACTGTGTCAATGTTTTAATGCAATTTTGTGAAACTTCGACTTTTAGCAATTTACAGAAATGAGGGAAATTTGTTTTATAATTTAGTTCAGCCTCTAGCCTCTGGTTGGTGACAGAAACCCATACACTTGACTATTTGTCTCTGTAACATTTTCTGGTATAATTTCAGTTACAGTGACAGACCAAGTTTACAAATGTTGCAAGGATCATGATTTATACAAATGGCACTGATTACAAACTCTATTCTCTATGCACATAATATTGTGGGATTGCAATGTGACTAAAAAAAAAACTAAGAAGTTATTTGAAAAAAATAGTAATTTATTATGATACATTATCGCTCATGTCTTGCAAAATTAAAGATTAATGGTTTAATAGTCAAACATTTAAAGCATAGGGAAGCTAAGCATGGGATTATATAAGCCAGAAATCATTTTAAGTACATGTACAATTAATCCACAGTTAACCTGGTGTTCCTCAAGGCACTGTCCTTGGTCCACTCCTGTTCATTATCCTGTTCATTATACACTCCTACCACATATTCTGAAAATTTAATGTATACTCTGAAATGATAACTGTTGGAATCATTTCAAGGGAACCCTGACTGTGAAGACAAATAGTCATAAATATGCTTTAATGTTTATCTAATACTAGAATGTGTTGTTAAAAAAGCACGAAGAATTGTTATTTCTTTAAAAATCGCAATTTTTGTAACCCGCGGACGCCACCATTGTTTTACGAGCGCAATGCATGCTGGGTGGATGACGTGTATGGGTTGCACTGTGCAGAGCATGAAGACATGCTTGAGGAAATGCCATAGGCAGGAGACGCTTGGTGTTCTTCTGCGAGGATGTCAACAGCTCGCTCCTGCAGATGTAGCTGATGGTGAACCATCGAGCAAGACCACAATCACAGAGGAAGCTGATGACGAGTCTGTAGACTTACAGACTGCTGTGTTGACTGATTCATCTGCAGGAGTGAGTTGTTGACATCCTTGCAGGAGAACATCCAGCGTCTCCTGCCTATGGCGTTTCCTCCAGCAGACATCCCTCGTTTCCCAAGGGCGTTTTGTCTGTTAGTGTGAGAAAACTGTAGGTAAGGCATTTGGCTTTAGTCTATGTAATTAGCAGCACCTGTGAGTTCTTTCAGCAGCTTGGCTCAGCTAAATGCATCAAATGTATCTGGAGAGAAGTGGCGAGAACATAGCCGCAGGTCCTTTAGAAGCTGTGTACGCCCACAAGCGATTTCCCACTCCTTTCTTCTGATTCTTTGAGGAACAGATTTTAAACATAGTGAATTGCTCTCTTCAGACAGGCGTTTTCCCTGCCTCCTTTAAAACGGCGGTGGTGAGGCCCCTTCTGAAGAAGAGCAATTTAGACCTCAACAACTTTAATAACTACCGACCTGTATCCAACTTACCATTTTTAAGTAAGTTTTAGAAAAACTGGTTTTTAACCAATTAAACCATTTTTTAAATACAAACAATATTTTAGAGAAATATCAATCTGGTTTTAGAATGAACCACAGTACCGAGACAGCTCTTTTAAAGATTTTAAATGACTTCAGGTGTAACGCCGACTCACAAAAACTTACAGTCTTGGTACTACTGGATCTAAGTGCTGCTTTTGATACAGTAGATCACCACATTTTATTGAATAGACTGAGAAACCTGGTGGGCCTTTCTGGTACTGTTCTTAACTGGTTTCATTCTTATCTCACAGATCGATGTTTCTTTGTAAGTATGGATACATGTTCCTCCAGAACTCATGAAATTAGGTGTGGGGTGCCTCAAGGGTCAATTTTAGGTCCAATTCTTTTTAATCTTTACATGCTTCCCTTGGGGGATGTCATCAGGAGGCACGGCTTCAGCTTCCATAGCTATGCTGATGATACACAGCTGTACATTGCCGTGTCTCCTGATGACACAGGGCCTATTGATGCCCTTTTTAACTGTATTTTAGATATCAAGTCATGGATGGCAGATAATTTCCTACAGCTCAACCAGGACAAAACAGAGGTTTTAGTCATTGGTCCTGAAGGCCAGAGACAGAAACTTTTACCAAAAATACAAGATTTTAAACCCTCACAATATGTTAAGAACCTGGGCGTTATTTTTGACTCCGAGCTTACTTTTGTTCCACACATAAAAAATATTACAAAGATAGGTTTTTACCATCTTAAGAATATAGCCAGAGTCCGCCCATTTCTCTCTCAGGCCAGCACAGAGGTGCTGATGCATGCTTTTATTTCCTGTCGTTTAGATTACTGTAATGCCCTGCTCTCTGGTCTTCCCAAAAAGAGTATTAATAATCTACAGATATTACAAAACTCAGCTGCACGCATGCTGACAAGGACCAGAGGGCGGGAGCACATTACACCAGTTTTAAAATCGCTGCATTGGCTCCCTGTCTGCTTCAGGATCGATTTTAAGGTTCTTTTAGTAGTTTATAAATGTCTTAATGGTCTTGGACCATCTTATCTATCTGAACTGCTTTTATCATATCAACCCTCGCGGACCCTGAGGTCCTCTGGCACTGGCCTTTTAGTCATACCACGAGTTAAAACAAAAACCCATGGTGAGGCTGCATTCAGCCATTATGGCCCTCATCTGTGGAACAGCCTCCCAGAAAACCTCAGGGCCGCAGAGACTGTAGATATTTTTAAAAGGAAGCTAAAGACTCACCTTTTTAATTTGGCTTTTAACTGATTTCTTTTATTCTCTTATTTCTCATATTTTACTATTCTTATGTCTTTAATCTTTAATTTTTCATTATTATTATTATTATTATTACTATTTTTTTTCACTTTATTTTATTTACTTTAATTCTTACATATTTTAAATCTTGTGCATTTTATTACTTTTAAAATTTCCTAAACCCTCACATTTCTAGACATTTTATCATTATTGCCTGTTTTTATTCCACTGTCTTAATCTTCTTCTTTTTTTAGCTCCAGTGTTTCCTAATGGGGGCCCTCCACACTGGGAGTCTGGT
Source organism: Cetoscarus ocellatus (assembly GCA_037902135.1). Taxonomy (NCBI): domain Eukaryota; kingdom Metazoa; phylum Chordata; class Actinopteri; order Labriformes; family Labridae; genus Cetoscarus; species Cetoscarus ocellatus. Next base: position 1,520,416 of record JBAMNC010000948.1, on the reverse strand, counting down.
CTGCCCACAGGGACGTCTTCCTGGCGGCGCTCCCTGTGGCTGTGGACTTTGGTACCTCTCAGTGTGGATGGCCACCCATAGGTGGCTTCTCCTCACCTCAGTGCCAGGCCATGTTACTAGTCTATTTACTGTATGTGTGAGTGTGAGCGTGTGTGCGAGTCTGGGCGTATGTGTGTGTATGGGGTGGGGGGGTCTATATATTGTTGTATGTTTTTGTTATTTCATTCCGTTTTATTTTGTTAAGCACTTTGGGTTGCATTTTCTGATGTATGAAAAGTGCTATATAAATAAAGCTTCTTCTTCTTCTTCTTCTTCTTCTTGTCACTGGTGAAGCTATGTAGACTTACATCACTCCCCTTGTTTCCCTTTGACTGAAAATTGCACCCAAAAGTAGCACAATGTGGCATTAGTATGGTATTCTCGCTCCTGATAGCCAGTGAGTAAACGTAGCAGCTCGGCACAGTGCAACCCTATAACGTCATCAACCCAGCATGCATTGCGCTAGTAAAACAATGGCCGCATTTGTAGGTTAGAATATGTTATAAATTGCGATTTTTAAAGAAATAACAATTCTTTGTGCTTTTTTTAAAAACACATTCATTGTAAGATAAACATTAAAGCATATGTATGACTATTTGTCCTCACAGCCAGGGTTCCTTTTAAGATGAAATAGCCACAACTTGTTTCAAACACAGGTAATGTGTAACACAGGAGGTGACTGTGGCTCAACTGGAAAGTCAAGGTCTTTCAACTTGAGGGTTGGAGCCTGGTCCCCAAGCCACATGTTGATGTCTCCAGAAAAGCCTACATTGCTCCCACTGCTGCATCAGTGGTGTGTAAACGTGAGGTATGACTATGATTTGCTTATGCTGAGGGGCACTTTACATAGCAGCTTCCATCATCAACGTGTGACTCTAGTGTGAATTTGGAAGAGCCTAGTCAGTGAAAAAACTCTGCTTTTTCCAGTTTACATTAGATTTGTATCCCATCATGTTGCCCTTCTTCCTACAGCCATAACAAATATATCCAGACAGTTGCTATGCTAGCAGCTAATCCTACTTCCTGTTGAACTATTGGCTTCTCTCCTTCCAAGCTGGAAGTATCATCCAGGACTTCCTGGAAGCTCAAGCTATTCGTGCCAAGCGCTGTGCCACAATGAAACTCATCACTGACTAAAAAAGCGTACATCTGGACCCACCTACAACAGAGAGCTGGCCCTTTTAATCCCCTCATGTGACGACATGATGAAGGATTAAAAGCCAGTCAGTCATCCAGTCAGTTGCTCAGTCAACACTGCAGCGCGCCTGCATCACTGTGTCAGCCTCACTGCTTCACTCACCCTTTACTGCACACAGAGAGCAGAATTCGGCAGATGCACAGGGGCCGGGCTCGGGTCATATATCTATAATGCAGTGTGCTATAGGACCCACTATGCCTCCTGATCTATAAATAGGTTGGGAGCAACCTTCTGTCCCAGTGGATGTTCACTACAGAGGTTGATCACACAAATGACAACAGTGTAATCTCATTATTATGTAATCAAATTAATATGATGGATTGATTTATTTCTCCATTTACTTTGTAGAGTAAATTATTTATAAATCCCTTTCCTGCATTAGAATTATAGAAGAATAATTGACATTGGACAGTAAGAACTCCGCTTTCTCTTCAGCATATATCAGAGATGGCCACATTATTTTGTCATTACTGCCAGGGGGCTAAGTTCTTACAAATAGAGGGATCCTTGCATATAAACATGGCTATATACTCTAAATATTAACAGAATAATCAAAAGTAAGAAGCACACATTGCTTTCACTAGGAACTAGGAGAGGGATAGGCTGTATAGATAATGGATGTATGGAAGTAGTAATAATGGATTTAATGAGCTAAGCAATTAAAGTAATTTAAGATACTTTTTTAATGCACTGGACTGATTGTTTGCCAGATGTTGAAGTGTATTTCACTTGAAAAAAAAAAATTATAACAGGACATTAAAAAATCAAAATAATAATATTTCTGTTTTTCATGTTCTACGGCATTTGTGGACTTAATTTTTTTTCAAATTTTGAATTATTAGTGTCTGAAACTGACTTACAGGTTAGATTAAGCTAGGTCAGGGCCATATGAGGCTCTCAGGTCTCCAGTTGCCCAACCATGATCACATGATGCCAGCATCTTTTAAATAAAACTTCACACTCCATCAGTGTGTTAAAATTCACTGTGTGTTAAAGTAATAACTTTTTGTGTTGACTTACATGTCTCACAAACTTCACTTTACTTCACCAAATAATTTGAGTCAACAGATAAACAGTGTATCCATCATTACATACCATTAACTGCTGTTCTGACAGTAAACAAGTGTCTGATATGAACAGAACCACTGAGGCTGAGGTTAGACTAAATGTTTCAAGCATAATTACAGCCTGATCTTACAGTCATTAAGGTTAAGGATGTGTCAGCCCTGAAAACTGTCTCATCCTGTGTACTGTGACTCTGTGAATGACAATCGAGACCACATCTGAAAGACCTCACGACCTGCTGACAGAAATTCCAACACATTTGATTTTCTTCAGGCCTCCAACAATCTGCTGTGACACATCAATGACTTTAACTAATGAGAGCAATCTGCAAGAGCACTGGTCAAAAATGAGAACAGAACAAAACAGAACAAAAAAGGAAAAAGAGGAGGAAGCTGAAGCAGCCAAATGGATCAATCAGGACAAGTTTGTGAAGCTCTGGCCATAACATCCCTGTTTTTTTGTTGGGTTTCTTTGTTGTTATTTTTGTTGTGGTGGGGAATACTACCAAAGAATAAAGAGAAACGTTGGTGAGAGATAGCACCTCAGAGAGTAACTGCTATATGCATTTAGCATTGAGCTAAGAGCTCATTCATCATAACATCTGCAAGAACAAACGGAACGAATGTAGCACTGCAAAATCAAAAACTTTGTTTTAGTGGTTTACTATAATGTTTCTCTTTCCTTTAATGTCATCATGCCAATAGTTGGGCATCATTTGGGTTATTTTTTCCATACTGGTGTTAAGTGTACGGTTCTTGTACTGATACTTATTAAAAGAGCGTTAATAATGTTTGTTCTTCCAGCGTGATAATGCTTTTAATAACTTCTGTTTCTTTAGCTATTAAGAGTGTGTATTGGAAAAGTCTGGTGATGAAATATGTATTGCAATACCATATATCACAACATACTGTTTGATATATAGCAATACTGTAAGCAGGGCAATATCTGTAGTTTGTTTTGTAAATTGTATAATAGTTTTATTATTTATGGTACTTCATGTATAAAAAAACAGATTGTAATCGTTATCATTCATATTGAGTATGGTCCCTGCCAACATGGATTAACTTTATGGTCTGTCCCCGTGACCGAAATAATAAAAAAATGTAACAATGAGACAGAGGGTCAGCAAACTTAATTTCAAACAAGCTTTCTATTATTTTAGCATTAATATTGAGCACATTTTCTGATAAAATGTTCTCTGGAAAAACAGTTTTGAGAAAATGCACTTCACATATTAGTATTCAGTGGGTTTTTGTTTTCAAGAATTAAATACACATGCTTAAAGCACCTTGAATAATGATAATAAGTTACCAAAGAACAAGAAGATTTAAAAACTCAACCTTGTAATTCCAAAATGACAAAATGCATTAACTGATAGACCTTACATTTTGCTGCTTCTAAACAATTAAACACCTAATATTTTAAAATTTGACTTTCTTTACCATCTTCCTGTATGTAAATTTCATCTCTTCAATAATCCAGATGTGGTGATTACTCTCTGGAATGTTGGATTTTAGGCGCCCCCCCAAATATGGTTCAGCCAGCTGGGTCGGTTCTTCCAAACTCCTGCTCTCTGTGACAGAGTGAGGTACAAAAAGCCATCTGGTCCGAGATGCTGTTGGTGCATAAGCCATTCTTATTCTAAATTATATGGCTTTCTCTTGTGTAAGTCCACTGCTTGAGTTTTTTAGGGGCTGTATTACAGGATTTGGTCAGTGAAAGAGGGCGTGAGCAATACGGGTATCCCATCCAACTCGTTCTGTCTCTTGGTTTCACCCTAACATTAGCAGGTCTTCTGATTTTCCATCTGAATAGTTTGTTGTGAAAACACACTGAACAAGAACTACTTTGCTTGAATTTGACAGGGAGGAGCAGAAATTAGCAAGGCAGCATTTCCAGCATTGCTTTGGTTTACAATATGCCTGCAGGGAGTCAATGAATAAGAGCGAGTCTCACCATACGCATATCACAAATCAATTCCTGAATCTGACTGCTGCTGATAAAATACACAACAATGACCGCAGGCTGCGAGTCACTGTCAGCTTTCAATACCAGCCCTAATCAGATGAACAGAGATGGAAGTTTTCTTATCAAAAACTGCGTTTCCTTCCACACTTTGCCCTCAAGACCCCCTCCTGCCTCTCAGACTTTGTAAGACATTTAGATAAGTTCAAGCAGATTTCCAGATTCTTACTCTTGAGGAAAAAGACATGCTAAGTCAGTCATGACCCCTGGTTTAAGCCACAGGAGCGGGAACACCCTTTGCTGAAGCGTAGGTGTTATAAAGGCTAAATCAGGCTTGTGAAAACTAGGTGACAGGAGTGCCCGGGGTCATGGATTACTGGCTTCTGTTATGTCTGTGTTAAATCACACAACTTCGGAGAAGTAGCTAGACTCAAGTTAGCTTTACATGTGCTTTAAGCTGTGAATTGTGAATATCTTTATTATATCTATGTAATGCCAAGTAAGGAGAAAATATCATATACAGTAGGCAGTGGGTCAATTGGGGACACACCAGTACAATACTGTTTATTCTACTCCACTGCATCCCTATAATGGAGCTATTTCATAACCATTTACCACATGAGATAGACAAACCTCCTATTAGACAGCCAGACATATATAATTATCAAGCACTCTCCTGACACAAGAAACAATGGGTTGTAAAACCAAAAGTAGGTAACCTGTATTGTCATGATGCTGACAAACAAAATGTGCAAATACAGCAAAATAGGATTTTTTAAGCTATTTATTGTGTGTATTTTTCCAGAACTCTGTTTAATATTTAGGTTTGAGCTTTACAACAGAGGTGGCTAAAAGATACAGTTACTTAAAGGTGACCAATCTTCCTGCAAGACCCCCTATTTTACTGAAAACAGGAAAAATCGTCTACATGACATTTTAAATTAGCTCTAGGGATGCACAATATTATCGTCACAGTATCAATATCAGCAGATAATAGTTTAAAAAGGGGATTATCATATCTGCAGCTATTACAATTTCTGAGGATATTTACAGCAGATATATCAGCCATGTTTCCATAATTTTGACAGAATGAAAAATGTATCTCAGTGCTTCAACTTCACTCAATCTCTATAATTAAAAATCAAATCAATGACATTTATTAGAAACACAAACATTGTTTATCTTGTAACACATCTGTTCAAATCACATAAACAATGACAGGATGGGGTAAAAAAGGGTGCACATCAGCACGGATATTGGTGACAGAAAATAATGGCATATCAGATATCTGCAAAAAAAATCTGATATCATGTATCAACATCCACTGAATCTGGCAAGCCGATATGAATCATTATACAGGGTGACGATACAGTAAACAATTTATTAGTAAAAAGTCAAAAGTAAAAAAAATGTAGTGAAAAAACGATTTTGTTCGCATGAAATAGTTTTTAATCAGTGACATTAATCTACGGCATAGTCCCAGCAACAGGGATAAACTTTGATGCCTTTCCCTCTGATAGATAAAATAACAAGAAATTAAACAGAGCCAAATGGCTGTTTGCTGCCAACCAGTGTCGGAGGCTAAAACACGATACAAACAAATTATCCATTAACCTTTACTTGGCTCCACAAGTGGAGTGAGTGGGGGGCTATCCTAGATGACACTGGGAAAGTGGTGTACTACACTGGTTGCCAGCCAATAACAGGGCTGACAGATAGACACAGACAGCCATTCATATACTCTTACACCTACTAGTGTGTTACCACTGAACATGACAAGCATGTTTTTGATCTGTGGGAGAAATCAGAGTATTAGGGATGGGCAATATTATTGTACCAATATCAGTACTAAAGTTGATTATCTGTATCAGCAGCTCTGAAAATGTATGCTGATACTCACAGGTGATATTTGGCCAAACAAACTGGCCATAAATGTCTCATGTCGGCTAAAATAATGGCAAATTGAACAATGTACCATATCAGCTTACCTCATCATCACTCACTGTCCACTTTTATGAATCAAAAGTGTCATTTATTAAAGGATACAATGATATTTTTCTTACATAACATCCATTTCTGACACCATGGACTGTAACCATGAAAGGATAGGTCAATTTTAGTTGAGGAAAGACTTTGTCGTTGCGACACAAAATATCAGTATTAGTTATGAGTTTGGAAATATCTGCTTATTGGATATGTGTTTACTCAACAAAGCAATACATAAGATCTCACTGAGGAATGCAATAAAGTATCATATAATCAAGACAACTGGATTACACATTAAATGACTCATTTACTGCTTGTCATATGTGTGAATAAACAAAAATATTAACAGACTGCCTAGAAATCTAATCCAATCCAATGGGCAAAACTGCATGAACAGTTTAATAAATGGCAATATGTTTATTATTCAAACATCTTTTTTAACAATAATCAGATAGAAGATTTTAGCAAAGTTTTTTTATGAAAAAATCATCTGTTACTGAACAGTGGCTGATCTATGGTGACATCTTCACTGTGGACCTTAAGTCTCACTGCTTGTTTTTTTATGGAATGACAGCGAACATAAATATGATAATAATAAAAATTGGTGGGATAATTTTCCCTACTCCTACTTAAGGGGTACTTCAGGACACTGAAGTACTACTAATGGTCTTAACTTCCTCGGGCTTTGCTTCACATTCTGTACATTAAACTAAAAAAAAAAAAAGTTATTAAAGATGTGTTTGTCAAAGGGAAAATATCAGACTCTAATAATTTCCTTTGCCAAAACTTGTGATAAAAGTTGTGCACTTTCAGGTAGTTACTGAGTTCTTGTGCGTAACAGTTTTGCTGTGCCAGCTTCAGTGAAACCGCTCACAAACACCATCAGTCCTTATTATACCTTACAAACTGTTATTAGCACCTAACACCATCACTTAAGGTGTTAAAGTGCCAGCTGATTCAGCCTTGGGACCAGCTAGCCTGTTAGCATCGTCACACAATGCCAGCTCTCCGTGCCTGAGCTCTCAATGCGGCGAGGTGCTTAGCGGGGCTCCAGTAACACCGAGGACATGGCAACCGCGGAGGAGAAATACTCTAGTCCCACTCACCTTCTTCATTCGCGGAGCCTCGGCAACGGTCCCGTCTCGGTTCACGAAAGCCTCCCCGCCGTTCTGCTGCGGGTCCGAGCGTTTCATTGCCGACGCCTGGGGCATCTTCGCGGGGTTCGGGGTGAGCAAATCTTCCCCGGCTTTCGCGGAGGACTCTGCCGTTGGGGAAGCAGCCGCGGATGAACCGGCCTCATGCGGCTCGTTTCTGCCGATGGTCTTGCCCTCTGAGGTCGGTGTCACGGGGGACTCGGTCGGTAGGTCTTTGCCGGTGGGGACGTCTTTGAGTTCGACCTCTGCCATTTTCGCTGCCACAACCTGGACTGACATCGCTGCAGTTTCACAAAGTCCTTTTTCCAACACAAATAGCGAGTCAAGCGGATGTGAGCGGACGAGCGACGCTGGTTAAGTGCATTCTGGGTAATGTAGTTCCGTAAAGAATGTCAAAACTGCCCCGAAGAACGCGCATTCAACGTCAGTTACAAGCATACCACAGCCATTGTCTTCAACATCTGATGAAATGTTAGGAAACACTGAAAATATTCAAACTCATTTCTTATTCACAGAGTGACAGGCCTGATTGGGACATAAACTACACTTCCCATGATCAGAAGCAGAGGGGAGGAGGATTTGTGGGAATTTGTGTTTCTAATGAACGAGGACGGCAGAAAACTACAAAACAAACGATTTATGCCAGGATTATGTCCGCTGCCCCTGTCAAATTTCCTGGTTTTACAACCTAAGAGCTACTTATTGCAATTAAAGCAATTCTCCCTCAAATATGTGGCACATAATGACACATATCACCTTATACCATTGTGGAGGTCATGGTTTCCTCTACACAAATGTCTCTCAGGCCTGCTTTTTCGACTAATATTTATTTTGATAACCCTTAAAACTGAGTCAGCCCTTACTCATTGACTTGACGTGGCCACACAGACTGCATTACTTTCCAGCACTCATGTGGTGGGTATGTAGTATGTCATGAGATGATGTGACCAGAAGAGAGGTCAAATCTTAAAAAACTATGAACCACAATGCCACCATGTGGATGCATATAAAAACCAGGAGTGCTCGGAATGCACAAACCTCCAAGGCATTTCCATGTGGTCTGGTGAGTTGTCAAATATGTGTAAAACTGCCCCATCTTGCCCTGTTAACAAACCTTTCAAAAAGTTACTGGATCCAAATCCAGATATGACTCACCATTAAAATGTAATCACTTCTCCCTTGTGGCAGGACCAGTATTCCCCAAAAATCTCATCAGTCCACAGAGAATTTGAGTTAAAAATATGGAAAACTGTCTTGTCCTAAAATGGTAAGAAACACTCTAAAAATGACTGAATCTGCATCCAGACTTTGATCACAACCAAAACCTAATCACATCTTCCTTGTGGCAGGACTAACATTCCCTGAAAATGGGGACCACCATGTAATCATTCCTCCCTTGTGCTATGTCTAAGAGTCCTTTAAAAAAAACCCTAAAAATCTGTTTATTACCTCCGCCAAGGAGGTTATGTTTTTGCTGGCTTGTATATGTCTGTTTGTTTGTCTCTGTTCAAAATAACTTGAAAAGGTCTGAGTGGATTTGGATGAAATTTTCAGGAATTGTCAGAAATGGGATATGGAAGAACTGATTAAATTTTGGGACTGATCTGGATCATCTTGGCGGAGGTCTGCGCTCTCGGAGCTTTTCTAGTTAGTTTTTTAGTTACCCAGTTAAAACACCAGAAACCTCCTTGATGGAGGTAATAAAAATGAAGTGCAGTGCAGTAAAGTTGTTACTATTTTATTTACGTGGTATAAAATAGCATGATTCAAATAACTACTAACCATAGGCAATGCTGGGCGTAAAACAACATTAGACACTGGGATTAACAACAGTCACAGCCTCTTTTAAAAATAACCTCTAATAAAAAACAGACTTTGGTGATTTTAAGGCTTTTATTATTCAAACTATCACATATCAAAACAATCAAATCTGAATTTGTGTTGCAATGCAGCCTGGCACAAAACAGCTTGTAACAACAGTATGCAAAACTTTTTGTCTAATTTTTTAAACAGCTCCAAGCATGTCAGGAACATCCCTTCAGTAGCAGACATTCATTTAACTACAGGAAAAAAAACAGCATACCAGTGTTAAACGTTTACTGAAGCCAAAGGAGCCAAAGTCCAAACATGTATTTGTATTCATGCTAAATGGGTCTAAGCCCTTCACTGTTTATTACATAGTTCTGAGGTATTTTTGTACACGGCTTACATGCTGGTACATTCTCAAATACAAAATCAGAACACCTGACAATGTTAAAAAAATACAGCTCTGCATTGCATCATGAGCACACTGTGGTGCACAGACATGTTAATAAAACAGAGAACACAGACTTTGTCCACCAGAATTGAAAAAAAGTCCAGAAAACATGAATGTTTCTTCTTTTGGAGTTAAGTGCCCTTTTTCCAACCTGCCCACAAGGAGCAGCACTTGAGTGTCAAGGGTATTCAAACCAGTGCATGAGGGGAAAATCCACCACATTGTTCAAGTTGCTTGTAAAAGATGACGCATCAGTCCTCAAATATCCACAAGATGTTCACACCTGAGAGACCGAGATTTACTCTCCTACAGAAAGAAGGAAAAACAAATTAATCATTCTGCAAGAGACAAGCAAGGTCAACACCATCCCTCTTAATCAAAAGTTATCTGCAGTGCACTGTGGCTGTATGACCTTTCAGCTAAAAATGAATCAATATTTCATTATTCAATGATACAGCACATTCTTGCTGCAGGTATAATATGGTGGCTAGGCCTTTAGTAGTAGATGTACTCACCCAAGCATCCCTGACTCCTTAGTTTTGATGACAAAGAGGAACATGAGGATTGTGTGGAACAGGTTGTTCCTGCCCTGTAATAGAAATCACGATGAGTTCAGATGTTAACACTCAGGGTGCTGTAACAGAAGAAGACATCCTGAACCTTCTTATGAATGAGAGATGTGTTATGTCGTGCTGAATTTGATGGATATTAGTTACATATGTGGGCATTATCAATAGGGTTATAAAATTCAAATGGCATCATCTTTTTTAATTCCTAGAAAAAGAGGACAAGTCCACAGCACCAAACGGAGAATTATTCCACGCTTCTCGGTGTGGGCTGTAAACAGCTTGGTGGTTTTGTCTGTGTGCCCCATAGACAGAGGCTTTTGTCCTTGATGTGGGCCGCACAGAATCAAATGTGGTCCATGACTCCCTTCCCACAGGCAGTTCCCCAATATCCATCCCTCTCTTTGATTTTTATTTACAGATAATACAGTTTCACAATGCACAAGATTATGGTTCTGTTTGCGGTCTGAGTTGTGTCAACAGGATTTGGTGTATACAGGTGAAACACTCTTTACTGAAAACTAAAAAACAGGCAGAATTTTGTCTATACTGATGACATATCAGCTCCAATCGCCATGATTTCTGTGATTTATTGATCTCTATGAACAATTACCTAAATACACTGATGGACAACTCTGACTGGTCTGCAGCTATTCAGCCCCATACCCAACAAACTGTGATGCACCTCTTTATCAGAGGCAGCATGAACTTCTTCAGCAATCTGAGCAACAGTATTCGCCTGTTCACGTCCTCACGTTCATGAGTGAGCCTTGGCTGCCCATGACCTTGTCACTGGTTCACCATCGTTCCTTCCTTGGACCACTTTAGATAAATACTAACCACTGCAGACCAGGAACACCCCACAAGAGCTGCAGTTTTGGAGATTCTCTGAGCCAGTCGTCTCACCATTCCAGTTTGTTCCTTGTCAAACTCGCTTCTGCCTGCCCATTTTTGCTGCTTCTGTAACACGTCATCTTTGAGGACAAAATGTCCGTTAGCTAATAGCTAATATATTCCACCCACTAACAGGCCATGATGAAGAGACGATCAGTGTTACTCCACCTTTGTGGTCATAATGTTCTGTCTCTTCAGTGTATAAGTGCAGTTAAAACCATTATTAATCAAACAATTAAAATTGAGCAAGAAATTGGCTTAAAATTGTAGTGAAACCTAATAAAGGTATAGATTCCTGTCCAGAAACTGCTCTCCAATCACAAAACAAACATTTTAGATTTTTTTCTTCTCTTATTAACAACAGATCTGATAAGATAACTCTTTTGGTATTTTACACATCTGCATCATTATGTTGAAAATTTGAACGCTTTCTTTATCTAAATTGTGAGAAAATCACTTCAAAATATTTTCTCTTTGTGAGGCTCATACCACTGAAGTGAGTGCTAATAGAGGCTGCTGCACAACCTTAAATCCACATGTAAGACTCCACAACACAACCGTGAACAATGAAATGACAGCACAGGTCACAAAGAAAAATTAAATCTTGCCCAGATGTTACTTAATGCTAACCACTCGCTTTTCCCCATCTATGGAAAAAGTTGCATCTGCTTTTAGAGGTGCTGCTATCAGACAATGCCAACAGATTCAAGACTTCTCATTCTCCAGCTTCAAACTCTATAAGCTTTAATGTTTATTAAATGAAAGCGTAATATGTAAAAAAAATAAATAAATAACCAGAAGTGCTTACTGAGCCCAACCCTTGGCAAACCCAGGCAAAAACATAAACTTTATGGTTAAAGTAATAACAGATACGGTGTAATTTCAGAAAATGATGCTGAAAGTGCAAAAACTCTTGAAACAGAAAATACAAGGAAGAATAAACCTTCAAAGTTTTTGTTCTTTATCACTAATGAAATGGGTTCAAACCCAGCTATGGTGCACTATTTAAATTCCACTGCTCGATTTCATTTTTGCACTGCCCCTCCTCCTCTCACTGTGCTGGAAGCATGTTTATAGCAAGCCATAAACTATCTCATATTGTCTTAATCTTAAACCTTGAATCCTTGGTTGTATTATTGTTATGAAATTAAGGCCTTGAGCTTATATAGTGCTTTTCTAGTCTTTTTGACCACACAAAGCAGCTTTACACCACAGGTCACACCTACCCATTCACTCTTAAATTTACTCACTGATGGTTGGAGTTTCTATGTCAGTTGTCCATCAGTATCAGCTAACACGTTTGCGCCCTTTCATGCTCATTTACAAGCCACTGACGCAGCAGTGGGGGCAACTTGAGGTTAAGCTTCTTGCCCAAGGACACATCGCCATGTCACAGCTAGAACTGAGCTCAAACCTGCGACCTTCTGATTATCGCAAGCGCACTATCAGACTGCACCAGCAACCATTATAGACAAAAGAGCAAAATAAATGTGGGATTTCGGGGGTATAATGGCAAAAATGACTGGATAAACAAGTAAAGTTCTGTGATTAATTCATCTTGAAATTGAAAAAAAAAGCCATGGATCTCATCAACGTTATCATGCAATATAACAAACTCAACAAGCTAACTGTATGCCCAAATAGATTGATTTCCAAATGGTTTGTGTACTGGTGAACAAACCACACAGCACCCTTTCTCTACTTAAGAGTATTAATCGGTCATTCAAGATCTTGTGTATAATTAACAATGCACAGAGTGAAAACCTATGAGAACAAACGTAGGAGGTACGAAACAGGAAAGTGCTGTGACATTTTTTGGGGAGTTACATTTTAAGCTGGTGAGAAAAAGATGGAGGCAAAGTCTGGAAATCTGCAGTGTGTTTGTGTCACCTTGGGTAGGCTGTAGATATGTCCCTGGTAGATGAGCTGGTAGTGAGGGGGGGTGGTGCTGCTTTGGTGAATGCAGAACAGGTTCTCCTTGGTAACATCTGTTAAAGTCACACCAAGGACACAACAACCTCAGCACCAAGTTAATAATGCAAAGAGAACATCACATTTTCATGATTGTGTTTCAAGAATGAAAAATAGCAAAACCTACTGAACTTAAGCTGTGACTCCTACATTAAGCCTCTGTGTGTGTGTGTGTGTGTGTGTTATGCTCACTTACCTGGTTTATCTGGCGTGTGGCTGAAGTGCTGCGAAGTAAAAGTCTTCCCATCTGGATATTTTGGGTGCGGCGGCAGTCTGGAGTCCAGGTATGTGCAAAACATATGCATGAGTACCTAGAAGTACAGATTAAGGAAGAAGCAGAATTAGCAGAGGTCTCTGGACAAAGATCTGACAATGACGAGAACAGCCAACAATAACGATCTTTATGATTGCAGCATGGGCCCTAGAGTCCAAAGACAAAAAAAAACCTTGTCAGGTGCATTGTTTTATTTTCAAACTGACTTAATTGTATAAGTTTCAGAGGTGAAACATGTTTTGTGCTCATTACTTCAAACCAAGGAGGCCCAGTTTCATTTATTTCCTAAGATTTATTCATATCATTGTTTACCTTCAACGTGTATGAGTGGAATTCCATATGGACCTTTGTATACACATGGGTACAAAACTCTTCCAGGGCATTTTGTCTTTGCCTGCAAATTCTTGATGATTTTGGAACTTGTCAAGAGTTTTTCATTATTGGTTTGTTTGTTTGATTTACAGGAAATGTGATGGACAATAAGAAACAAATGTTTAAAAACTGAGTTCCCAACCATTTCTGTACTTGGCTTATTGGCTTATACATCTGCTCTTGGCAGCTCATCCAACAAATACAGGAATAAAAAGTGGAATCAGTAACATTTACTGAAAAAAAGAACTTTGTCTGTCTTTCTTGTTGGTTTTCAGACTGTTTTTTTCAATACATCAGATAGCTCATAGAACCTCTAGACCAGGGACGGGCAACTTAAGCTCCAGAGAAAGCCATGTTAACTTCATCCTTCGTTAACCATGTCCTTGTTGTTGCCATTTGCAGAATGCTTTCCAAGTAAAAACCAAAAACAACCACAGCCAGTTACAGCTCAGTTTTATGGAAATTTAGCACATTTAATGACCAAGTGGCAGAACTTCTCATGTTTTGTTCGCGTCCTTTTTGTCTTAATTGTCAATTGTCTGTTCTTTTCATTACTAATTCTCTTTTATACTGGCAGACCGCGCTGAGGTCCTGGGTTGCCTTAGAGAAGCCAGTTGTTCATCCCTTCTCTGGACATACTGAATAAAAAGAGAAAATCTGCAGTGTATTTAACTAAAAATGCTGATGGTACCTAGAATCTGCAACAGGGTGGAACAAGTGACCTACTGTTCAACTCATTTTTTTAAAATAAAAATCTTTAAGCACTGATGTCATTTCTTGTCTTTCTTCCTCGTCTTATAAAAACAGAATCTCTTCAGATTTTGAACTGTAGGTTAGCAAAACAAAATACTGAAATGTCAGTTAGACCTCTGTTAACTTGTGACTCACAAAGCACTCTAGTAGGTATTCAACTGCTCAATCACACAAATATCTAATCAGCCAATTACAGTGCAGCAACTCAGGGCATTTAGGCATCTAGACATGGTCAAGACACTGCTGAGGTTCAAACCCAGCATCAGAACTAGCAAGGACGGTGATTAAATGACGTAGAAAGTACCAGGGGTGTTGGAGCTGGACAATCTGATCTGAGTATTCCAGGATCTTCTGATATACTGGGATTTCAGTGCACAGCCACCAATACACTTCATAGAGAATGGTCCAAAAAAACCCTGAAAACACAGCAGTTCTCTGGGTGAAACGCCTTGTTGTTGGCAGGGGTTAAAGAGAATGGCTAGACTAGTTTTAGCTGAAGAGAAATCTTACAATAACTCAAATTACCATCCGTTACAACTAGGCCTGTGCTCAAAATATCGATACGGCAAATTATCGTCATGCACTCTTTGCTGATAGGTGTATCGATACTGATTCTACAGAATCAATATGGTCTCAAATGCTGTGACAGCTGTTGTCGATGCACTTTGGGTGATGTTATCAATGGGACAGTTCAAAGTCGAAGCCAAACTTCATGAATGAAGCACATGTTCAAGATTTTAACTTAGGTTTAAAATCTTTGAGGACCTAAATTTAAGTGTCTTGAGTTGTAGAACAATGTTTTTCTTTTTGCAATGAAAAAACAAATTTGAAGTTGTCAGGCATTCTGATAAAGGCATAATAAATGTCCATAATATACACTAAATGGGATACGTATCAAGTCGTAGCCTCAGTATTGGGATACATATCCTGTCATGAGGTTGCATGAAATACCCAGCCCTAGTTAAACCAAGGCATGAAGAAGGGTTTCTCCAAACACACGTAAAACCATGAAGCAAATAGGCTACAGTAGTAGAAGACCAAACCACATCTTTAAGAGGAAATAAGGGCTAGAAATCACAAAAGCTCAATCAAATTAAACCACAAAAGATTGAAAGAATTGTTTGGTGTGATAAGTTTGGATTTACACGGTTTTATTTGGGTGATAGTGTCAGACTTTGGTGTAAACGACATAAAAGCATGAATCTATTCTGCCTCTAATTAGTGGTTCAGGTTGATGGTGTAACGGTACGTGGGATATTTTCTTGACACTTTTTGGGCACCTTGGATGAAACGTAATTTAAATATTTAAATGTCACAGTTACCCAGAGTATTGCTGCTGACCCTGTCTGTCTATGTCCCTTTATGACCACAGTGTGCAAATCTTCTATGACTACATCCAACAGGATAATAAACAATGTCACAGAGATAACAATGGGTTCACTGTACTTGGATGGCCTCTACTGTTGCAGGTGTCCATCCACTAACACACCTCATGTAGTGGGACTTAGGGCTGGGCGTGATTAATTTTAAGCTGAATACTTGGGGATGGGAATCGAAAACCAATTCCAACAGAGAATCGATAACCAAGGAGTCAGTATCCTAAGTCTTTTTACACAACAATTCCCATATCAGCTCCCCTTTTGCATGCCTTGTTTATTAAGGATCTCACAATCTCATCAGAGGCAGTCAGCAGAAATGACAACAAAGAAGCTATAATGTAATCATGTCAGACAGGGGGTGAAAGTGGTAAAAAAAAAAAAAAAATTGGAGCTTCATTTTCAACATAAAGAGGTTTACTGTACAACGGTTAGCCAAAGGAATCACCAGCAACTTGCAGAAACAAACATCTTTGAAGCAGTGACGTGTCTGACAATATTGCCACTAAAAAACTGTGTCGACCAACTTCCCCAAACCTAAAATCCACAGGAGTTGATAAGCTACTTGTTAAAGTATCGGATCAATAAGAAGAGTTGATAATTGCATTGGTATCAGTAAAATCTTATCAATTCCCAACCCTATCAATACTCAACATACCTGGCTATTTTTTCCAATTGAATAATTAAAGAAATACACAATACTGAAGCTCAAAGCAAGGATTTTACGATGCAGAGGGCTGCAGCTCACTACTTCACAAAGCTGTCATATTGTACTTTGTGCTGTTGATGTAAAAGGTGGAAAAGATTCATTATGATCAGTCTTTTTTGCCACCTGTTTTAGCATTCTCAGCCAAAAACGTCATTCTGCTGTGCATCTTGAGATCTTGAACACAAAGACATTATTTCTCATTTCAGTGAGGCAGCCGACAAATCTGCAGCCATTGCATGATGCCATCGTGTACATATGGACCAAAATGCCTGAGGACAGTTTCGGACACCTTGTTGAATAGATGCCACAAATAATTAAGAACATTTTGACAAAAGAGAACAGAACATCACAGCTCTAGCAAGTTGTATGCAATGAAGTGACTGTACCTCTAAACTTGTTGTCAGACCAAAGGATTTATGGATTAATGAAAAGTATCTGTTGATTAAGTGATAATTAACAAAATCACTCACTGCAGCCAAAACAGGATTATTGTCCAAACTTGGATTGGCACCTGCTCAGCGATTGTTTTTGTCCAGGAGTTAATTGAGTGTGTGTGTGTGTGTGTGGACTCACAGCACAGTCAGTGGGGAGGTCTGTGTCCCACTTTCTGTTCTTCACATCGCCACCGCTATTCCAGCGAAAGGAGCTCATGCAGCCGCTGTGGGCGAGCTCTGATGGGGAAGAATATTTAAAAATCATAAGAAATTAAAGAGTTTAATGATGACATTTTTTGGCTTTTCCTAACATTTACAAACAGGTTATAACATAAGAACCAAAGCCAATATCAGGCACACGTTGTGTTTAACCCACCTTTAGTTCTGTCCACTAGGTACTCCTGGTTGGGATTGATGTCCAGATACTGAACGATGGAATTCATAGTGGGGATGGAGGATGCTTTCATTACAGCTGCTTGTTTCAGGCTGCTTATGCTGGCCTCTGGTGGAGAAAAGTCAGACAAAACACACTGTACATGAAAAACAAGGAATTATCTTAAGGCTCTGATTTTGTTGTTACTGTATAAATCAGATTTTTTTTTTCTTTAGTTACCTTGAATTCTGAAAGATATTTTGCTACTTTCGCACAAAAATCAACATTCTATCATGCTTGTTCTTTAGGAAATCAGAACTTATGGGTCTTTTCTTGCACTTTGAAAAATACAGAACCAACAAAACTTTCTAATAAAGTTTAATTCTTAATTGAGACCAGTTGTGCCCATTTTCATCATTTTAATCAATTTTCTCCATGTCAAAATTTCAATGCAATACAAGCAATGTTACTCTGAGAAATAAACTTTGTCAAAATTACAACCGCACATTAACTTGTCTTTGGTCTGTGAGGAAGGCAATGATTGAACATTTTCCAGAAGCTCAAAAAGCCCTTTAAAAAAACAAAATCATTATTTTTTTAGGTTTACCTCCAATCTGGAGTTCAGGGCAGCCCATCCTCCTTAACTGACTGTTGACCGAGTCGATCTCCTTCACCAGGGGGACCAAGATGGTGTCACTGATCCACTGCCAATGATACAAACACATGATATTTCACTATACACATGATTTACTCCCTATGAGCACCAATCAGCTTTTGTTCCGTCAGGATATGGCATTTAGAATACACATAGAGAAACCTGATTATTCCTATCCCTTTGTAGAAGACACTGTTTTCTTGATTATAATCACTGCATCTTATTTGTACAGCCAACTCCTTTACTCTTTACTCCTGACTGGTGTCAGCGTGTGCCTCCACCACAAGAAAACAAGAGTGAAGACACACTTTAAGGCTTTTTTTATCTACATTTCCAGTTACTGCACATTTGATAAACAGGAAATGGACTTAAGTTTTATAGTGTACTTTTCTTGTTATCTGATGACTCACAGTGATTTTTACACTGCAAGTCACACTTATCTCACACCCACTGAAACATATTCATTCACCTCTGGCTGAAGTTGCTGTTAGGTTGCTATATGAAGCTTAAGGATCAAGTTGCAAGCTTAACATTGTAATTTTTGGCCAATTATGTAGCAGTTTTACAACATTCATGTCTTTGCTTTAGATGACAACATTTATATACATGTAGACGACGCTGATGCAGCAGTGAGAAAGATTTGAGATTAGTTGGTCTTGCATACGGACGCATCAACCTGTGACTACAGGAGCTGAGATCAAACTCTGACTTCAAAGTTTTAAAAAAATCAACTCTACCACTAATCTTCGATTGTAACATTCTTACATTTAAAGTTTTGCCATCATGATTTCATTTCAAATAGGTCACTTGAATGAGACTGTGCCTACTTAGGTTGTTGGCAACTTTCAGAGGAAAACTAAGTTTCTCAAAACTCAGATAACTGCCTATTTCTGTTTCTGATTCAGGATATGATGTTACAGCCCTAAAAAAAAGAAAATTAAACCCTGATTCTGACAACCATGTTGATTAGGGATGGGAACTGCTAAGATTTTCTTGATACAAATGCCTTCATAGATCAAACTAATACTCTTTTTTTTCTTTATCAATTCCCTTTACTGACTCTTGTGGATTTTGCTGTGTAAAAACAGGTAACCTACACAGGTTTCCATTGGCAACAACATCAAGCATGAAGCACACATGATACTTCATGCCATGTTTGTAGACAAATGCTTCTACAATTTGCTGGTGTTCCCACCCTTACTTGACATCACAAAGACAAACACTGGGCATGCAGCGTCATTCTGTGTAAAATTTATCCCAATTCTGAGCACTTCTAGTTCCTGGCTCAAATGATCACATCTCTGACTTCCATGTTATCATTTCTGCTGGCTGCCTCTGACTGGATTGGGATGTCAAAAGTGTAAGAAACTGAAAAAGGAATACTGAAGAAATAAGACTAATGATATTGATTCCTTCAGCTAGTTGTTACTGATTCTCAACTGGAATTGGATTTCGATTCCCATCCCTAATGTTAACGCACTCACTCAGGTGGAGGTATGAGACATTATCTATACCATTCAAAACATTTTTTAAGGTTGTATGGTCTGGAGTCTATCCCAGCTGTCATCAGGTTAGAGTCAGAGTACACCCTAAACACTGCTCACCAGTCAATTAAAGGGCTGACATGCAGAGATAAAACAACCATTTACACATACTCACACCTAATATTCAGTCATCAGTTAGCCTAACAAGCATGTTTTACATCTGCTGGTGGAAGTCAGGATATCAGGAATAAACCCACACATGCACGGGAAGAACATAAAGACTCCAAACAAAAAGGCCTTCACCAGGATCTTACTTCCTGTGACTAAACAGTACTAAGCCCTGCATCACTGTGCTGCCAGGTAAAATTCAGTTACACAACTTTTTTCCACATTGGCAGTTTTTCTCAGTCTGACGTTAACATGTTTGAACTCTCACATTTCGGAGCTTGGCTGTCCAACTGTCAATGCGGTCCACCACAGGGCGGCTGGTTGTAATTCTGGCCCACACCTAAAGATCAGGAGAGAGGAAATGTTCAATTTACCTGAGACATACATTTGATTTTGACACTGCTGAGATGCAAAAGCATATTAATTAATGCTGTTTTGAAAGTAAATTAACAGACCTCCTCGGCAGCCTGTTTGGAGCCCAGGTCTGTCTCATCTTTGTGTGCAGATGGAGCTTGAGAGCGACACGCCGGCTGGTACAGGAACTTTCTCAGGCTTTGAGCATAATCCCCGACTGAGCGGTTATAGTTCCAAAATGTTGGGCTGTGGTTTGGAGACACAGACTCTGGGCTCCCTAAGTAGAGAAAAAGTACAAATTTCTAAGTGAAGATTGTCATTCAAACACCTTTGAAGAGAAAATACTGGTTTTGATTTTGCCTGTTTAGTATGACATCATTTCAAATGTACCTAGCTGGCTGCGATGGTTCTTCTCCTCCTCTGTGCGGAGAAACCTCTCAAGACTTTTCAGATCCTCCATGTAGTCCTCTTTGCTTCCAGGGGAGTTAAAAACCGAAGGGGATGTACGATATCGAGCCCTCAAGCTGGAGCCTTCTGCTGGTCCAATACTGCTGGGGTATGGAGGGGAGCCTGGTGAGGGACTGTAGTTCAAAACCTTAGGAAGTAGAAGCACAAGAATGTCATTGTGATGTCACAGGAAATCTCAGATGTTAGTGTTAATTTCTTTATCTTAGCCAGTAATAGAATAGGGGTACCTTGCCAAAAGCCACTGAGGGTGAAAAAGGCCCCCCGGCACTGCTCGGGGTGGACGGGTTGCTGAGAGGAGGGCTGTATCCTGGCACACAGCTAGGAGAGAACTTGGGGCTGGTGGAGGCAGGTCGTGAGGGGCTGAAACTCAAAACACTTTGGCCCTGAAGGGGAGATGACTGAGCCGGGGCTGGAGTCTCCTTTTTTGCTGGCTTCTGGGGCGGAGAGGCCTGAATACTTGTGTTCCTCAGGCCAAGGAGGCGATGCTGGTCAGGGGATACAGCAATGGTGGAGGGGGCCATCGTGTACTTGAAATATTTCCAGAAGTCAAAGAGAGCGTTGAGACTGAAGAGAGAGGCGAGGACCAGCTCTGTTGAAAGGACAAAGGGGGGACATACTCAGAGCACAGGGTATCTCATAATAAATAGCAAAAACTTTTTAAACAATTTTAGATTTTCTTTCATCATGTCTCCATCTGTTTAGTCTGCTTTTCGGATGAGCAACTGGATGAGATGCATCTACATTGTCATAAGTGCACCCCTCTGTCAGAATTTCACTGTAAAAACGTTGAATGAACTGCACAGTGATGATCTCTGTATCAGACTGTTTGATCGTAAAAAATAACTCAGAGTTTAGCTGGCAGCAGGTGACTTCCTCTGGATTATTCTTCAAAGATATATTCAGCCTTAAATTAGGATCATATATCCATTTTTGAAGACTGCACTGATATGTTCACAATCACTAATGTTCAAAGAAACATCTCGTTTTCATAACCAGGCTCCCCTGTTAGTGCTGTATTCTCTGTTTGTCTGAGATGCTCCGTTAGAGCTCCTGCCTCTTCAAGGCTCCTTTCCCCACGTGGGCCCAGTCCGCTCTGATTGGTTTACAGGTCAGTTCTGTGGTAATGGGTCAGTTCTGCAAGGCTTGGCACCATGCTGTCAACAACCCTGCATTTATTCTAATGTCTACTGTCTGCAATCAGATGAAACTGACAACAAAACAATGATATTACATCACACTGGTAGGTATATACGGTGGGAGGTGGGAGGGGTGCATGTTAGGCAGCTGCTGGGAAAGGTCGTAATGGCATGGACCTTTTGTCTTGTTCATAGAGGTGCTCTAACATGCAGAGGAGACGTGTGAAATACACTAAAGGGCATATTAAACTCAAAAAAAGCATCATATGGGCTCTTTATATCTAAGTCTATATAAGTTTCAAGTTTTTAATTGAACTGGTCACATGCAGCAACCCTCTGCATGCAACCCACAGGTCAGTTTCAGATATGCCAAAAATAGACAAATCTGTTAAGGAAACTTAAAAAAATAAACTAAGAATACAATTTGAGGCAATTAGTAATATATGTTTTCCATTGCAATAAACACATTCATATTTGACTGATGTTGTCAAGGCTTAATCTTTAAGACTTTTTAATAATGCAGTCTATAAATACAGTTTTTTTTTATTAAAGTAGCCTAGATTAGCATCAATGCTGTGTATAGCTTGTTAAATAAAGTACATTTTTTGCACTGCACGGCCTTCAATAACTCATTTGAAAATACAGAAGTAGTATTCTGGGGTCAGATTAAGTTTCTTCTGTGTATTATAGGAAGTCCTGATTATATAATTAAGTGTCCTTCATTTCTTTTTAACAGTTTCACCCTTTGGTATTAAAAGAATAAAATTATTTGGCCCTCTACACATCCAAAGTTACACATCCCTTTTCTGATGCTTTCATAGCAGACACTGAATGTACATTTTAGTGACACAGCATGTAAATACACATTTTTTTTATACAAGTGATTGATGATTTAGAAAAGTATAACAGAACAAAGCGAATTTGTAAAAGACAGCAGAACCTCACCAATATACCAGATAGGCCAGTAGGTGATGTTGTAGTATCTGCTCAGCAGTTTTCCAGACCTAAAGGAAAAACCAATGCACATCCATTATTTCACAGCATGCAAAGGGAAGAGACAGGAGACGAAAGGTGGTGATTTAGGGCAAAACTACAAATAACTGCAACGATTTAGCAAAGGGAAGTTTCTTAGATATGGAATAGCTTACATTTCAGTGTAAATCATTCCAGCCAGGGACATGTTGAGGACAGCCCATGCCAGGACAACCTGCCGAGCCTGTTCCTCCCTCCTCATCCTGAGGGCCCGGTCTATCATGCTGGGCACCCCCTCCTTCGGCGGGGTCAGCATGTTCACAGACTGAGGGTCCAGGCTGGGACGAGAGCAGAGAGAAACATTAGGGGCGATGCAAACACGCTTTGAGCCTCAGCCAGGAGTTTCAACATACAATGGACTACTGAATTAAAACGAGGAGTGTTACACCACACATTATAGAAGTTAAGTAATCTCTCTGTGCGAGTAGGGACATAAACAGACAGAGGATTCAGACTGGAAGGCTTCTGTCAGCTTCACATGACACTTACAGATCAACACAGTTAGCAGACCTGCTAGCGTTAGCTAAAGCTAGCTAGCGTCCATTTCATCAATGTAATATTTGTTTGGTTTCGGACTGCGTGTCCTGACAAGTTAAACAGTACCGCATTTAATGAACCCCAAACCAGAGTAAAATACACAGACTATCAGGACTATAGCAAAGAAATGTAGACATTTCATACCACGCTAGAGTGAATGATGACCGCGGCGCTGCATAGTTTTGTATTTCAACCGGATGTTCTTGCTCTCATTTCCGGCCCAAAATAGCGCGAGAGGTGAAAAACTGTAAAAATTGTTAAATTATTAATTTTAGATTGAGAATAGGAGAGAAAAACTGAAAACAAACATATTGCTTTCATTTCAACATTGACATAAATTGTCAGCGCCCTTATACACATATGTATAGCTGTTGTTTGACATTTGTCCAGATAAAAAAAACATTTTATTATCTTTGTGGATTTTCCTGAAATACTCTAACAACATGGCATATCGATTCCACTAAATGCTTTTGTTAATAAATGTCTCGGAAAGTACAGTTTTACCGAGTTGTAAGTAAAAAAAATACCCATGACCATTATTTAAATTAACAGATATTTCAGGATCAGTAGGGTGCGCTGTTCCTCCACTTTAATGCTCCGAGTTTAGAAAAATACGAGATTTCTAAATGATACTGAAGTTTTGTAGATAGCAGAAATAATTTCAAGGTCTTTTCAAATCAAACTGAAAGAAAAAGCTCACTCTTTCAAATTTGAAAATACACTGGTCTCTTCTTCCTAGAATTTATGTGACATCATCCGACCGTCTTTACAAGTAAAAAAAAAAACAGTGTTAAGGGGATTCTTTGTGTTAATATACAAAGATTAAGTTATGATTAGAATTATTTGGATTTGATCATCGTTAAGAGAAAAATGTATTTTCCACATCTGCAGCAAAACCAAACCTCAAGCATTGTTATCCTGCTTACATTACTCATAAAGTTCAACTCTTGAAATCTCCTTTGGAGTTATCGGGATTAAAACAAAAACACTAGCTGAGGTGGGTCTGTCCGTTTAGCTTAAACAAGATATATTCACACTCTTTGATTTAAAAGGTAAACCCAAGCCATGGAAAATAGAATTTCTATGCACCAAACAGATAAAAATGTTTTGTGAAAGTGAAAAAATACAAAATGATGACTGAATGATTTTGAAGATGGTCTGAGTTAGTGCAGTCCAACATTTAAGACCTTTTATTGGTGAAAAATAACGTTTAAAACTGTTATGGCTTTAAATTTCAAATGTCTCACTTAAGACTCAGGTTATTAAGGGTCTTCAGTGCCTTGATAAAACTCAAATGTATTGCCTTATCTTATCTTATCTTATCTTGAACATATATTAAATATTCCATACATTATTTTGATATATAAATCCATTACCTTACCTTTATTAGCAGGAATAGTCATATCTGTGAGTTCTGAAATTTACCTTTTAAAGCTGCAGCATTATATCAATAAGTAAAAAAAATGGCTGCCATGTTGATATTTGCCTTTATATAATTAAACAAGGTAGGTCAAAATGATCAACCCCCTGGCTGTCAAAACAGTCTTTTATCACATTAAAGGCTGTCAGTGGGTGGCACATCTAAATGTTAAAATAAAGTATACAATTTTTAAATAGAAAGAAAAGCAAAGAAATTAGAGGTACTATTTTTTTCCACAAGAGGGGCTTCTTCAGCACACGCCATAGTTTCCTAACATGAGTCAATAAAGCAGCTTTATATTTTTTAATAGAAAAAAACATGCAACTGATGGGATAGAGTTTCAAAACTGTATCAACTAACCAATAAAACAATGAGTAGAACATGAATGTTTTGTTCATAATTTAATGGCTCACTTCTGTTCACACTGAAAGTTATATGTGAGTGTTAATTCTGAGTTCAGTCTCTGAGGTATAAATCCATTAGCCATTAGCAAAACAATGTCAGCAGAAAATTCAAAATATTCTCTATATTCTCAAAATATTCTATTGAAAATATTTTAAAATCCATGAATATTTGATGTGTCTGATTTAGAATGATGTTGGTTTAAAAAAATCAAGCCTAAGATGGTTGAAATAATATAATAATAATAATAATAATAATAATAATAATAATGGCTCATTATTGACATATTTAATGATTTAATTAAAAAAACTACTTTGCATATAGTATAATTATTTTTTTAAAATGTATTTGTCTTCATGTAAAAATATGGTAGTATTATGACAAAGCCTGGGGTCAATGTATATTTTCTATAGCTACCATATTTTAATGCTGTGCAACTTGAGGATTTAACACAGCGCAGAAAATAATGCATTAAAAAAGTGTTACTGCTAGTCAATGATTATATGATTATACTATACTGAGTTATATTTTTCCGTCTAAAAACATGGTTTCATCACAAAAAAATCTGGCATTGAAAGGGTTAAAATATTTTAAATATTCAGGAAAACTGAGGTGTCTGATTTAGACTAATGTTGGTTTAAAAAACTGAGTCTAAAAACCTGGAAACATCAATGTATGATATATTTTTACATCTACCTTTTGAAAAGCACATTTTTGCACTTAATGGTAAGAGTGTGTGACTACTATCAGAAGTTCAAACAGGCCTGATTCAATGAAAAAGAATTTCACTGTCATACAGAAAACACAGTCAGATGTTTATTAGTTGGCAGAGATTATTTTAGCAGCAGTTAGAGGTTCACATAATACAAATGTATGGTTTCTATGATGCTGAAAATGAAAAGAGAAAATAGCTTTGATTTGGCAGAAACTGGAGGTAAACGTGTACTTTAAATGAAGTAAATAAATAAACCATCTCAAAGGCACAGTGCCGTCAATGCTGCGGGGACAGGGACTTCTCAGAGTTATATCCTCCAACATCTAAACCACAGTCTTCATTACTGGCTGAATCAACAAGTCTCTCTCCTCCGCGTCCCCTCCCATCCTCCTCCTCCTCCTCTTCCTCTTCATCCTCCTCCTCCTCCTCCACATCCTGCTCTTTACGGGACGTCCTCTCCACCTTGGGCCCTTTACAGATTTTAAGGTGCCGGGTGAGGTGGTACTTGGTGAGGAAAGCTTTGTGGCATTTCTCGCAGACAAAGTCTCTGCGGCCCTCGTGAGAGTTCATGTGTTTCTTCAGGTGATTGGTCTTGAGGAAATGTTTGTGGCACTTCGGGCACTGAATCCGACGTTCACTTAAGAAAAATAAAGTATATGAAGTGATGCATTATAAAAGCTTCATTCATGTTGATATCAAGGTCATTTTTGAGAGACTTGGACATGAATATTTCGATAGACAACATTAAAATCAAAAATGTCCACAGTCCCAAAATACATCCCTGTGACACTCAGAGTAACTGTTTTGAGAGTGTATTGTGTAGAAAAACAAAATGCTGATTACATACTGTGTGTGAGAGAACATGTGTTGTTTGAGGTCATGTTTCCTGATGAAGGAACGCTCACAGAGGCCACATTCATGCTTCTCTGCACTGGTGTGGATGAGCATATGAGATGCCACATGAGCTTTCTGGGTGAAGGACTTCTCACAAACTGTGCACTTGTAGTTCTTCTGACCTGTTTTGAGGAACACAGAAAGGGAGATGGAAAATGTCAGGGGGTGTCATTGGAAAAAGGTAAAAAATATACACAATGCAGAGCATGACATTGTGTCCATCAACAAGTTCTGATTGTATAAATATGTAAATATGTTAATAAAGTTAAACTGGGGGGCTAATCGCACAGAGATGTGTTGCTGAAGGCGCAGGCGCACCACAAACGTCCTCAGGGTAAAAAACACAGGAAGTGCTTTCACAAAGGATCTGTGTACACACACATGCAGCCAAATACAATTAGAAGGAAAATAGGTTTGAACAAATGTAATACGAGGGATGCACGATGTTGGATTTTTGCCAATATCTGATGTGCCAATATTTTTTTATTCATTATCCCGATACCGATATTTCAGATCAAGAGCACAAGCTCTGTAGTTAACAAAAATTGATTTGTTTCTTTCAGTATATTTTTGCGAGGAACAGATTTTAAACAAGAAAAACAGCATTTAACTCTTGCAAAAATGAAACCCTTGATTTTTAAATGTACCCATGCAGTGATGAGAAGGTGCATCAATATTGAACATTTGTGTAATTTGCCGATATGTGTGGCCGACATATCGGCTGAAAATATCTGCAAAAGTTTCAATATCGACCGATAGATACATAACCTTTTAGGCTGATATTGGCCAATACCGATATCAAACTGATAATATTGTGCATCCCTATGTAATACTATTTCATATTGCCAACAAAGACTACAGATGGCTCATCGAGGGCATCAATGATCACTCACACCTGTTCCTTCAACTGTTTACATCCTCATCTGCTTTGGCTAATTGTAACATTAACAAACTCTGCAACTCTGTGTCATCCAGCCCTTCCATGGAAAAGCTGACAAGCACAAAAAGTTGGAGGCAGAGGAAAGTTGCAGGCATGCTGAAACATTGAAAAATATCAGTTTTACTGGTGGCTCTTTTTTAAGTGATGCATCCCTGTGTGATCTCCCCCTTCATGTTTAACAACAGCTGCTCCAAAACTTTGCTTTCTACATTTTGATGAAAATCAAATGCACTAAATTAAGGCTTCTCTGCATTATGTTTTGATGTTTATTTAATGTTATTTTAACACTTGGCATTATTCAGTATCAGAGATATTTCAATTTATTTTCTTTGAAGCCATTCAGTATATTTGCAATTATTGATAGATCAGTAAATACATAGTTTCGAATCAAATTCCGAGTTTTGTTCATACAGTGCTTTTTGGTGCAGTGCAAATAGCCAGAGGAAAATTGATCCTATAATAAGCCACCATGGAATTAAAAGCTACATATAGCAGCTCATCAGCTTCGCCCAACACTGTACAAAAGTCAAATATTATAGAACAGGCACAAAGAGCAGAGTTAACTGTGCAGCACACTGGAATATTTCTGATTGTTCAGCATATGGGAATATATTTAATACCTGAGCTGTGTTGTAACATAAACCCTTTGAACAGTGCATTCACGCAAAGACACCACACAAAGCTCTGCCATCACGGAGATATTCACATTAATTATTTGTGTCAGTTCATGATGTTCTTGTCCCCTGCTGAGTCAATGTGCCTCCTCTCACCAATATTATGCCTCTGATACCACCGACTGTGATGGAGTCAACTCACGCTCCCCATTCTGTCTTTACAAGAGATGAAGAAGAGCATCACAGGGGGTAAATATTACAGCCTGAAACAGCAGCATGAATGGGGCTATGTTCACACAGCTTTACAAACTTAACCTGGCACAGCAGATGGACTATTGTACATATCTATGAGACATTTCTTGGCCATCTGGGTAACATACCATAAAAGTGACTGGGAACGGCAGAACCTTTGAGTAAAAATTGCAAGAATATTGACCAAAGTTTGAATGACTCCAGTTTGTTTAGGTAATAGAAGTGCTTTCTGCTGTGCTTAGGTTTGGAAAACTTTTGGCCACAGAGTGCTGGAATAGGCGTACCTCTGCACTGTGCCCGTGCACGAGCACTAGCAGGTTTGCATGATGTTAACACGACAAATAACAAAACAAATCTCCCTCTTGGCAATTGTTTCAAACAATAATGTAGTATCACAGGGACATCTCGGACCCAGACCACTCAAAATAGGCCACAAAATCCATCCATTTAAAAGACTGTCGAGCATTTTTAAAAAGGGGTGGTTTAAGCTGTATGTTAATAGTCGTCTGAAATATTAATATGGCAATATACTGTCACTTACTCCTTGTCAACACATGTATTGAATACAATTTTACAGAATACAACACGCTTTGAGCAGCTGTAAAATACAGCTTTGATAACACACCACATGGTGCAGTTTACAAAAAAATGAGCAGTAAAGCTAAACTATATGATGCAGCATATGTTTCACATGGACTAATGGATCAGCCTGATCACTGACAGTGAATCAGGCTGATCTAGCTGCACTGATAAGTTAAGATCTCTAAAGACTTGAAATCTAATTGTCTTAACATGTAGGATCCTTTAAACCTTGTCCATGCTGTTTTTGTTTTTACAGAAAACAACAAAAGTTGTAGATAATTCTGTAAAAGGGGTGGTCAATGTCAACAGTTAACGCTTTCTGCAATACATAATATATCGTGATATGTATCGCATCACCAAGCTGCTGGAAATACCCAGCCCTAGTTAATGGTACCTACAAAAGCCACAGTGAATCTTGTCAGTAAGCCAGTATGAAAGCTGGGATATATAATGCTATTATAAGGGTCAACTGTAAAAGCAAGCTGAAAAAACAGCATTGGACTGATGGTACACTGAGCTGGACCCATTAAAAACACTTTATTTTTTCTTTGTTTTGGTTCTCTTTAGGCACTTAATAGCCTTGGTGTCATTCCACCTGGAGCAAACCAGATTCTTACCAAATCTAAGAATCACCCCAGAGCAGTTTTTGTTGTTGTTGTTTTTACACTTAAGTCAAGGAGGTAACCCTGCCCTTTTGGCCCCTACAGTATCAATGTATAGCCTTGTTTCAGTGTTGTTTCTCTCCTTACTTTCAATACCATGACAGAAATACCGAACTATCCCTTTAAGTAAACTTTGGAATCATACAACTCATAAACTGACTGTGTTTTATTACAATGCAAACAAATAAATGTTTTCAGGCCTGGTTAAGTCTGACGGCTTGTGTGTTTGATCAGGGTACAGGGCAACTGGACCTTGTGTCCATATGATAAAATATGATTATAATGTCCCAACGTGGACTCTGGTGGGCAGAGGGACCTTTTTTGATTCAATTTCAAAACACATTTGTGAAAGCATAAATGTTTAAGCAGTTTATCTGTAGGATGTTGGGCTAAACAGCTGATCCTGCTGATGTACCCACCTGTGTGAATCTTGAGGTGCATCCTGAGATTGCTGGGGTCACTGAAGGCCTTACTGCAGTACTCACACTTGTGAGGTTTCATCCCAACGTGCCCCATGAAGTGCACGTTGAGCTTCGTAGAAGTGATAAAAGCTCTCGAGCACATGCTGCACTTAAACTTCTTCTCCCTCACATGACCCTGACCTTTGGCTCTGGGTGCAGCAGTTTCAGAGTTCCTGTTATTGTCGCCTCTGCTGTTACTGTTTTCACTGTTTGTTTGTCCGGCAGCAGGGTGGGCGTGGCAGGGCCATGGGGACGAGGAGGTGCTTGATGTCCCATTGGCTAGCTTCTCTTCCTGGTGAGTGTGTTGCTGTTGTTGAGGCTGCTGCTCTTGTTGCTGCTGCTGGGGCTGTTGGGAGTGGTCCTGTTGGGGTGGGCTGTGGCTGTGCGGTGGCTGGGGTTGGTTCTGGTTGTGGTTGGCGTTGTGGCTGCTCAGATGAGATTTGAGCTCTGAGAAGGAGGAGCACTCTTTGCCACATTGACAGATTTGGCCCTCGGGCACCTGAGGAACACCTGCATGGACATAAAGGATGATAGAAAACACATTAATAGATGACCATGTGAGCACAGGACGAACAAAGGCTCTAAAGCTGAATACGTATCATCTTACCCAGCAGCCTACAGTAGTCTCTGCTGTAGTAGAAGAGCAGCTCCTGGTCTGGATGGATCTCTCTTGTTGTGCAGAAGAACAGTTTTCCATTGGCAGGGTACGCCACCAGGTTCTGCTCCTCACGGGACCTTAACACACACACACACATCAGAATGGGTTATGGTTATTTGAGATATCAGGATTATCTTTAATACACATAATGAATTCAAACAGAAATATTTTCTTTCTTGTCTGAAGTAAAGCTTCAGTAAACAAATTGTTAGAAATATAGTACGCAAAATCTGCTGCAAATGACTTTCAATCTTGACACTAACAAAAGATGGCATGTAAAGCAGCGCTGCTCAGCTCTGCCTGCATCCACTGTTTACTTCTTGTTTTGAATTAAAAAAAATCTGTCTTTAATAAAGTGAATTCACTAAATAGTGAATTGTGTTGTAAATCATCCAACCATCTCTTATCTACACCACTTATATCTTTTGTGGTTGCAGGGGGCTGGAGGAACCTAAGGAGCTGATTTTTAGTCTGTGGGAGGAAAATGAAGTGCCTGGAGAAAAACCCATGCATGCATGGAGAAAACATACAAACTCCACACAGAAAGGCCCTGACCAACACGGGGATCAAACCTTCTTGCTGTGAGGCATGTGCGCTACCTGCTGCACCACAGTGTTCCACATCATTTTAATGTAATCAGGGGGAAAAAAATTCAAAGTGGACTTCCTTGATTAACTATGCATTTTGAGGGGAGCTTGGGTGACAGGTTATCTAACAATGTTATAAAATGGCTTTAAAGCTGGTTACACTGTTCAGCCATCTACTCGTTACGTCTATTAATTTAAAACACCAAACATTATTTTGTAGTTTGAGCTCTCTCATGTTAAACCCTTTTTGTTTGGTCGTACCTTGCTTTGCAGACAAACATCATCCAGTTGCACTCGTTCTCATCAGTTGTCACAATGTAAAACTCCAGCACATTGTTATGGTACATCTAAAATGTATAAAACACAAAAGGGGGTTAAAAGGCTTAGCATGTTTTCTTTTTAAAAGACTCTGACAACCATGGCCTGGCACTCGAGCCACACTCACCTTCCATACTTGCGGTGATTCCTTTTGTGGCCAGTCAGAAAGATCTACATTGCTACAGTGCTGGCCCACCATTGGCCCGAAGCAGGTCCGTGGAGGAATTATGTCCCGGGCGAAAACACCTGAGAGCCGTTAGTAGAGTTTGTTAGTAACCTTTTGTTTTGTTTAGCATAAAGTGAGATAGTAGCGTATTCCTTTTTATAAGAAATTTTAATTCCTTGAATACATTTACAGAGAATTTTGTTGGGGTGCATAAAATCTTGTGTCTGATGTAAACAAAAACGTTTAAACGCACTTGAAAAATGGTTGATTAATACTCATTTGGAACATGCTTTTGAGGTGTCTTACTTTAAAAAAAATGTGTTTTAAGTGTGTTTTCAGTTACCCAGAGGTTCATCGGCCACTGAGATTCGCAGGCATAGTGCACGTGGTAGTGAGAGGCGAGCTCGGCTCTGTATGGGTGTGTCAGGGATGAAGGTGACGGGGCCGTGCTCTGGACAGTCTGAGGTATATGAGCGCTCACACAGTGTGCACCCTAAAGGACATACAGCAGATGATACCAATGAAACAAAGAGTCTGTAATCTGACATTTTATGATTCTGAAATAGGTTTTAGTAAGATGCATCAGAGTGTCTGTAATTTTTTGCTGGCAACAGCACTTTTTGTATGAAGTATTTTTGTCTATTTTTACATTAATAAACACTCACAGATGGTGTAGCCAGTGACCATGTTCTCCTTGTTAGCAGCAGAGTCCTCGAGCTGCAGGGTGGAGTTGACCAGCACCAGGTTGTTTTCTGGCCCTAGCGACACCTCTGCCGTGATTGGAGACACATTAACGGCCTCTAGCCCCATCCCAGAGTGTCCATGAAGTGACACCGGCTCCAGCTGGCCCTGACTGGCCATGGAGCTGGTGAGCACAACACTCACAACCCCTGAGTTCAGCTCCCCGTTTGAGTGCAGCTGCTCCCCGAGTCCTCCTGCTCCACCTCCCCCAGCCCCAGTGTTCCCAACCCGGCCCCCCATGTGATCTGGCTCCATCACCACTGGTAGTTCCAGCACAGGGGGCCCATGGAGGGGCATCACCCCACCAGACGAGTCCACTCCTGTCAGGCCCTCGTGTGGCTGAGGCTGTCTCCCTCCTCCGAGCTGCTGCTGGGTGTCAGACACCGACACCACCCCGACTCCATCCATGTTTGCCAACTCTTCTCCCATACGGTCCGGAGACATTGGGCTGCTGACGGGAGACTCCATAGCTAACCCTGCAGAGTCCAGCTCGTGAGCGCCGGTCTGGTGGAGGTCACCCTGGGCGGTGACTTGTCTGGAATCCATGGGAACCAGGCTCTGCTCAAGTGGGCCTCCAGGGCCACTGTAGGGGTCCAGACCTGAGGGATTGTTACTAGCCACAGAGAGGGTCCCGTCCATGCTGAGGCTGCTGGGGTGGATGTACTGAGGTGGTGGACGGTCTGCCAGGTAGGACAAAATACCTACAGCAGGAAAAAGACAAAATTTTCATGACAGCTGCAAAACAATAAATTAAGTTAATGTAAATGTATTGGCAAAACAAAAGGAGAAAAAAAATCTATCTTACTGTTTTAGTGTTTATTAAGGGCAAAAGCAATAAACTGACATTAACAATCCAGGCTTTCAGCTTTTAAATGTTATTTCATGTCTCTATCTGCTGCAGACACTCAGAAATAAAGCTTGCAAACACTAAAATTAAGTGCTGAGTTCAGAATCATTTAGGTTTTTGAGGGCATTTTAGGCACCCATGGGCATAAATACACTATATTGCCAAAAGTATTAGCTCACCTGCCTTGACTCGCATATGAACTTAAGTGACATCCCATTCCTAATCCATAGGGTTCAATATGACATCGGTCCACCCTTTGCAGCTGTAACAGCTTCAACTCCTCTGGGAAGGCTGTCCACAAAGTTTAGGAGTGTTTTTGACCATTCTTCCAGAAGCACATTTTCGAGGTCACACACTGATGTTGGAGGAGAAGCCCTGGCTCTCAGTCTCCACTCTAATTCAGTCAAGTTCATTCACACCAGACTCTGTCATCCATGTCTTTATGGACTTTGCTTTGTGCACTGGTGCACAGTCATGTTGGAAGAGGAAGGGGCCAGCTCCAAACAGTTCCCACAAAGTTGGGAGCATGGAATTGTCCGAAATGTCTTGGTATGCTGAAGCATTCAGAGTTCCTTTCACTGGAACTAAGGGGCCAAGCCCAGCTCCTGAAAAACAACCCCACACCATAATCCCCCCTCCACCAAACTTTAAACCCAGATTCGTCCATCAGATTGCCAGATGGAGAAGTGCAATTTGTCACTCCAGAGAACGTGTCTCCACTGCTCTAGAGTCCAGTGGTGGCGTGCTTTACACCACTGCATCAGACGCTTTGCATTGCACTTGGTGATGTATGGCTTGGATGTAGCTGCTCGGCCATGGAAACCCATTCCATGAAGCTCTCTGCACGCTGTTCTTGAGCTAATCTGAAGGCCACATGAAGTTTGGAGGTCTGTAGCAATTGACTCAGCAGAAAGTTGGCGACCTCTTTGTAGTATGTGCCTCAGCATCTGCTGACCCCACTCTGTCAGTTTACGTGGCCTACCACTTCGTGGCTGAGTTGCTGTCGTTCCCAAACACTTCCACGTTCTTATAATACAGCTGACAGTTGACGTGGAATATTTAGGAGCGAGGAAATTTCACAACTGGATTTGTTGCACAGGTGGCATCCTATCACAGTTCCACGCTGGAATTCACTGAGCTCCTGAGAGCGACCCACTTTAAACCTCATATTTTAAACTTTGTACTTAGTATTTTTGATCTATTTTTATCACTTTTTTCACTCAATTTATCTTTCTTAAGTTTTATGCTACTGATTGAATATTCAGATTTATTTATTGCCTGCAAACCTTTTTTTTTAAAAACTTTGTTAAGATTTGAATTTGTGCTGAAGTTTTATGTATATTCTATGTTCTGCTCCCTCTGCTGCTTTACAGCAGCACAACTAATTGCCCCATTGGGAACAAATAAATAAAGTGAAGTAAAGGACAAACACTATCCTACAGAATTTAGGTAAGGCAATATGTGTCTTATATAAATGTTTGTAAGATTTTTAATATTTTTGTCATTCGTTTTGTGCATAATTTAAAATCAAACAGGGAAAAAAAAGAAAGCGAAACAAAAATGGTTGTAGGTCCACTTGTTTCCATTCACTTCAAAAACTGTTTCCTTAAAAAATATATTTAATTTGCAGTGCGGTTGAATCTGCCTGATTTGTTGTCTGTAATCAAGCAGATCCATCTTTCCAAGCTACAATCTACAACGATTGTGAGCGGTCAAAAGCAACAGCACCCTTTGGAGCAGAAAGAGGTGGGAGCTACAAGTGAGACGACAGCAGGAAGTGACTGCTCGTCCAGAGATTAGCGTAGATGCTAACAGCTTCAGCAGCAATTTTGTCAGATCTGTACCACAGTTCTTTAAAAAATGAAAAACAATGATTAACACTAAAGAAACTCCTCCTATTTTGGAGATGACAATTTACTGAAAGTGTAAAAAATACATCTCTTATAAAGTTCAAGTAATTTAATATTTATCAGGGCATATCGATGATCCATATTCATATTCACATCAAACTTCTTCTTTGGTCCAGTACTTTCTTTCTTCCCTAATTATGACCCAGATGAGCAATAATCCCTCATACAAACAGAACCTGACCTGGTAATATGTGTCTGAAGTAGCTGCTCTCCAGGTGGGGGTACGGAGGAGGCGGCAAAGAGTAGTTCCTCTCTGGTAGGCCACACATCACCCCCCTGTCACTCAGCGGACCCATGGGCAGCATCAGAGAGAGGGCAGATGGAAGGGAACCCAGGGAAGGACCCAGGCTCGGGATGGCCACTGGCATGCCTGATCAACAATAAAGCAATGACACTTGGCACAACTGGAAATGCTAAAAGATGGTGAGCAATCCAAGGTACTGGTGTTGGTCTTACCTGGAGTGGGGATGGGGTTGTGTGTGGGGGACGTGGGCAGACCCAGGTGGCTGGCACTCACAGAGGGCACACTGAGCTGGTCCATGCCCACAGGACTTAGGTTCATCTCATTCATCCTAGAGAAACAAAATCAGAGCTTAACTTGGATTAAGCTAAAAGCTAAAAAGCTAGCTACAGAACAAACACCTGGCTGACTGTTACGGTTGTAAACTGCTGTGGACACAGCTTTCAGGGCTTTCCACAAGCACCAGCTGCCAGCCAAAAACCTTCATGCTCATTTAGGTACAACTGGCTACTTTCTCCTGTGTTGACTGAACCATTAAATCTCTTAACATGCATACATATTTTTAGAAAACGTATACATTGCTATTTTCTAACTAATCTAGGCTGAAATAAACAGTTTAAGCACAAAAAGTAAGTCCAAGTTACACTCTGTAGCTCTGTGCATATGTTGGAAATTTCAGATGTTAACTGTTACATTTTCATACATCTTTGATAATTATGTACAAGGTTGTACATTAACTTTTGTGCGCACCTGCCACTGTGACAGGTGGATTTAGAAATCTATCACTCATATTTTTTACCAAACATTTTGTTTAACTGTCAGCATAATGGAGCGGTTTATAACATTGAAATAAGGATTACATCAAGTAATATGTCATTATAATGTTAATTTTCATAAACAGGAAAGAGCATATCTCCTTATTTCTTTAAAAACAGCTGGAGTATCCAACTGTTTTAGCCGAGCCTGTGACTTCACAGGTTGATTAAATTAAACTAAACCGTAACTAAAAGTAAAGGTACTGTATTTATAGTTTAAATGTGAATTTCTAGTATATGAAGAGAGTCAAAAAGGATTATGGAAGAGACTGTGGGTATGATTATGCATAACCCTGTGCTCATCCCATATTATTTCTGTCACAAATGACTTCTTTTTACTTTGTTTTTATAGGGGGGTCCAAGACTAGGAAGATGAGACCAATATAATGTGTGTTGTTTTTTTTTGCTTAACCGTGAAAGGACATTTTTGTTACAGCGGATCTCAAAGCCATTTCTAATTGATAAAAGGAGTTGATATTCATCTGCCTGTTGGTATTTATTTTTATTTTCTAAACAGTAGCCTGAAGCAGTAATATGGAAAATCAAGGACTCACTGCATTGCATCATGATGCACTGTGATTCCTCATCAAATTGAATCGTCAACTAAACAACTGCAATCAAATCAAATTGTGGGACTAGCAAAGATGCACAGCTCCATTTTTTTTTTACCTGTCACTGTAGCTGGAAAGTTGATCATATTCACCTGCTGCCGCTAAAAAAAACACCAGCATTTGGGTGGTGCTTATTTCAAACTCTGATTATTTACCAATTCCTTTCTTTGTCATCTTTAGAAAACTTTATGGAACTTAACTGTTTCTTTGACCCATGAAATGTATAGAAGGTTTTAAAAAGTGCAGTTACTTGAACTAACTTATTCTAATATGCTTAAAGCTTAGGAAAATTCTAGAAATTTGGAAAAAGAAAGACACTGATTCAAAAACTAAATAAATCAGAATCAGCTTTACTGGCCAGGTATTAAAGACAAACGAGGAATATGACTCAGGGTAACTTCACTCCTAGAGTACAGAATAGAGGAAATATACATAAACAAAGAAGAAAAGGTTAAAGAAAAATAGGAATTATATTTTTACATAAAAACAAAGGCAAAAATAGGATACGGACAAGTAAACATAAGCTATGTAAAAGGTTAAAATAGGATATGTTTATAATTTTGCCTTTAGGGATGCACCATGTAATTGATATAGTATTGGCATCTACTGAAAATAGCTTTAAAAGTTGATCATTGGTTATCAGTAGACGTGACATTTTTTGCTGGATACTAACCACCTTAATGTTGAGTTTAACCTTCTCATCAGCCGTACAGTTTATCCCATATATTAACAGAGTGTACCAGTGCACCCTGCTTTACTCTACCATCACTTAAATATCTACATAAAAATAACACTGCATAATTTCTTGGGGGCTCAACTGTTGTTTTAGCACAATTAAACAGTCACAGTTAAAGGAGTGGGTCAATAGTGTTGTAAAGACATTGGTATTGGGGAATAACGAGTTTGTTTATCTGCATTTCATGGACCTTCAAAATGCTGAACCCTGTTTTGATAGCCCTAATACGAGCAATTTGCTGATGTTTGCACCAATGACAATGTTAAGCCTTATACTGCTCCTCCTGACTTTCTGTATCAAACATGTATCTGTAAAATGATGATTATTCACCTGAACTTCAAGACCCTCTGACTGTACTCTGACCTTTATTACTGAAAAGTAAGCCTCTCTGTCTGCTAAATATAATATTCATGGATAAGAAGTGATTGTAGGATTGGTCTTGACCCTTGTGTGTTACTTTCAGCAGGTAAAGACACGCTGGCAGTGCATATAAAGGAAAGCTACGTTCACTTACCTGAATTCAACAACTGCTGTCCATCAGTGAAGCTGTGCTGCTGTATAAACCCTCATTTTCCTCCTCCTGTTGAATAAAATTGATAACAAAACATGTGGCATCAGCATACAAGTCACAGCTTAATTTAAACGAGTATATACCAGCTCTATTTAAAGTGAATACATCATTTAAAGTGACACACCGTGGCTAGTTTGCTAAACATCAACCAGTTTTGTCACAATGCTAACGTTAGCCTTGTTAGCTCACGCCTGCTGAAATAGTGAACGCAGAGATTTTCTAAGAGAAACAGCAGGCTAAAAGTACAAAGATAACACGGCACAGTCGCGTTAGTTTTCATGGGAATAAAATACCAAAGCCAGCGGAGTGAAGACGCCTCCAAAACAACAACATACCAAGAAAACGTCTCCTTCTGCTTCTTCTTCTTTTTTTATGGCGGGTGGTACTCAGCTCGGAGTTGCATTACCGCCACCTACTGTGTTGGAGTGTGGACCGGAGTCACAACGCTAACAATCTGTAATAATAATAATAATAATAATAATAATAATAATAATAATAATAATAATAATAATAATAATAATAATAATAATAATAATATTTTGCTTAGTCCTGCGTCTCTGTAATAGCCAATTAAGATCCTTGACCAAATCCCAAGCACATTTAGAGGTAGTACCTCGTCCCCAAACTCTTTTCTCATTCCAGTTCTGTGGGGTGGTATTTTTTTTCAACAGATATAGTGTTTCCTTTTTTTCTTTCTTTCTTTTTTTTGCTTTATTTTATGAAGAAATATAAACATTTTATACATGCACATAAAGAACAATAAACAAGAAAACAAAACAAAACATGATAAATGGGTATTTAAAAGGAGGTCACACATTCGTTCAGTACATCCTTACTAATGGAGCATGTCAGTTCATGGAAAAAAAGTTAAGTCAATAAAAATATTATTGGCTGCCAGCAAAAAAAACAGTAACATGAAAATGGCTTCATCTCACTCCTCCAACAAAGACAGACTGGATAGAAACTGTAACAGACATACAAAGTATGGAGAG
This sequence comes from Cetoscarus ocellatus, assembly GCA_037902135.1. Lineage (NCBI taxonomy): Eukaryota > Metazoa > Chordata > Actinopteri > Labriformes > Labridae > Cetoscarus > Cetoscarus ocellatus. The sequence continues at coordinate 1,481,061 of JBAMNC010000948.1, read as the reverse complement.
ACTGACTTTGTCATTGGATCTTAGAACAGAAAAGATTCGCAAAGCTGGGAGAAATGAATTGTGTATGTATCCTCAAAAGAGGTTAAGTATTTGTCTTGTGCTGAAAAGATAGATGGATTGTTTCCCAAATAAACTGTTAAAAAGGAGCAATCAGTATCAGCTCCAAAAATGTTTTGCAGGACTTGAGTTAATTTCTGCCAATATGACTGTTCTGCTGACAGTTCCAAAATATGTGAAAGTGGTCTGCCATCTGTTCTCCACATTTCCTCCGACAGAGACCCCTTTCATCTTCATTTGTCCATTTACATTATATTTTAGGTGTTATAAAATATGTCATAGATGTAATGTTTCATTAAGCCCTGTATGACCTACTCTGAGTCCTGTGATGCTATTTTTCTCTTGTGTACTTCTTGTAGCTGCCTTGCCTGTTTCTACTTTTGGTTGCAGATTGTGACGGTGCCTTCCTGTGCTGCCATTCTTTCATGATGTTGCTTTTGATAATTCCCTTAAGCCACTGATTAACTGAATGACACATCCATGCTGGTGTCCTGTATCAATTCTGGATTTGTGTTCATTATCTGTAGGACCTCATATCCTGACATTTAGGGCAGGATGTGAGGATGTTGAGCTCTGTCTCTGTCTGCTGGGTGTCACGGTGGATCACAGTCACAGTCCTCTGGGAGCCACCTCTTTTTGTGACAGCCCATCTCTATAGGTGTCATGAGAAACCAAATTTTAAACTCCTACAATCTCACTGTGAACCCCGGGATAGGTACGTTTGAGGCCAGTCAGACACCTCCCTGATGGTATTACATGATGGATACATATCTGCTTGTATTTCTCAACATTGAGGGCAAAAAATAACAAACAAAAACATTGAAGGTACCATTAACTCTGACCAAATCCCTACTAAAATTGTAGAAAGGCAGCCCTCCACTGTGCTTCACTTCTGGCTGCAAGCACTCATTTTTATTTTCCAGGTCTTTGGTTTACAAATGACTTCTGCTAGGACCAAACATTTCAGATTTTGACTTATCAGTCCAGATACCTGCTACCATTTTTCTGCGCTCCAGACCCTATGTTTTCATGCATAGTTGAGTCACTTGACCTTGTTTCCACACCTAAGCTCTAGCTTTTAAGCTGCAAGTCTTCCATGAAGACCAGTCCTGGCCTGACTTCTCAAAAATGTTCTGAGCTGATGGCACTGCAGAACAGCATGCACTAAAATTCTTCAGCTGACCTCTCTGTCCATGGTCCTCAGCACTGTCAGTTTCTTTTTGGTTCTGCAAAAGAGCTTAAACAACACATCTTGACACCCCAGTCTGCTTTGAAATCTTTGTCTGGGATAGATGTAGTATAACTACCTCGTCTGTACACAGTCTAGTAATGGTGTATAAACTTCACATAAAACTGCTCTGCACAACTTTAACTTGGTAGCAGAGTTTGGCTGTTCTGTAACCAGATTCAAGCATCGCACACAGTGGTTCAGTTAATAACTGTGTTTTAAACTTCAAATGAAAATGAGTTTGCACCTGTATGGTATAATGGGTTAAACATACACCTGACTTTGTGCAAACTGAAGCTGGTTTGAATGCAAGGGGTAGTTTTGCTAAGCATTGAATTGAGTAAGATTTTCTTCTGTTTGCTCACTTTGCATTCTGTAAATTAAAAACATAAAAACTTAAGTTACAACTTGGAAACCATTCTTTACAGCATTTTCCACATCTGCCTAAAACTTTAGCATATTGCTGTATTTTCACAGAAACATTAGACATTTTATTTTATATTTTTTCAAAGCAAATTGCGACTCTGTGGCTGTACAGTTATTTGGGTCACATGTTTGTTTGATTGAGATGTCAGTGGTGTGTTAACAGGCATGAAAGGGTTAGCTTATACTGATGGACAACTGATATAGATACTCCAACCATCAGTGAGTGAATGTGAGAGTGAATGGTGTGTGACTTTCTATTGTCCAGTGGGTTCATGTATTTATGCTTTTTATCCACAGCTCAGGTTTACTGAGGATAACCACCCTTACAGACCCATAAAGTATGATAAGCAGAGATAACCTGATATCCTCTTTTGCACTATTATAATTAATTCACAGTCTTTTTAGAACCGGTCTATCTGCATCAACTGATCTATAAATCAAATCAAATATTATCAAAAAGAGTTCATTTCATATTCAGTTTTGTCTCGTTTATGATAGATAACGGAAGGAAACGTTATGTAAACAACTTTATCTCGATGAAGAAAACCATACCTGCATCTCCGCCCAGATCACACCCACCATGCCTACTATAACCTCAAGAGGCCAACAAACAGGTTGTCACAGACTGACACTGAGTCCAAATCAAGAAGAAGTTTCAGCTCCTAAAAAATCAAAACCACAACTTTTATTCTCAACGTGGAGAGGATTTAAAGACGGCTGTTGCTGGAATCACCACATGATTTGAGGAGACTTTGACAGGGTAAGTTGCATCGATGATAAAACACATTGTCAACAATATAGCATTTATCTAAATAATTTTCTTTATGATCTTAATTTTACTAACAGAAAAAAGTCTATGGAGAACATTCCATGTGTGCACTCACTGGCTCTCCATACCTTCTCCGTGGACGCTGGAGGAGCGCACTACAGGGATGCGCTCCGGCTCGGTATGCCCCTCCACATAGACGCTGCATACCTCGACTCTGTGGACGGCCAGATGTTACCCTACAGACAGTTTTCATATTTCCCCTTCCACGGAACTCTCGGTGTGTATGAATACTCATTCGAGCCCGCGTTCATCAGGAAAAGGAACGAGAGGGAGCGGCACAGAGTGCGCTGCGTAAACGAGGGTTACGCACGGCTCAGGGAGCATTTACCGCACGAGTTTGAGGACAAACGGCTGAGCAAAGTGGAGACCCTGCGAGCGGCCATAGACTACATCAAACACCTGCAGAGCTTGCTGGACGTGAACCTGGGCACGATGGAGGTGCCACTTGGAGACGCGCGTAAATGCGCGCAGCAGCCACAGAAGGCAGAGTGTAACAGCGATTAATGCAGCAAACTGAAACAAAATCAGTGAGGACATAGTTGAAATTTTTTCTTCCTCTTTCTCTGTGACCAATTCAGTTGTGAAGACTGGTTAAAATCCCCTCTTTTTAAAGGTACAGTGTTTAAATTGTGCGTAAAGTGGATCCATGCTGAGAGCTTCCTGGCAAAATCAGTCGTGTGTACTGTATGTAAGAAACATTTAAGCAAAGCCTAAATAAAATCTCAAGATTTGAGTGAATTTGTTGCATACTTTCTTAATGATACAATAATTGCTTGCCTGTTTATCAATAGAATTTTTAAAGACTGAAATTGAAACTGAAAACCAAGTGTAATATATCACAACGTCTGACCAAGTATAGTTTGACAAATAAGTCCTCTTTGACATAAATAACAGTGGCGTGCTGAAAACAGCACTGAAAAACATGGAGAATAAAAGTATTGACAGATTTAAATGAAAAGGCCGAACGAAGAAAAAAAGAAGTAAGCGTTTAAATTCATTATAGGTCAATAGGAAAGGTGAGGCTCATTTTATAAAGACTTTTTTTTCCAGAGGGTAAACAATAAAAGAGGTATTTACAGCACATCCCGAAGAAACTTCAAGTTTCATACAAGCAAAATGATTCCGAGGTCTTTATCTTTGTTTTTGTGCACTCCATGGAAGCCAATAAATGCTATAACAATCATCTTTGAGCAGTCAACATTTCATCCCAAATGTAAAAAAACTTGTGATAATTTAGTAATATGAATGAGGAGCATTTTATGTTTTCTTGATTCAGAATACATTACAGTTTTTAATTGAGTATGTTAAATGCTTTCATAGTCTGTGATATTGTTTATGCCTCTTTTCTTTTCATAATATTTTCATTTCCTCAGCTCATACCTTTTTTGTCAGTGTTTGTGTGCACTCTTTTTACTTTCTCTTATTTTCTCCAGCATTTACTTAAGATGAAAATTTGCCTAGATTGCTTTTTATGGCCATACCAGATGGGCCCAAGAACTTGTAATCATAAATGTATGTGCACTTTTCAAATAAAACAGACTGTGATACATTTTAATGGAACTTTTCTGTGTTGCTAACATGGTTCAGGCTGCTGAATGTGCGCGGCAGTGGAGTCCGAGACAAATAAACTTGTGGAGACACTAAAGTGTAACATATTGTAAAGTGTCAAATAATATATGTCGATGAAGCAAGTGTCCTATTGTTTATGGTACAGCAAAGTATGTCATATTGAATTTTATGGTATAATTCCATTTTGTATTGTACTGTACTGCATCTTATATTTCATGGAACTGTATCTTAAAGTATGGTATGTTTACAATCTAGTCCTGGGTTATGGTAGGATTATCAGTTTCTGAATGTACTCTGAGGACCACCTACTAACTGTACCAGAGTCCTCCAGCTCAAAGTATTGTACCACAATATGGTGTGATATTCTATGGTTTGCTAACATGTTGAATTGGACTGCCTCAAATCGAAGCACATCCTACTGTGCGATATTATTCTCTATTATATTGGACTATTCAGGGGTTGCACAGTGGTGCGGCAGGTAGTGCTGTGCCTCACAGAAGAAGGTTGCTGGTTCAACTCCACAATCAGGCGCAGCCTTCCTGTGTGGAATTTGCATGTCTTATCATACAGTGAAGCACCACATTGCATTGTATCCTGTATTATATGATACATCATGTTATGACATATTGTACAGTATGGTATAATATGGTCTACTGTTATGTTATGGTATGATATGGATGGCATGGTCTGGTCTGGACTGGTCTGGTATGGTTTATGATAATATGGTATCATATAATTTGGTAAAGTGTTGTATATTGCGGCATGGTATAATATGGTATAATATGATATCATATTGTATGGTATGCTATGGGGGGTATTAATTAATTCAAAGATCTTTATTAATCTCTCTGGTAGTTATTCATTTGGGGTTGCTTGTACATTATTGTATCATACTTTATGGCATGGTGTGCTCATGGTATCATATGTTATGTTAAGGTGTGGTATGGTATAGTCTGCTCTGGCCTGGTATAGTATAGTATGATATGGTGTGGTTTCACATGGTATTATATGGTATTATATGCTTTTGTATTTTATATAACGTGGTTTGTTATGTTATGCTTTGTCTTTCTATGGTGTCCTCTGGTTTGTTATTATATTGTATGGTACAGCATGACATGAGATGGTAGGATATGGCATGGGCTGCATGGTGGTGCAGCAGGTAGTGCTGCTGCTTCACAGCTAAAGGGTGGCTTGGTTGATTATCCATGTCTAGTTGGGCCTGTCTGTGTGCAGTTTGTGTGTTCACCCTGTGCATGTGTGCGTTCTCTCAGGGCACTCCAGTTCCTCCCAGAAACATGCGTTAGGTGCACTGGTAACTCTAAATTGTTGAAAGTTGTGAGTGATTAGTTCTTTGTCTATTTGTGTCAGTGCTGTGTTTGGGGATCTCTCACCCAATATCAGCTGAGATAGTCTCCATTCTCTTGAACACAAAAGTGGATAACAGATTTATGATATGATGTATTCCATTATACCATACCAGATTGTTTGGTATGAAATAATATGGCATTGGTAAGACTTTATAAGGCTTTAGATCTTATCCAGTTGTAGTGGTTCATGTTGTATCTTGTATTGAATTGTTTTAAACTTTTATATATTATCATTTCATATTACATACTGTTGTATCTACTGTGGTATTAGATCTTGTTGGATTGCACTGGATCTTATTGCACTGTATTGTATTTATCTTTTTTAATTGTATTGTGTCATATTGAATGGTATGGCATCTCTTATTTCTATCTCATCTTATTTTATTGTATGGACTGTACGGTAAGGAATACTTTCCATGGTATTTAAACAAATGTCAGATCATATCCCAATAGCATTGTTTGGATCTTTTGTATGATTTGATAAGTATAGTATGGTCCTATTGTGGATGTGGTGGGGGTCTTCAAGAAAAGAGTTTGGGACTATGATATATTATGTGTTAAAGTTTGACTGATTCCTAATGCACAGAAATGTCATCTCAAACCAAAAGTATCCATCCCTCCTAAAGCCCCCTGTACTCCTGAATGTACTCCAAGGACCACCTACTAACTGTACCATCTCAGGGTCCTCAGGAAGTTTTCCTCTCCTAATAGCTCAAGGAATGCATTTATCAGTGAGCCCCCAGCTCTTAAACAGGAACCCCCCAAAATTCACCCCCCTTTTTAATCCTGATTGTGTGTTCATATCTCCCACCTAAGCTGACCTGCACGGAAACATCACATTATGATATTTAGCCAAACTAAAGCTACGTTTGGAAGGAGAGAACATGATATTGTATTAGATGTCTGTGGAGACCTGCAGAGTGCAGCGTCAGTGAACTGTGCAGGTATGGAAGAATGATATTGACAGCAACAAAAGCATGACAAACCCATAACAGAAGGTGTTTGGCTGTGCAGTTTGTGAATTAGAGACGATAATTAGCTGAGTGCTGGTACCCGGGCCTTGATGGTTCAGTGGCTCTCTGAAGATAGAGAACATGAAGCTACTTAAAGGAAAGCTTCCACCATAATGGATGTTTTCTCACAGGCTGATTCTAATCTGATTCCCAAACTGATTTCATGCAGGAATTCCTCTAGTTTACTGGAAAAGCTGTTGCTGATGCAGGGATTTGATTTACGTCAGAAGAAAATTATTGCTTATAAGGAAATGTTTGATCATCCAAATATATTTCTAAAATCACATCACACAGAACTTACAAAAGCTTGAAATCTTTAAATCAAAATCTTTGACCTTTAGGGGGAAGTTAAATGATAAAGGGTTATCTGAATAAAATATATCTTCTATTTGCAGATCAAATCTGTATCTCTGTTACTACTGTTTTTCTGTGTGCAAGGCTGCAGATCTGTGCAGGAGAGAAGTGAATATTTCCTGCAAACATTCATGATGACTTGTAAGATAAAGTTTATCAGCTGAAGTCAGATCAGTGTGGGACCACCAGGAGAGGCTGCCGGGACGTGTTGAGACACAGAGAGAGCCCTCATTCACTGCGGAAACGGAACAAACTTAAGTAACAGGACGCACAATGATGCAGGAGTGTCCCCTAAACACTGCAGGAACAACACTGATGCACTGATTAAACTTTAATTTGGCAACTAGGAAAAGTAATTTAATTCATCTGACTCTACAATCAGTTTAACAATAAACATGTTTATGAGATGTATCGAGCAGTAAATTGTACTTATATTACTGTAATAATTTAGAAGGCACAAGGAGTTATGGGCCCCATTACAGGATGACACACGGGCCCCGCCACATAAGAGCAGGATGGTATAACAAAGCACAAACTCTGAGTATGTAACAATAAATTAGGCTGATTTATGCAGTTGGCAAAAGTTATATTCAAAAGTTGTCTCATCACTCTGCAGTGATGTTTGACAATCTACTGATTACAGTCAAGTTTATCTGTTTAAAGACTACAATGACCTAACAGATTTAGAGAAAGTATAAACTATAATTCAGTCACAATCACTCAGTAAATTTGGATCAAAGTTTTGTGAGCATTTTCTGAGGCATTTTTAGAATCTTAAATATTTTAATTTAGTAATTTGATAAATCCTTCTAACTTTATTATTTATAACTCACTGACAGATTTGAAAACTTCACATACTAAACATAGTTGGGCATTAATAATTATCAACAACAAACTGAACTTCATTATAAGCCACATTGTAGCGATGTAACTAAAACTGATATGACCTTGAACAATTAAGGTTTATTTAACCCTTTTAAATTAAACAGTCAATTAAAGTAAATGAAATAAAATCAAAAGTCTTTGTTTTCTGTTTTATGCTTTTTACAGCTCATATTTTCATATGACTCTCTGCATTATGTTTTTGAGGCAGTAACAAACTTAACGTTAAAACCAGAGATACAACAAAGATACAAAATGAATCTACAGACCCTGATGAAATGATTTGATGTCAAATATGTGTTGCTAAATATCCATGGTAGATTGTTCTTTTACCACAAGTTTTTCCTTTTTAAAAATGTTGTATGAGTTGTTACCCAATACGATAATCACTCAATGAAAGTAATTATTATTTATATTGTTATTTATATGCATCACAAATATGATCCTATCTGAGTAACTGACTTTTTAACTGCTAATGACTGAAAATTACTGTTTTGCAATGAAAATAACAAAATAACCCTACACCCCAAAACCTAACATTACTTTTCAGTAACTAATGTAGGGTATTAAATTTTCTAAAAGGTTATTATTTAACAGTCAATAATTAACGTAACAGTTACAGAGTTACTTTGTTTTGGCAAAGGTCGGCCTTCTGTTGGTGCAGTGAGAATGTTAAACAGTAATAGGATGAGAGGGAGAGAGTGAGTTTTTATTAATTTTTTTATTTAATAATTTCTTTTTTCAGTAAGTGTCCATGAAGGATGCAAAATAGCAGCCCAATCTTTTGTAAACTTCAATTTGTTAAAGCCCAGTTTTTGTAAGGCGAGAAATTCCGCAGGTGACTTTAAAATAAAGTAAATAGTTATTCGAGAATATTTAATTAAAGTTCTCTACCTTTTCAAAAGGTAAGTAGTAACATGTAAGATATTCTATGGGAAACGTGTCCATTACTGCTTATATTGCAACCATAAGGCTGTTTAACCATTGATTTATTCATTATCTGAACTGCTCACTTTGCAGTGGGAGATTGAGATTAAGTTTTTTTTTTTTTTTTTTTTTAAATGGGACAGTGTGCATTAATAAACACTGACATGTAAATGCATGGGATTATAGCCAAGTGGCTAAATTCTATCCTCAATCCCATTAGCTGGTTGGTGTCAACACATAAAACAAAATAGACATCCGTAATAGGAATGAAAACACACAGAGAGGAATAAAAACACAGAGAGTCACAAAGGGCGGAGTCACCTGTCATGATTAAAAGGCTGTGTGCACCTAAGATTAGTTGCCAGCCATTCACAGAGCTGACATAAAGAGACAATCTAGAAGCATGGTTTAACCTAACAAGCCTTTCATGGCCTGTGGGAGAGAGCAAAATGAAACCAAAGGGAGCCTACACATGCAGGGAGGACATTTTAAGAGCCCATATTCTGCTTTTATAGAGTTTGGTATTCCCTTCAGCGTGTTTAACATGTCTTATCTGCATGATAAATAATAATGTTGAAAAGGATCTCCCCCTCTCTCCATCTCAAATGGCTCATTCCCCAGGCCTCCAAAAAGATGTACCGGTGTGACATCCTACCATGGTTTGTTCATTGGTTAAAGCCTATTGGTCTGATGGGAAGAGTAGATGTTAGAATCAGTGCAGAGTTATGGACAATATGGTGCTGAGGAGTGCTGAACTGACCAATTACAACAGAGTTGACCTGAAAACCAAAGAGAGCAGACTGGGCCTACATGGTAAAGGGGGTCTTGAAGGGGCAGGAGCAGCAGACTCTGGAAGTAATCAGAAATGGATTTATGAACTGGATCTTTACACTCCTAACAGAAAAGCCCCAGAGATTTGATCTTGCCACTATTTGATGGGCGGTGAAAGAACATCTGACTGCACGACCAGACAGCAGCTCATGTGTTTTTTTTTTTTGTTTTTTTTTAATCAAAACTCTTATGAACATGTATAAATACATCCATGATTTAGATCAGTTTCTGTAAGTTAACACGACTATTACAACACGATCACATAAAAACGTATAACAGGCTACATTTTCTTTAAGTCTTTCTTTCTTGACTACCAGCTGGATATGTTTTTTTTGTGAGGGTTTATATAACTAGAGATGGTTTAATTTGTATTTAAATTAGAAAACAATAATAATAATAATAATAATTAATAAAAAAAAAATCCAACCCTCTACTGTCCAGTTTCAGGACAGCCTGTCAATCTCTGGTTTGTTGCCGACAAGACTGGTTCCAGTTGTGATTTTCTCTTGATGTCGTCTGTTTGCATCAATGTTCATTCAGAGATGCTGCTCTGTGTCTTAGTTTGTAAATTGGGAAATCATTGTTGCCTTTTTGTTAGATTGGACCACTTTTGCCTTTTTCCTCTGGGCTCTGCAATCAACAAGGCATTTTAACCAGAAAAACTGATGCTCACTGGATATTTTCATTTTCTCAGACCATTCTCTGTAACCCAAACAGTGGATGAGCATGAAAATCCCTGTAGATGAGCAGTTTCTGGAAAACCCAAATGACTAACAGCTTATCAATTACTTGAAACATGTCAGTCAAGTTATTCAAGTCTCCCACAAAACTAGCTGTCATCAAAAAACACAGAAACAAATCATGCATATTTAACAGTGATTTATTTGTCTAAATACATATTTACAGTTTGATCAAAGTTAGTAAAATGTACTGTACAGCTCATCCGTCCACCTGAAAAAGTGTGATCAATGTGTCTTTAATTCATTGAGCTGATCAAGTAGAGCGCCTTTCTCCAGCTCTAACAAAGAGATCTGACGATTCTTGTCACTCACTTTCTGTAAAAAGGAAATAATTACACAGAATTAGCAGTGCTTTCATTTACAGACAGATAGTCTTAACTAGTCTGCCCTGGTGTTCACTCTGCTCTATAAACACATGCATCTGTCCTGACCTGTGTCAGTACTGTGTTGTGCCACCGGAGGTCAGTGTCTGCCACAGCTTCAGGCAGAGACAGGTTACTGCTGCTGGTGGCATTGGGCTCACTCATCACAGTCCCCAAGGAGCCATTCACCCTCTGGATACAAGACCTGATGAAGCAAGAGCGAGCCTGTGGAGAGACAGAGAGGAGCACTTTTGAAAACACTGTACATACACATAAGTCTCAAAGAGATTCAGTTAGACTCAGATGTAGTCACCACACCCCTGTCCTGTACCTCTGCTGCAGCCTCCTGGCAGAGTCCAAGCCCACTCTTGGTCTCTATGTTGTCCTGCTTTGCTCTGTTCTCCTCCAGTCGCTGCAGGTACCAGGTACGAGCCTTCTCCAGGATCTCCAGACCACAGAACAGGGTGTCCTTCTCCCTCTCCAGGTCCTTCAGACGCTTAATCTGAGACAGGAAGGGCACAGGTAAGTCAGATAAAGAGTTTTTATTAGTTATCCCCTTCACTACAGCTGTGCACAAATCCCTGTGCTTATGAACATTTTTCTCCCTTCTGCCTCCTCAAGGAAAAAAGTTACCACAGATACGCTTAGGTTGCATTTCTAGAGGAGAATATGTGTAACATAATGGCCTGATGTTGACCTCTTGGGGAGATGCTCAATTAAAAAAAGGTATGTTTACTTTTTCATAGGAGTGAATTCCTTTTAAATAAAGGATGATAAAGCACTCTTAAGGGTGATGTAGTCGAGCAAACCCAATAAAGAGGCCTTCAGGATGCCATTCCAGTGGAGAAAAAGGGGTTTGTATGATATTATTATAGTGAGGCAAATGCAAAAGAGCGAGGGGTTTGTATCCATTTTCAGATATTCATTATGTTTGTAAAATTAAAAATGTGTTCTTAAAGGGTCCTACCAGAGAAATAGAAAGTGTAGGGCTGCAAAGGGTCTGAAAAATTCCATTAAAAATATTTTCAGACCCTTTCCATGGGAATCAACTAAGAATTGGTGGTAATTTAAACAAACTGTATCATAGCCAAACATAAAAATTTACATTTTGTTTTGTCATAGGCTGACATCCACACAAAATAATACAATTAAAAAAACATTACATTTCAACGGATTTATTAGCCAGAAGAACTTAATCAACTTTGATTATTTTCTTGAACAATCCACATCACCTTCATTTTATGTTGTACACAGGCTCAAATGTGTGGCTTCAATAGTCTTGTGCTCTGGGCTCAAAAATGTTGCCTCAAGAAACTGAGCTTTGTTTAAGAAAAGGTTGCAGGCTACACTGAATAATACACACAAAAAAATAGAGGAACGTTAAGGAAATTATTCTTGGGACTTTGGAAAACGAAGTGATGATTCTTTTGACCAAACAACAGACTGCATTATGGTTAGCAGTGGATTGGTCTGGGAGTACGCTCCATCAACAATCAGAAGGTTGTGTGTTCGAGCTCAGCTCAGACTGTCACATGTCAGTTAGTCATGGGGCAAGACACTTATCCCCAAGCTGCTCCCATTGCTGAGTCAGTGGCATGTGAATGGGTATGAAAGGGCGAGGATGTGTCAGCTTTGACATCGAGTTGACAAAATGACTGGCAATGTCCATTTATCATTTTTACCATATAACTCCGCCCTTTGGGTTCGATCAGTATATTTACCCCTACTTAAATGCACCATAAAGGTATCATAGGATATCCCTCTAGTGCTGTGGACACATATGCCCTTTGTAATACATAAAAAGTGCCCCTTGAGTGGAGAAAACATGCTGCTCTTGCTAAAGTTGTCCTGTATCCTTGAAAACTGGTTTGCTTCTACCCATATAAATGATTCTGAGTCACATATCTTTTTAAGGTGAAAACATGTGTACATGCATGTAGATATCCAATGTCACCATAGTGGCATGACTAACAAGCTTGAACACTGAACACCACGGCATCCAGCCTGCTGTAAAGTGTGTGATGGTTACAGTGCTGCCTGTTGTCTTCAGGGGCCCCAAGTCTTTGTTTACATCACAGAGCCAATCTACAGAGCAGCAGGAGGCCTTTAGCTCTATTGTATACACCCAGCTGGAGCACATGCACCTATAATGGACTCACACAGAGCTAACAGTGCTGCTGTGACAGGGAGTCATAATACATGGGACTGATGATGATCCACCTGTGGCATGGTGAGGTCAGAAAGTGAAAATAGTCACTTTGTAACATGAACCTGCAACAATCACATCAGTGGGGGGACGCTGTGACTCATGACGCCACAAACTGACTATCTTCAGCCACAATAGACAAACAAATGTTCATAAAAGACAAAAAACTATGCCACATAAAATACACCACATGCAAACCTGTTAAAAATCTAAAATTGGTGACTGCTGTTTTGTCACTCTTGTATAATCATAATAATAATAGCTCGTTATTGGAAACACTTGTTATATTAAGCCTTTAACAGGAAGCTGTGAGGAGCAGACTTGTCAAGTGGGAATGTGTCATTGGGATGTCTGTAGATGTGTAACACCCAAAACAGCTTCTCAAACTTGAAAGCAGAGAAATGAAAACAAACTTAAACAAGACAAATACAAAAGTAATTTAAGTGCTCAAATTTAAAAGACAATTTAAGAGCAAATGCTTGAATGATTGCTGTCACTTCACAGCCAGAACAAAGTATTTAAAATTTCATTTTGTTTAAAAGATTGAAGTTTCCATAAAATTCAACACTCAACAGGTTTAATAAAAGATTACATAATTCCTAATTATTCATGATATGAGAACATTTTTCATATTTTTTTTTAATTTTTGATTGCAGCTGTACCTTTAAGAGACAAAGTTTATGGTGCAACATCTACCGTTTACACAACCCTATCTATAACAAAATAGTATAATCCATTTTAATTTTGGAGCCTATATTGTGGATATGCAAAGGCCAACCTTTACGGTGGCTGTCGAGGGCAAATGGCCTACAATGGCTTGGTTCAATAAGAGGAAAACACATGCAAGAGCAGAAACAAAACAAAGCCCAAAACAACAAACCCAGAAAACACCTGTATGAGTAGAAATGCAGCCTAACCAAGTACAACAACAGAAGTGCTCCAGGCCTGCAGTGACTTGCCCAATTATTTTTCAGTTAAGAAAGTGAAATTAGGTCTACTCTCACTGGATATTTCTCGTGCTGGGTTGGATCCTATTTTACGTTCAGCGCTGCCTTAACTCTGTGGTACAGATTTAACAAGAGGCTAGGAATATTTCTCTGAGGTTTAGGTCCATATTGACATGACAGCATCACACAGTTGCTGTAGATTTGCCAGCTGCACATCCATGATTTGAAGCTCCCATTCCACCACATCCCAAAAGTGTTCTAGTGGAGTGAGAGTTGGTGACTGTGGAGTCCACTGGAGAACAGTGAACTCTTTAATGTTAAAAAAAAAAAACCTGTTTGAGATGATTTGAGCTTTGTGACGTGGAACATTATGTGGTAGTATTTCTAAAGGATGGGTACATTGTGGTTATGAAGAGAAGAAATTGGATGGACACAAGAAGGCTGTGGCATTTAAACAATGCTTAATTGGTACTAAGGGGCCTAAAGTGTGCCAAGAAAACATCCCACACATCATTACACCACTACCACCAGCCTGGACTATTGATACAAGGCAGGATGGATCCTTGCTTCCATGTTTGTGTACACCAAGTTCTGACCCTACCATCATAACGTAGCAGCTGAAATCATGACTCTAATTTTCCTATTCTGTTAAGCCCATCTGATTCAAGATTCAACGTGTTGTGCATTCATTAATGGTCTTCTCCAAACCTTGATTGAAGCAAGAGATGATTTGAGTAGCTTTTTGTCTTTTTGATGGTTTAGATGGTGTGTGTGTGTGTGTGACAATCACAACAGATAAGCAGATTCTGAAATACTCAGACCAGCACATCTGGCATCAACAACCATACCACATTTGGAGTCACTTTAATCACCCTTCTTTCACATTCTGATGGTCATCTTGCCTACGTCTACATGTCAAAATGCACTGAGTTGCTTCCATGTGGTTGGCCAATTAGCTATTTGCGTTAACAAGCAGTAAAACAGGTGGACCTAATAAGATCACCATTGTGTGTGGATCTGTGCTCTTTTTGAAAGTGTCTTGAGAATACATTTGTTATGGTTTGTGCTATAGAAATAAAATTGATTAACCTAATTACCTGCAAAATGTTTCAAACAGATATTTTGTTGGGCATTCCTCAGCTTTTCCAGTCTTTAGTTGCCCCTGTCCCAGCTTTTTTGGAACGTGTTGCAGGCATCAAATTCAAAACGAGTTGATACTTGCATAAAAAACAATTAAGATGATCAGTGTGAACAATAAATAATTTGTCTTTGTAGTGTAATTGTTTTAGTTTAGGTTGAAAATCATTTGAAAATCACTGAATTGTGTTTTTGTTTACGTTTTACACAACGCCCCAACTTTATCTGAAATGAGGTTTTTACTCGCTGTCCAAATTTGTCTTAACTTTAAGACATTGTGCTCGACTGGAGAGAACTTCAAAAGCTTAACTTCAGGTTAAATTTCACATCAGGAAGTAGTAGTTCTGCATTGTTTTATCATGATAACCAAGATTATTCACAGCCATGAAACATTCACAATGACAAACAAGTACAGTGTAGCTCATACTTTATATTATGAACATGTACTGCTGTAAACATACACATATTGGCTGACAATAATCACTTCCTCCAGAGAAACACACCATATCCACTCATACCCAACTGATTAAGATCAAACACTTGCTTTCCAGCACACTCACATTTACACACACACACACACACACACACACACACACACACACATCAGCTCTCTCCTCACCCATAGGTAGAAGCGCAGAGCGTCCAGGCTGTACAGGCTGGTCCTGAGGGGGATGATAACCACAGTGTAAGAACCAGAGCCAGAGGAGTGACCGGCCATGGAGAGGAATTCATCTGACAGCTACCACTGCCCCATACAGCCGCCTGAACAACAAACAACACAGCACAGCTCCACACGGCCGGGCTGACTCACAATAATACCAGAGAAAGAGAGAGCGAGGGAGAGAAAAAGAGAGAGAGAGAGAGAATGAGAGTGTAAGGGCAGGGGTGGAAAAAAGCAGCACGACACACAGGCACAGACTGCGTGGTGCCCCCGGGGCGAGGTAATGAAAAATTCCACATGTCACTGCCATGACTGGTTAATCGACATCCAGTGACAAAGAGAGGGAGCGAGGATGAAACTGGCATTACTGGATCAAATAAAATGAGAAAAACATCAAGAGACAAGCCAGAAATCAACTTAAGCCAAATCCAATAGGCAACAGGACTGGGGTGATGTTATTGGCTACGTTTAAACAGCAACAAATCAGAAAAAAGTAAACATATGACACTCTTAGAACAAATCTAAACCCTTATTGTTTGGAGATAATTGAAAGAGAGCCAACACTAAATCACAAGAGAAAGCATTTGGCAAGGAAAAACTTCCCTTTTACTGAAATGTAGCAACCACAAGCAGAACCAGACCCACAGGTAGACAGCCGTCTGTTAGAGTGAGTACATTGTTCATAGGGCATTGACTCATATGGAGCAAATACATGTAAACAAACAACGATGAAAACTCACATTTCCAAGGCAGAGACCTTTAGCAGAATCAGACTTATCTGCTACAACTTGGTATTCATACACACATGCCAAAAGTAAAGTCAAGCTGTAGACTTATGAAGGTCTTTTTGTAACATCATACACAGACACTGAAAAACAATCAGTGTGTTAAAACAGTTTCAAAAGAAAAACTTCATCAAACCATCAGTAGGACCAAGCACATCAGCCACAACTTGATATTCATACATGTCAGAATTAGGAAAGTGTAACTGTGTGTTTAGAGAGTTTTGTCTGTAACAGTATATAAAAAGACAGAACATGACTATTGGGGATATATGCAGTTTATAAGGGAAGAATTTTCTCATTTGCTGAAACCTTAATTAAGACCAGGCTTGTTAGGCACAACCTAATATTCATACTAGAATTGGGTAATTTAGCTGTACATCTGGTAATTTTATAATGTAATACACAGAAACTAAAAAACCATTGAGAAAACATTAAATTCCTAAAAGGAAAAACGTCCCCATAGGCAGAAACCTTTAGTCGAAACAGATTTGGAAGCCAAAAATTCATATTCATACACATGCACCAGAATTGAAAAGTTTATGTTTTGTAATGTCATGCACAGAGACTAAAATATACTTACTGAGAATATACAATATACAATATACAAATTCCTTGAGAAAAACTTCCTGTCTATAGTAAAACTTGATATTCATACACATATACCAGAACTGGGAAGGTTGGCTGTATGTTTAGAAAGTTTCTTTTGTAATATCACACAAAGACTGAACAACAACCACTAAAAAAATACAAAATTCCTGATAAAAAAAATAATTTACCAGACACAAACCTTGAAAAGGACCAGATTCATTTGCCACAACTTCAATTTCATACACATTTATTAAAATTCTGTTTTTGAAGCAAGGGCAGAACATTTATTTTTATTAGGAAAATATAGAATTGCTGAAGAAAACTATTTTTTAACAAGATGGAAACTTTAAGCAGGATGTGACCTATTGTTGAACATCCATCTACCATCACTATGCTGCACATATCAGAGGAAGCATGAACATAAAGCTGGAGGTCTAGAATGTTCTCTTTATGAAACTTTGAGCAAACAGTCACCCGACAACAAGCAATCATAACGGCAATGACAGAGTTTTTTACAGAATCCTCTCGTAGAACCAAACTCAGAGGCAGCCAACCACCCACAGTGACTGAATCCAACCCACGCAGAATATTTTTAAAGAATTCACTTAAATTCACATTGGGGAAGCAAAAGTAAGCAATGGCAAAGGCAGAGACCCTGAACAGAACCAGACTCAACTGTCAAAACTTGATATTCATACACGTCTGCAACAATTAGTAATGTTACAGAACAATAACCACAGAGAAAACACAAAATTTCAGAGGAAAATCGTCCTGCTATCTGACAGAAACTTCAAGTTTGGCCACACTTATGGGTGGACAGCCATGTGCCATCAGTAGATATACAGCACATAATGATGTTTATATGAAAGCAGAGCCTCAGGTCCCTAATGTTCTCTTTGTGATTTCATTTGAAAAGGTCCAACTTTGCTGCAGTTACAGGCAGAAACCTTGAGTAGAACCAGATTCAGAGGTGGACATTCATTCAATGGACTGGTTCCACATTGTATTCATCAATATTTGGGAGGAACACAAATTAGTTTCAGACACACAGCAATGAGGTAAGCAAATAGTAACAGTTACAAACAAAAACTTTCATACTGGGTGGAAACTTCAAGCAGGAACATCTGCCATAACTTGATTATCCACACTTGCGGAAAAATCGTGAGATTTTAGCTTGAGGTCTAGAATGTTCCTTTCTAAAGTTTATATTCAGACCCAGCGCTGATCTACAGCTTAGGCACTTAACAACCAAGCATTTATCCACATGGTGTAAGCATAAGGGTTGAAAGATTTCCATTTCATAGGCAGAAACCTTGGACGGAGCCAGACTTATCCATAGGACAAAACACAAATACCAGAAAGTTTAGCTGTAGGTTTACAAAGTTCTATATGTCAAATTTTAACAGAGAGAAAATACTAAAAAACACAAAAAAATCTGGGAAATCTTTCTTACACTTTGCAGAAACCTTGAGTAAGGCCAGACTTAGAGGTGGACAGCCATCTAAAGTTCAAATGTATTATATGCATATTTGGATGCAAATATTAAGGTAGATCTTGGGTTTAGATTTTTCTCTTTGTGATGTAATTTACAGAGACCCAAGGATTATTCTCAAATGAGCAAGCACAACTGTGAAAACAAACAAAACTTTTTATCAACTGGCAAATACTTGTGGTATAATTTTCTGTTGACTGGATAGTGCACAAATGGATCAAGAAATCTAAAGCATTGGTGCATGCTTAGAACTTTTTCTTATGACAATCTTTAAAAAATACCAAACTTTAATTTATCAATGAGCCTGTAGCATACAGATTTTCTTTTAACAGGCAGAAAACTAAAGTAGATGACCATCCAACTGACTGAGGATGTTTAGGAACATGAAGCTATATATATGTGGAAACCACTCTAAATATCAATTAGAATTTAGAGAGAACAATCATTTATCTATTATTGGGGGTTTATGGGAACAGCAGCAAAGGAAGACTTCCGTTTATAATGGGCAGAATCCTTGGTCATAACCAGACTCATCTTCCATGACAAGATATCGTACATACGTATATCCCATGCTTAGGAAGGGTTAATCTGTAGGGCAGTTTCAGCTGTAAAATTTATATGAAGACCCAACAATATTTACCATTAGCAAAAACAACAGGCAGAAACCTGAAGTATGATCTGACCCACAGGTGAAGAGCCATCTACCATCAAAACAATAAGTTGTGATCGGGCACAAGCCTCCCATCTCCATTTTTTATGATTTCATTTTTTTTCATAAATCAGTGCTATTGGTCACCCTTCATGGAGCAGTTTTGGAGATAGGAGGTTTGTTCCCAACAGTCATGTATAGTTAAAGGTACAGGCCTGAAATTGAGATATAATTCTTAAAGCCTGGACAATCCAACACCAATGGGCAAGCATAACTGCAAAGAAAAGCTTTATATTTAAGTTACAGACCTTGAAAAAAGCTAAAGGTTTTCATTTCACTTGGAGAAACAATGAGCAGAACCAGACTTATCTGTAACAAGTTTATCTTCTAGAAACCAAAGAAGTGAAAGTTCAGTTTCAGGATGAGAATGGTTTATTGACACAAAGACCCAACAACACCCCCAAATAAGTCACAAGAAAATCGAATAGAAAAACTTATTTTTAAAGACAGTAACTTTGAGTAAGACCAGACTTAGGGGTGGATAACCATCTGCAAAAAGTCCAAAATTTTCTTTTTGTTTAATAATTTTAAGAGATGCAATAACCATGTCACCTTGCATTGCAGCTGGATCTTCCAGTTTCAGTGTCTGTAAAAAGACAGATTCAGCTTGCCAAGCTCCAATACACAATGATTGAGCTTGGGCCTAAATCAGGAAGAGGTGGGAGCTACATGTGAGATGACAGCGGGAAGTGACTGCTTGAACAGAGATTAGCATAGATGCTAACAGCGTCAGTGGTTTTATCAGATCTGGACCCTATTTCTCTGTCAAATAAAACAAAAATACTGACAGCATTTCTTAATAGAAAGGATATTTTTGCTCCTTTTCCGACATATTTGCCGAGATGCTGCTCTACAATGTGGCTCGCATTCACCGCAGCAAGTCACCCACGTACTACATTATCTGATTGGCCCGTAATAAAAATGATTTACCGAATGATCGTCTAATCGCCTGAAAGATATTCCCAAACATTTTCTATGGGCTGTTGCCCAGATGGAATAGTGAAATACATTCATTATGTTTATTTGGTGTGTTGGGTTAGTAATTATGCACCATCAAGACAGATTAGCTTAAAAAAAATCCTTTCTAAATCAGGTAAGACCAGACTTAAAAGGACACTAGCATTAGTCAGAATAGGCCACATATAAGATCAGTTTCTGCAAATTATTACACAGAGACTCAAAATGATTTAATCACAAAACAGTCATTTCGCACCATTTGTCGAAAATGCCAGGACAAACATCCTGTTAACACACAAAAACCATAAAAACAGATCTATTGATGGACTGACATTTGCACCAGTTAGACTTGCCACACTTTTGGCAGAAAATATGAAAATGGAGCTGTAAATGGAAGACTTGAAAACATGATCCAGGTAGAAACAGACACTTTGCAGCTCCTGTGTGTTCATCAAACTTGTTCAGCTTGAATATTAGCTTTACTAGATGGACATGAGTAAAATATCTTGCTTTTACAAGCTCAAACAGAGGTCTTCTGCTCAAAGGATTGGCTGAATTTTCCAGGAATCATGTCATCCTGGATTTGAAATTGAAACATGACATTTCTCTGTTGGCTCTGCAGATAGAAAACAGCGCTCATGCTTTCGCTCTCCCTTTGGTTTCAGGCAAACATCCTGTCCCAACATGTTCCCTGGAATGTGACAGAGCCTGGGGACGAGCTGTGTGTGCACAGAGGTGTGGAGTGCGTGCCAAATGATATTTTAGCAACTGAGTGAAGCAGTTAAGACAAACAAGCAGAGCAGTGAAGTACAGCTGTGGTACGGTGTTCAGGAGAGAGAGGATAAAGGGTGGAGCGCAGCATGGATTTCTGCACTGATGATCAGAGGGTGAATGTCAATGCAGAGAATCAGCGGCACATGTTAAATATTAGTGCCTCAGGATAAACTGGCAGTTAGAGCGAGTGGATGGATTGAAATCCACTTTAACACAGCAGGAGTGATTTTAGAGTGCTGGGATTCGTGAGGGGATAAAATAAATACAGTGTTAAGGTGAAAATGCTTTAAAATACTTCATTCTTTTAAAACATATGTTGTAAGTTGGCAGAAAAATACCTGATTTACTTCTTGTACGAAAACATTTGTGCCAAGTTTGACAGAAGTCCCTCAAAGAATCCCTGACACATTTAGCTCACAAGCAAGGGGCGATCATGACATTTGACCCTGCCCCTCTGAACTTTAACCAGATCATCCTTAAGTCAGTGTGCAGCAGAGTGAACATAGTGCCCAATGAACTTTGACCTATCATGTCCCAAATCTAAACAGGTCAGTTATCAGTGTCAGAAGAAAAATGTACAGAGTTTACAAAAATCCTGAAAACCCTTCTTGAAGTATTACACTGAAGCAAAGGCCGATCATGAATCTGTATGACCTTGAAATCTATCACATGACCTCCAATTTTAAATGAGTTGATTTTTAGGCATAAAGGGATATACTCCCTACATCCCAGCATCTGGAAGTTCTAAACATAGTGGTTTTGTCAAGGAAAAGTTAAATGCTATAAAGGATCTTACTGTATCACATTGTCGAGCAAACACAGTTTTTTGAAGTGCTTTAACCTATAAGAGGGTTAATTATGAGGCTTTCAGTGACACCATGCACTGCTTTTTACTAGCTACCGTCCACTCCTGGATATCTCCCCCAGAGACAAAGCTCCAAGCTCCTTTTTTGGCCACCATATTTACTAGTGCCATGAGCCTCTAGCAGCCCCAAATCAAACCAACCCTATGAAATATGCCAAATTCACACTACTTTTGCCGATGTACAGGGAAACATCAAGCTAGGCAACAGTGATTTTCACTGTGTATGTGTTACAATACGTGACTCATAAAGGTTGGACCCAAATGCACGACAGACAGTCAAAAAGCTTGAAAGGTTTAATCAATGCCAGGCACCATTCAGTACACGGAAAATCAGTCCAACAGGCAACAGTGTCCAGAAAAACGTCAATGTCAATGTCAGCTTATTTTATATAGCACATTTAAGACGGCCAGTGGCCTACCAAAGTGCTTTACCATAAGGTTGACAGAAAACATTGAGAACAATAAAAAAAAGAACAATGCCCTGCCCGCAAGAGACGCTGGAGAAGACGTGGTAAATGCGGAGGCCTCAGGGTTGGGCTTGAAGCTCACCTGAGGTCTGTCCGTGTGTCCGATCGCTGCCGTGACCTGCATTTCCTGGAAGTCCAGAAAAACGTGAGGCAGAATCAGAGTCAAAAAACAAGGCAAGGTAATACATGGCTAGACAAGATTGAAGACTGTTGGAATGAGACTGGCTAAGGTACTGCGAACTGGCAACTAGACAGGGGAAGACATGGGGGTTAAATACATGAGGTGATGAGACGCAGCTGGGGAAGCACAATCAGGGATCAGGTGTGACAAAGCCAGACAGGAAGCAAAACCTACGGAGACAGACAAAGACAGGTGAATTTTCAAAATAAAACAGGAAGTATGAGACAAAACATAAAACAAGGAACTACATGGGTAACTTAACTAACAAAAATGCAGGATCATGACAGAATGATGAAAGATTTTACGCATGCTTGAAAATTTCCAATGTTTGATCCAACTCACTTGTAAATGGTAGCCAGAGTTGACCTTCACTTTCCTTTACTTCAGACAGCTGTGTTGATCTCTGTCTCTACGCTGGGGCCTTGGTTCAGTGTACATCAGCTCTATCAGGTCCAGCTGCTTTCTCCTCAGGTCTGAACTCCTGTTGTACGACTTCAGGTGTCCTTTTGGGGACAGTCATTTTTTGTCCTCTTAGGCATCATGTTGAAAAACTGAGACCAGCTGAAGCTGCACGTGGTGAAATGCCACACACATCTGCCTTACATCTGCCTTATAGTCGTTGAGTGACATCCCTGTATGTTTGTACAACATTCAGCAGCGACAAGCTACATTAGACCAAGTGTCATACAACACAAGTTTTCGGTGCCAACTACATTAAAAAATATATATAATGATATTTTGTGCTGTGCTGTATAAATTAATGCATCTGCAAAAATGAAGACACATTTTCTAACAAGTCTGCCCCCTGTCTGCCATGTCTTCTGACTTCTGTTTTATCATTTCTGGTGACTGCCTATGATGAGAGTGTGACGTTCTTGATTTCCAAAGCATGTAGAAAAAGAATTGTTAGGGAAATAAATAAAAAAAAAACAACTAATATTGTTTCCTTGAGGGAGTTGAAATTGATTCTCTACTGGAATTGTTTTTGGATTCCTATCCCTAAATATAGAACATTTTAAATAATCATCAAAATACAGGCTGATTTGTTCTGAGGGTAAAAACCAATACATTTTATTAAACCAGCTTTTGATATCATCACTGTTTTTCCATTTGAATGTTATTGTTCTTTTTGCCTGTAAAGACTTCTTCTTTTTCTTTTAATTGACCTTTTGGATAAATGATTAGAACAATAATAATAATAAAAAAAAAGATAAGAACTCTTGCATTACCTGCCCAACCTTCAACCAAATTCTTTAATTCTGCATGGACACTTCTGAATATAATGAAAGAAAGTTCATTTGTCCTCTCTGCATTTATAGCATCAATCTGGTATACCAGGATTATACCTACTGAGCTTTTCTGGTGTGATGTCATTAACCACTATCCTGACGGAGTATTAAATATGTGTTTGCTGTCCAAGTCTGTGTTTTATTGCAAGCTTTTATACATTATAATAATAATGATAGCTTTATTTATGTAGCACCTTTGAAACAGACGTTTACAATGCTTTGACAGTGAAGGACTGATAATAATACAATGAACATTAACAATCAGGTCAAAAACAAAATGACAAGGAAATTCAAACAAAAAGGTAAGAGCAAAATTTAAACACAGTGAATCAACAAGATTGAAGAATAAAAATGATCACTGGCATTTCTCCACAGAGTCAGGAAATTATACAAAAAAACAGCTATATGATAATAACTAAGACCAATAACACATCATGACAAGAAAAAAACTCATTTAGGAATTTAATGAATAAAATTATACTAAGGTTTGAGGAGCTCTGATGGACAAAGCTCACTGTTAGGGAACGAGTTCCTGAGGTTTTTAGAGGCCAATCTGAGATCAGGTAAAGGTGCAACAGAGTAATATTTACTGAGGAAGCTTGAAATCCAGAGTGTGGCAGTGAGTGGCTGGGTGTGCGGAGACACTGGAAGATAAGAGGAGAAACACAGATAAGTTTCTGTCAGCCACAAACACAAAGTCTACAAAACACATCCAAGACAATAATAGATCACTAGAGCTCTGGAGACAGCCAACAATATCACGTGAATGTGCGGGAATCATTTGGCACTGTGACAAGTCTTCAGGAGGCTTTGGTGGGGGCAGGTGATTGAGGAGATCACAATCAGGTCTGCTGCAGCAGAGTGTCACGCAGGAGCAGGGAGACAGAGTGGAAACAGGAACATTCTTAAATAAAAATATAAAAGTCACTCACCGCAGAGTGGTCACACTCACTCTCCTTTTGTTTTGAGTCTCAACTTTGGAACAGCGAGGAGGCCCCAGACTGAGGATCCGAGGTTGCGAGCTGGCTCATAAGGGGCCAACAATTCAGAAATATAATTTGGGGGAAGACCCATACGTGCTTTAAAAGTGATCAGTAAAGTCTTAAATCAGTTCTGAAATGGACAGGAAGCCAGTGAAGGACAGGGGTGATGTGATGTTACCTGTTAAACCAGTTAAAAGCCGAGCTGCTGCGTTCTGGACCAGTTGGAAGCAGCATTGTGTTTGTTCTACCCAAGCAATGTCTAGGACTTGGTCTGCAATGTCTGATTATTTCATTTAACCAAATTTAATTGCAGTTCAGCTATGCTGCTGTATTATTTAAGTAATGTTGTTACTGTAAATATTAGAACCTCCAGAACTGCCTGAACAACCATATAGAGAGGACCCTCTTGAAAACAAGATGCCACAGCTCAAGCGGCTAACCTTGAATAAATTTGTACTCAGCAGAGACAAATATGATGAAGACAGATTTATAATTGGCCCACGGATCTGTCATTACCTTCAATTATTACTTTAGTCCCTTGTCTCTTTAGTTACCATTTTATACAACAAGTTTCAATATCATTCAATTCTTATAAAAATTAAATGTTAAAATAATAATGATAATATTATCACAAATTTATTGAGATTTACATTGTTTATTGCCATTGAGCTTTATACTATCCAGATCTAAATTTGGTCCATACCAGCCAGCTATACCCCTACATACAGTCTATATTGTATTTTGATCATACAGCAGGTGCAGTGGAGTCTGTTTCACATGACAACAAACATCTTAACTGATTTATCTGTCAACATTCGGCCATCTTAGGTATTACCCACAGAATTATTAGATTGTATAGTTAGTTGTATAGTAAACTTAAATAAATGAGAGAGATTTTATTTGACCAAAACCTGTGCTATCTTACAGACTTAAACTTGTGTAATATGACTTGCCTTCACTTATCCCTTCTTCATGAGGCACTGAGGGGCTGCAGCTCTACTGAAACACAGCAGAGGGAGCTGTTGGCACAAAAATGATCTTCAGAAGCTGAGGTTCAGAAACAGAGCTGACATTTGGTAAGATTTTCATAACTTTAAGCTGAAGCTTTGTTAAAACACCAGAGGGTGCTGTGCATTGATTCTGTAGAACATTTTGACTTCTCCCAAAAGTGTGTCAACTATTTTTAACTTATCTGCTCTCTGTGCTGCAGTGAAGGTTTTTTTCTTTTTGCCCGCGAAAGGTTTAGGAAAAAAAAAAAAAAAAAAAAGAAGGCGTTGATTCAACCAGGATGTGCAGGATGTGAAGCCATTAAAAGATTGTACAAACTTTTGGGAGTTATGCAAAGAGCTGTCACTATTATATGTTTGTAACGCTATATAACCCATGAAAAGCTTCTTTTATTAGAAGTTATTTCGAAGTGGAGAGCTGTTGGTCAAACTATGACTGAAGTTTCTCTAGAGAACTTTTTTTTTCAAACCCTGTGCTCTACGTCTGCCTAAAGCACAGCTATGACCCTTTGGTTAATCATTTCAAGAGAGTCAACCAGATAAGGCTATAAAACAACACAATATCAGGCAACAATCATATCATAGTTTTCCTGCTGTGATATTTTATTTTTAGCTCAGTTAAAGAGACTTCTAGCAAATGCAATATCTCAAGAACCCTTTGAGGGGTTTTCCTCAAACTTTGCATAAATGTCCACTCTACCTCAAGGATAAACTGATTTGATTTTCAAGGTCATAGGTCATTGGTCAAGGTCATGCAGCCTGATGGTATTTTTTTTGCATGTGAATGTTTTTGACGATTAATACCTCGAGTGATTTTCTCCAACTTAACACAAATGTCCACTGTGATTCAAAGATGAACTGGTAAAAGTTTGGAAGTCATGGGTCAGAGGTCAAGGCTATGAAATATCATGTTAATCTTTTGCTTGAAAAAGTCATAACTCAAAAACACTAAACAGGATTTTCTTCAGACTTTGCACAAATGTCCACTCTGACTACACTAATGGATATAGAAATTTCATCTGTCAAAGGTCAAAGTCATGGAGCCTTGTGCACTTTTTTTGTAAATACAGTTACACTCTAACTCAGGGAAGTACACATTAGATATCTGAGATCATTAGTCAAAGTTCAGTTCATGTACCTTCATGTTCATCCAGTGATTATGATCTGTGATTGTTATATCTCAAGAATACTTCGAGAGATTTTCATTATACTCACTACGAATGTCCACTCAGATGAACGGATTATACTTAAGCATCATGGGTCAACTTGATGACTAAATCAAGCTTTGAATGCCTTTATTTGAACATAACAGAAATGTACATTATGACTGAAGGACTTGTTGAATACATTTTTAAAGTCAATTATAAAATGTAAAGGTTATGAAACCCCATGTTTAACTTTTGCATGTAAATGAGGACTGGGCAACCGGTGGCCCTTGGGCCTGCCAGTCAGGTTATGACATCAAGAAGTGTATGCTTATGAAGTAAACCAGACAAATCTGCCGTAATAATATCATAATAATCAAATGTCATAATAGAAATATAGAAATGTACTTTGATACCAAGTAAATTGTCTGTCATTTGTGGGAAAAAATAGCAAACACTGGCTTGAACTGTGTGTTTAGCTAATTAAATATAGTTTTTCTAATTGCTTTAGTGTTAGATACATACTAGTGTTGATAAAGTAGCTTCATACAACAGCCTTTGATAAGTTTGTCCCCTCTATTGCTCTTACAATCATTGAAATTTTACCCTCCGACAATGGGGATAATGTCAATGTGGCCCAGCTGGTAAGCAAAGTTGCTCATCCCTGGTGTCAATGCAATAACTCCATTGCACATTAATGCTCAGCAAAACCTAAACATTTGATTTTCTTCAACCTTTGCTCAAATATCCACTCTGAATCAAGGATGATCTAATTCGATTTGAAGGTCATAGATAATAGGTCAAGGCCATTGAGCCCCAGGATCATCTTTTGCTTGTAAACATAGTACTTCAGTGACAGTTTTGGGAATTTTTCTCAAACTTTGTCCAAATGCTTACTCTGGCTCAAAGATGGACTAGTTTGACTTAAGAGGTCAATGGATAAAGGTTAAGATCCTGAAGTCGCATTTATATCCTTGGCATGTGAATGTGATCTTGGGAACAAATAATTGCAGATGAAACTTTGAGGGATATCTGTCAATTTATCACTTATGTCCAGTCTGATTTTGGTTGACCAATAGGCTGTAAAAGGAGCCTTTGGAATGCTGTTGATGCATCTCAATGGACGCTGCCATACTGTATGTCAAATCAACCAAACATCAGCTCAGTCTAATCATACAGGAAAGGCTGTATTGAGGGAGGATTTAAGGCTGTAATTTAAGATGTATTAAATTTAGACCAAAGTTGTTTCTTCTTTAACTATGTTGTGTATTTAGGCTGTAAAAATGCCACTTTCCTGCAAACAATCATAACACCTCAAGGGCTCCTGCAGCCAGCCTCAAGTGGACACTTGAGGAGCTGCAGCTTTTGCTACTTTCGCACTCTTTCAGCCCCAGAAGTTGCCTCTTTGGTTGATCTGAATCATTTTTTTTAATTCATAATTTTAACTCAACATATGACAAAAGACAACATACTGACATACTACAAATAAAGTAGAAAATAACACAACAACGACGCTACAAAAGTGCAATGTCAAACAGGACATGGGGGTGGGGTGGTGGGGGGTGGTGCACAATAAATACCATAAAGTTCAATAATGAACCATTTTCCGATCTGAATTTTTTTTTGTAGTCAAAGGTCATAGTTCAAAGACCATGAAGCCCCATGATCATTTTTGTCATCTCTGACTCAATAGATGAACTGATGGTGCTTTGAGGGATTTACTGTATGTTAAAGGTCATTTTCCTCATGTTTATCCTTTGCTCATGAACATAACACCTCAGGAACACTTTGAGGGTCAAATTTGAACGTATGTGGAGGTATTTAATTGCTCAGAGGTAGGTTTGGTCTATTGAGAGTAATATTAAAGTATAGATATGAATAAAGGTAAAATAAACTTCTGTTCTGTTTATGAGTAGGTCTCTCTTTGCATTGAACTATGCAGCCTTATGTTATTTTCAGAGATGTAAAGTGCAAGATCATGATGACTCTTCACCGTTGGCCCCCCGAGGAGGAAGTTCACATTATCACACGGAAACACATAAGGTGTGAAGATATTCTTTAGCTTTATTTCACACCTATTTTTTTACAGCGGTAAACTGTTGAAATGTTTCAAATATAAAACAGTTTGTACACAAACATGCACACACTGAAATAACCCACATTCAGCCTTAAAGTGCCCCCTCTCAGTCACTACTACTACTTTGTGGCTTGGAGTGGGCCCCAAGCTGCTTCCTGTCTGCCTCCCTCAAGCACACACACTTTCACACACACAATATTTTGCCTTTCTACTGTCACTACAACCTTCTTAGGTGGTTTCAGAAAAGCAAAGACAGAAAGTCACACATTGAGATAAGTAGCAGCAGTGGTAACACTGAAACAGTGCGAGTCTATGTAGACAGAATGAAAAGAAAAATAATTTAAAAATTAGAAAGTCACTGAGGAAAATTTGAGAAGCTATCTCCGGTCATTGAGGCCAAACTCTCCCTTCACCTCTCCAGCCTACGCCAGCATCAGCCACTCCACACTCACTGTCCAGACAATAGCTCTGAGGAATCTCACCCACATATGAAACTCCAAAACGCACAGTCAGAAACTAAGGAAGTGATTGTTATGCTGCCAAAATTCAGA
Source organism: Cetoscarus ocellatus (assembly GCA_037902135.1). Lineage (NCBI taxonomy): Eukaryota > Metazoa > Chordata > Actinopteri > Labriformes > Labridae > Cetoscarus > Cetoscarus ocellatus. Next base: position 1,451,655 of record JBAMNC010000948.1, on the reverse strand, counting down.
CTGTCAGTAACTTCTTTGGGTGATAAGGAGCCTTAAATATTTAGAACAATTAATCTCTTTTCAAAATAATCATTATAATTTTTTATTTCAATTGTGAGGCCCTAAATATCCTTGTGGCAAAGGTGCTTGAATTTTAATACACTACAAAAGTGCCGAAGTCCTTTTTGTGCATTTGATTTTACCTCAACGTTAAAAAAAGGCTGACTATCTGTGACATATCAAGAGGGCCCTAATTTTGGCTAGCCTTGCAGTGCAGTTGGATCTGCCTGATTCAATGTCAGGCAGATCCATCTTGCCAAGCTCCAATCTACAACAACTGTGAGCAGTCAAAAGCAGCAAGGCCTAAACAGCAGGCCGTTGAAGCAGGAAGACACTGGAGATACGAATGAGTAATAATGAATGGACTGAATGACTTACGTAGTGCTTTCTTCTGACAACTCAAAGCTTTTACACCGCAGGCCACAATAACTCACTCACACCACATCAACACACTGAGGGTTACTATAAAGGGCCCATCTGTGTTAATTTTGACAGCAATTATTGATTTAGTTTTAATTATAGTGTTTTGCCTAAAATATCTTTAAGTTTCGGTCATAATTTAGTCATCTAAATTGTTTCAATTTTAGTCAAGTTTTAGTTGATTAAATTTCCCAACATTTTAGTCGACAAAATCTACTGTAAATTTAGTCATCTACAATATGAAGTGTAAAGTGTAAGGCATTTTTTATGTTTCCTTGAATTTTCGAAGTCATGTTTCACACTTTTACACTAAAAGGAAACATCTAATAACCTTGTATTGAATGGTAGTAAAGTTTGAATGTATAAATTAACAGAAACAAATTTAACTTTTGTGTGTAATGCAGTCACCTTTATTTGGGCTATCTGGCAGAGCATCTCAGTTACAATACCAGAATTGACAGCAAACAGTGAACCTGCTCTACATGAATATATCAATTCATAAAGAGAGTAGCTCTGATTGGATCACTCCCCAACTTATCCAACCACCAAGCTAAGGCAGTTGTGATTTGATGTCCCTCTTAACTCATCCAACCTTTCCACACAACCAAAGTAGCTGTGATTGGATATATTCCTAACTTGTCTCTACTTTCTACATGACAAAATTAGGTGTATTGGATTTAGTATCTGTAAAACATTTTAGTCTAGTTTTTATTTTTTGATGAAATGTCAGTTAATTTAGCTTTAGTTGGGGGGGGACTGTCAAAGGTCAAAGGACAGGCTCACAAAGTTGGTCATCCTTTCCTTGTGACCACAGTACTTTAAGAATTCTTGCAGTGATTCGATCAAACTATGCTCTGATGTTTACTATGGCACAAGGATGAAGTAATTAGATTTTGGGGGCTATAGCTCAATTGTCAAGGTCATGGAGTCTCATGTTTACTTATTGGTAAAAACAACATTGTTTGAGAACATGATTCTACAAGAATCAGGATTTTCCTCAAACTTGGCACAAATATCCAACATTCTACTTCCTAAAATCCCCTTGACATTTTCTCTGTCAAAAGTGTGATAATTTAAAGGTCATAGTCACAGAGCCTTTTAGTAACCCTTTGCTTGTGAGCCAACTATTTTAACAAACCTTTGAGGGATTTGAATCAATCTTTGCATAAATGTCAACTTCATCTTCTGAATCAGTTGATCAGATTTTGAATACCATGGGTCAAAGGTCAAGGACACAAGTTAATTCATTATTCTTTACTTGTGAGTGCAAGCTTTTGAATGCAAAACCACAAGAATTCTTATAAGAAATTTTCTTAACTTTTGCACAAATGCCATCATAACAGGAATGAACCTGGAGGTTAGATTCTGGAGGTCAAAAGTCAAACATTTAAAAAGTCAAAGGCAGAGCATAGATTTTACACAGAATTGGTTGAAGCCATAACATCAGCTACTTGATTATCACAAGAGCCTTTGGAAGGTTGTTGATGCTTCTTAATGGATGCTGCCATACTGCTCATGTCATCTCCACTGAACTTCAGCCAACAAACTTACACAGGAAGAGGCTGTGCTAAAGCTGGATTGAAGGCCATCTGACCAAAAGCAACTCTGCCCTGGACATGGAGCCATGTAAATCATGTCCCTTATTTCTAAAGTCAGAAATTTTCAATAAAAAATAACTGGCATGATATTAAAAAAAACACCTCATGACCGTGAAAGCACATAGATGTTTTATATATTGACACTGAAGCTATTTTTTGGACCATGCTGCAACAGTGTTTATTTAGGGCATTAAAAACATCAGTTTCCCATACAAAATCATCACACCTTCAGTGTTCCTGCAGCGAGCCTCAAGTGGACACTCAAGGACCTACAACTGTTGGTACTTCTGCATGGGCTTTATTTTTCAGCCTCACAGGTCGCTGCTTAGGTCCGGTAGCCTCTTTGTCATCCTTTGCCTCTAAAGATGGTTATAAGAACACAATATTTCAAGAATACTTGCAGTTATTCTCCTTGAACTTTGAACAGGTGTTAACTCAGACTCATGGCTGAACAGATTATATCATGAGACTTTCGAAGGTCTGATTCTTAAACTACCTCTGATACAGTCACCCGTTTTACATCTTAACACTTTTTCTTTGAAGCAACATAAGACAGTATGAGGCTGTTCTGACTGAATGTGCAGCTCTTACTCAGGGAAATGAACTGTACTTCATGTGGAAAGGAGAAAAGGACATCACGACAGCTACACTCAGACAAGGATGACCTCACCAGTGTTCAATGAGGAAACTCCCTGAAGTCTTTCTCTCCTCACGCTGGCACACTGCACGTGTTGGGTGTAGCTCAATGATACCACGTGACTACTGGAAACTGTGAATCTACTTTAATGCTTAGCTGGCACCAGTTTGCTATGTTCAAATAGATGTCCAAAATGAGAATGTTTGAAGCCCACTGACCCAAATCGCACCAATCGGTCAGTCAATCTTTATTTGTATAGCGTCAATTCATAACAAGTGTTATCTCAAGGCACTTTATATATAAATACACGTACATACATCCTGAGATGTATCCATCCAGGCAGACAAAAGGAGTAAGAATAAGTAAATCAATTATATATTAGGTATAAATTATTAAATTAAAAATGAATAATGATAGCGACAAACCCATGGACACCCAGCACATAAATCTGTCCTCATCATATATGTCTGCTGAATATAAATTAATTCGAGGTTATATGTGGCATCTCGTTTTTCAAAAGGGCCCTCATGTCTATATAGTTGTAAAGGTATTTATTATGAATGTATAATCAATAACAACCACGAATAAAGAGGTAATTCTAATATTAACATTAACATCTATAATGCATATAAACTGGAGAGAAATGAAGTTGATTAATATAGCAGCATCTAGCTGAATTGCCATTAAATTGGGTTAAACTAGTCTAAAAGTATGAATTTATGTTAAATGATGTCTTTTCTGTTGACGGTTGATGCAGAATAGAGCACATGGAGTCGAGCAGGTCCACAGCAGCAGGTCATCCAAGAATGTTTGTCAACTTACTTTCCTCTATTTATTCCGTCATGAGCTGAGGTTTGTTCTCCCTCTTTAATTCTTATCTTGTATTAGAAAGTTGATTTTCTTTAGTTTTATGTCAAGTATGCCAAGGCCATATTATTATATGTGTTGTTTGCAGGAACTATCATGTATTTAATTTTGTTGATCTCTCTGAAGTTAATATCAGGAAATGTAATGATAATGGACTGGGGCTAAAGGAAAGGCCAGACATTTAAAATTGTAACTGACTCTTTGTGGGTCCACAGAAGCAAGTCATCCACAACGATCCCAGGTTGCCTACAAGCCGAGAACCAGAGATGAGTACAAGAGCAAACAAAAAGGGGCAAAAAGATATATAGAGAGAGGACAGAGAGAGAGGGTAGAGAGACAGAGGGATTGCAATGTAATGAAGATGAAAAAAGGCTGTTTTGACATTTGTTTTATCTGGAAGTTGAAGGACAAATCCTGATCAAATAGTTCCCCAATACTTCTAACAGTTGTGTTTGGTGCAAGGCTAATCATGAAGAGCAGTTATATCATTAGAAAGGTTTCTCTAAGGTGTCGGGGGCCCAGCACAATGACCTCTGTCTTGTCTGAATTAAGAAGAAAAACATTTCTGGTCATCCAGATCCTGATATCCATAAGACACACTTCCAGTTTAGATAACTGATTTCTTTCACCTGGCTCCATTGATATGTACAACTTGAGTATCGTCAGCAGAACGATGAACACCCTTCACCCCTTTCACCCCCTTACCTGTCACTTTCTGTTGTGTTTTACTGATTTTATTTTCCTATTGTTGATTTTATTGTTGTTGTTTTAATCTTGTACCAATGTCCTTGAGCAGGCCAGCTGACAGTCTTGGCTGCCCCCTCCCCCCATGCCCAGATCTCTCCTTTTCCCTCTCTCCTCACATCTCTTCCTCTCCTGTTCCTCTGCCCTTCCTCTCTCCTCCTCTCCTCACATTGCTAAAATGAGGTTCCCTCTCGCTTCACTGTGACTCTCTCTCTCTCTCTCTCTCACCAGTAGCCTGGCTCTTAGTCTGACCCTCTGCTTAGAGGCCTCCCACCCAGTTCTGGGTCCCCCCGCACCCTGGGCCCGGGACAACAGACCCGTTTGTCCCCCCTTATCGGCGGGTGTGTCCTTGAATGCCGTTAAAGGCACTTTTACAAAAAATGTATTATTACTATTATTATTATTAACATCGATGGACTGTTGCTTCATGACATCACCAAGGGGAAGCATATATAAGCATATACTCTTTCCTCTTTTCTCTTACAGTTTTGTGCAGATTCAAAGCAGTCAGGGTGCATACCTCGGATAAAGGTACATAAGCCCTGCAGCTGGCCTAGTTATCATTAATTCCTCAGGCCCCCAGAACAGAAACTCCAAATATCATCTCTAGGAAATCAACAAACCTGATTTTCTCCACCTCATCCAATCAGGCTCCAGTGTTCACTGTTAGAAATTCAGCTAAAGATATTAAATCTTATTTACTGATCACATATCACTCAGGACTTTTCATTACTTGCCTGGCACTTGATTTTATTATTTCTGCAACAACTGGATCTTTTTTATTTTTTAATGCTAAATTAATATAATTGTCACTTGATTAAATGAAACCTAGGCTAATGGTAACACCAATACCAATACCATGTTGCAAGTGTTTAGTCAACATGACAGTCAAAAAATCTGAATGATAGGCCATGTGATGTAGCAGTGAACATTCATAATAAGAACGCAATATGGACATTAATGAGAAATATTCAGACAACTGATACACATGCATGTATGTGCACTGGTTCTGTTTATAAGGTGATGGACAGTAGTAAAATAAAAGACACAAAAACACTGAAGCAGCTTTAAATAAAAAATACAATTGAGTATTTTCTTATTTTTCATCATCTTCCATCTCAAGCACAGTGGTATCAGGGTAAACTATTTGTTACTGAAAAAGTGATACCATGAATTTCGTATAATTTCCTTCATATATTGCATGTTATACTGTTCACAAAGGAGTTATAGTATGGCTGGTGCTGCAAGATCATACTTGTTTTAACTTTGCTAACATTGCATGCTTATAAATATAAATTAAATGTTCTCCCACTTTGTTGATGAGAGAAGGCGTCTGAATGGGTTATTCAGGTCTCTGCAGCCACACAAACCCCACTGCCAACATTGGTGATTTTAGATGAGACCCAGTTGGAGTTCAGGTTGGTAAAAAATAAAAATCTGGGTAATTTTTTGCATGTTAAGGCCATTGTTACAAGCTACAGACTGCACTTAACTGGGTATTTTTGTGTGATCATGTGGAAAAAGATGTTTTTGAGATCTTAAAATTTGTAGACAGAGCTGTATATTTTTTTTAGTTGACTTGGAAAACTTTTTTTAAAAAAATTGCCCACATAAGTATGGACTGAGCTTCAGTTCAACTTTTGGAGCACCACTGTCACTTATTAATATCACTAATCTCCTACCAACCTATAAAAACCAGACGAGGACCATCCATCCATCCAATATCGTACCACTTATCCCTTGGGGTCGGTGAAACCTTTCCCAGCTGAAAATGGGCAGGGTACACCCTGAACCAGTCACCAGGCAATCACAGGGCCACATAGAGGGACAGTCAGCCATTCACCCAACCTAAAGACCATGTAGAGTCACAAGCAGACTATCAAGCAGACTTTTTGGTCTATGGGAGGAAGCTAGAGTGTCCAGAGAGAACCTTTGCTGCGATACACGTGCACACCTGCTGCGCCACCTCATAAGGGGAGAGGACTTTAATTATTAACTTTGCTCAAAACAATGGCAAAAATTTTGTACGGTATATTCCTTCTCTAAATACCCTTTTTTTCACATAGTCTAAGGGTCTTCGCCAACCAGACATGATTTTTATTGCAGGACTAATTTAATTCATGCTTTTTCGTACCTCTAGTCAGTCAACTTAAGTTTATACATCGGGGATGTTATGTAGTTGAACAAAATTGCAGCTTCTAACTTTTTGGGCTGCAGATGAATCTTTCTATGTTGGCATGTACATCACAGTCAATCGGAACATTCAACATGACGGCCTGCTTGATGGTACACTGTCCGGCTAAAAAAAAAAGTCGCCACCAAAAAACAGGGTCACACACTCTAATATTTCATTGAACTGCCTTTAGCTTTGATTACAGCACAAATTTGCTGTGGTATTGTTTCGATAAGCTTCTGCAATGTCACAATATTTGTCACAGATCATAGCACTGCCCCCACAGGCTTGTACAGTAGGCATTAGGCATGATGGGTGCATCACTTCACCTGCCTCTCTTCTTACCCTGATGCTCCCATCACTCTGGAACAGGGTAAATCTGGACTCATCAGACCACATGACCTTCTTCCAGTCCTCCAGAGTCCAATCTTTATGCTCCCTAGCAAACTGAAGCCTTTTTTTCCAGTAAGCCTTACTGTTTAGTGGTTTTCTTGAGGCTACACAGCTGTTCAGTCCAAATCCCTTGAATTCCCTTCACATTGTGTGTGTGGAAATGCTCTTACTTTCACTGTTAAACATACTCCTGAGTTCTACTGTTGTTTTTCTTCGATTTGATTTGGTCAAATGTTTAAGTGATCACCGATCACGATCATGCAGGATTTTTTTCAACCACATTTCTTTCTTGAAGACGATGGTTCCCCACTATCCTTCCAGTTTTTAATAATGCGTTGGACAGTTCTTAACCCAAGTTTAGTAGTTTCTGCAATCTCCTTAGATGTTTTCTCTGCTTGATGCATGCCAATGAGGCACAGACTAACATCTTTTCCATGACCACAGGATGTGTCTTTCCACATGGTTGTTTAAGAAATGAGAAGCTACTCCTTGCATCAGCTGGGGTTAAATAAGTTGTTGCCAGCTGAAAGATAATCACGCGTGCAGTAATTATCCAACAGGAGGCTCGTACCTATTTGCTTAGTTAAATCCAGGTGGTGACTTTTTTTGGCCAGGCAGTGTATGTTTAATTTAAATTTCCCCATCTGGTCTTCCAAAGCCATTAAATTGTCAAGGAAATGCATTTTAAGACAATAAATGGATGAATATAGTGTTGGAGATGCAGTATGACAATGGTGTGTATACTTAAGCCTTGTTATGACCGTTGAGAACAGCTGGTCCTAAAGTGACTGTGGTTCAGATTCATCTCCTGAATTAAACTGTGAAACTAAGTTCTCCTCTCCTTTACAAAATAAGACGTGTTTCTGTTAATTAAAATGTGCACTTGATGTCAAGTCTGCTTTGACTCCATTGGGTGTGATTTTTTTATAATGTGCACAACATGTATGCAAACACGCATAATGTAAATAGGAAGATATGATAAAAATGGAGTCAGATCAACCATTTTCATGGCCCATGGTGTGTAAATGCCTTTCTTCAGCTGTCTTTACAGTAAATATGTCATTCATTGAGAATTTTTGCTGTGTAAAATGCTGATGAGGTCACTTTGTTTTGATTACTTGGGGTTACACCTACCCTGCCACATAGATCTGGACACTAAATTCAACTGAACATAATCAATAACGTAGTCAACAATGGTCTTGTTTGCTGTTGTGGCTCATTAAGATACATAGGTGTTAAATTCAGTCTTTTTCATTATTCCAAAAATTCCTTGCAGGAGCTTTAAATGAAATCATAACTCAACCAAATCTTGTCTTCAGAGGTCTTAACTGCTACAGATAAGACAGTTTAGTCATGCATGCAAATTTCCAATCTGATAGTCACAGGTGGTGCTCAGATCACACAAATTATCAGATTGTATTCAACCGTGTATAAATTTCTGCTCAACATTCCAACAAGTCATAACAGGAACTCTAATATAACTGGTTTAAGGCACACACTTCTCCCTCTTTTCACCACACTCATTTATTACCTCCCCCCTTTATTCATTTACCCGCTCAAATGATATTCCCTGCCCTCTCTCCTTTCTCCTGCATACTCGCATACATGCATATTTGTCACGCTCATCACACACCATCAGGCCAAGTCCAGATAAAAACCAGATGTTCAGGCAGATGCAGATAAAGGCCAGAAGACATCATCTGAAGCAGAGCACCTTTTTACCTCAGCTGCACAGAGCAGAAACAAACAGAAGTTATGAATGTCAGATATGGCAGCGGTGGCCACAGCTTAGACATTAAAAAATACACTATATTAATGCAGACAGAAGGTGAATAATCATCCAGCTTGCTTGCAGCCATGTGATCCAAATGACACACAAAAGTCAGATGGGGGCAAGAAGAGGAAACGCCTGGTGGAAATGTTTATGAATATGGTAAGGTAAGTAGTTTAATATCTTAATGGACCTGTAAAAAAATGTCCATAACACTGTATAATTCCTGTACACTTTATAAAGAGGGTTTTTCTTTGCACAGGGTGACAGATATGCCAGGCATGTAGGTTAACAAGATCACAAGTTACCCTAGTCCTGCAGACCTCCTGCTACACAACAAACCGCACTAAGGTGTACAAGTCTCCAGATTACAAATACTCTCTCATGACAGCCTTAATAGAATAAATTGCTTAGTGACTATACATATCTAATTTCTGTGCTTACGTGAAAAAAATGTTAAAAACATGTAACCAAGCTAGTTGAGCTGAACTTGCAATAAACTGAATTTCATCAAGTCAGACCAACATACCTTGATAATATGGTTGTAGATTGATAGTCTCACAAACTGTTTATTTTCAAGCCTTAAATCTAAAAAAAAGTTTTTTTCTGAATGTAGGACAGTTTCTTGGTGCTTAATGAATTAGCATAAATACTAAACATTAACGTGTTAAGATAAGTGCTACGTAATGACAAAAATCATGTGTTAGATAGTTTTAATCTTAATTATACTTTAAGTAAAGCAAAGTGTGTTAAAAGTACACACCAAGCTTTTTGCTGCTTGCTATCTTGTTAGCCTTGTCAACAGAAAGAAGTTAAAAAGGTAATACACTGCCCCCTACAGTGCTAAAAGAGGGCATGCCTCAGTAAATATAACTTTTTTCTCGATGCCCGTGGGACAAGGACTGTTCTTCAGATCATTTTTCTAACTGAGCTATTTTATAACGAGTGCATATAAATATATGGAATAACCTCTGGCCATGTTAGCTAGGCTAAAAAAAAAGTACTTGAAAATACATTTAAAACGTGACTCAGGCTGCAGAAGTACGTAGCCCATATTCAAGTAATATTGTATGGTATGGAGTATAGAGTTTGACTAGCATAAGCTTTCAGTGCAGCATTTGACAGTATATTTAATTGTTCTACATATGCAAAACCAAGCATTCACATAGATATTCTCTGCTCATGAAAAAAGGATATGTTGGTTAACACCAAAGGTTTATGTGGGATCAAGCCAATTCCAATGTGATTCAATTGGATGGTAGAATATTGCAGTTTTGGAAAGTTTTCTCCTACAGAAGCAAGCAGCTGACATCACTTGTGTTTGATTCATTGTCCATACAGGCTCTAAAATAGCTGTTCTTTTTTATAGATTCACTCACTAGCAGAACCATTAACAGCTCAAAACATGAACATTTTTTCCACAGCTGCTCAATGCAGAAATAACTTCCTGATCTCCATCTGGAGTTCTTCCTGAGATGTGATGCCATCTGAAACAACAGTTCAGGTCAAAATTAACTTGAGTCTAGCTTCTTCATCTTTTTAGCATATTTTATTTTAAAAATATTTTTGTTCTGGCTCTGACTTTCTTTGGCTTTGACATTGACCTACAGGGTCTCTCAGTGGGCTGAAAAACAAGTCCCTCCAAGACACATAAGCACAAAAACAAAGGATCAATTTACACCCATCCAGTCCCGCCTTTGAACCCCCTCCATCTCCTCCGCCTTCTTCTTCTCACGCCCACAAACACTCTCTGCAAAAACATTTTTTCAAAGACCTCCATGTTTTCCCCTAAAAGCCCAGCCTGTTTATGAAATGAATAGGACGCCCTTTACCTTTACAGACAAATGCTCAGAGACAACATGGGCACAAGCAGGCCACCACAACTCAAAGAAAAATAAATTTGAGACCCCAATCTGAATGCAATACTGCCACCCCCCTGAGGACCCCTCAAAACAAACACACTGAGTCAGGGTCTCTTTAGGCATATTTCAGCATAAACCCGTTCACCCCGACATGCTAGCTCCCCTGGTGAACTCCTGACAATATCCAGCTGCCAGAGACAGAGCGGCCCCCTCCACTCTCCCTCTCACTGTGACCCCCTTTTCTCCCCTTTTTTCTAAAGAAGCACACACACTTCCTCTTCCACACACACTCAAATGAAATCAGAGTATGGCTCACTCCTCCTCCCCTGGCCTACTACACCTGTGGCCTCCACAGCTGGGCGAATACTCCCATGGAAACTCCTCCCTCTTGCATACGGAAAACTTGAAGTGAGTCTGTGCGGTTATGTGTGTTAGTGGGGCTCCATTTTTGGGTTCACTGCCTCAATAGATGCTCTGTTTTTTTCCCTTTCACCTCTTCCAGACTACAGACATCCAAAAAGTTTTCACGACAACGAAAACAATCGAAATCTGAGAGTTTTTTGTTGTGTTTATGCCTTCCGTTTACATGAGAATGATGCGTGAAGTGCCTGAATCTGCAAACTTTTGAAACCATGAGTGAAAAGTTCTGAAATGTTTTCGTATTTGTCTCTGTGTGAACAGGAATCAGTTTTGTCAGGGAAAACAGTGACCTGAAGCACATATCCAGTACTCTTTCAGATAAAGGTTGCACATCCACTTAGGAACAACAACAGCTACAGCTGACTATTGAGCAACACGTGTGCTGCTAACTGTGCTCGGTTTGTTATCCAGACAAAAATATCTAGACAGATTTGTTTTCCAGACAAAAAAACTCCTGCGTCTTCATGCGTCCAGTTGCCATTGTTGTTTCACTACAAACCGACAATCGCCAACTACTGGCCTGGCATGCATGCTACCGCGTTATAAGTTGTTCTCGCGGACCCTTCATTTCCAGCCCACAGATTTCTTGCATACATGTTGTTGCATCATAAGTTACATTATGGTAAACTTCAATAGTAGGTCGCTGACTGTGATTTGGTGTGCAATAAATTCCTGCTGTGAATATACAAACATTTTAAAGGATGCTCTGAAAAACTGATTTGACCAAATAACAGGTGCCTATAATAACTTTGCAAAGCAGGTACCAGACGGCAGATCCATCTTGAAAGTCTCCAAGCTGACACACTGGTTCCTAGTAAGAATCTGAATGGACCAATCAGCATCATTTTGAGAGGAAGTGACTGCAAGAGTGGTTTGGCTGTGCTTAAAACAGTAAGTGCAAAACATGCCAAAAAAAAAAACCTTTGAGTGCAGAAAGGGCTGGGGTTCCTGTCTCAAAAAATGCACATACCATGAAGTAGTGTCTTATTTTTTGATTTTTTTTAAATAAAACAAGTGGAAACTTGTATTCGAACTGGCATTTAAAGGGTTAAAATCCTGAAAGTTACTGAATATTTGGTTGTCATGAGCAGAGCTGAAGTGGGTTAAGAGGTTTATGCAGGAAAAAGAAAAAAAGATTTTGATGGATGATGGTTTTACAGCAGTTTTTTTTGCTTGTACACTTTTGACTTGAAGGTCCCCTGAGGATAATAAAGTAGAGGGATGCACAAGGGTTAACAAAGTCAGGATTGTGCGATAGCCACTTAGATTTGTGGTGGCCCTGGTGACCATTAAGTGCCCCTTGTCAATACAAGAAAGCTGCTTTGTGCAGCAGAGAGGAAACGCTGACAGCTCATCTTCACATTCAGGCAAAAGCCGGAGTGCCCGGAGAGAACCACACATGCACAGGAAGAACATGCAAACTCCATACAACAAGGCCCTGCCCAACCCGGAGATTGAACTGGAGACCTAATTTGTTAAGGATAAATGAATATCATGCTTACTCTCTGCAAAAGAAAAGATTAATTTTAAAAAGTCTAAAGGATTCAACCTCTAGGGACCCTCATTGTGTACTCACATTAAAAAAATAATTTGATGGCACAAACACCATTAAAACCCTGAAGGTGAATTTATTTATTTTTTTGTATCGATGCACTGATAATAAAATTCAGGGCAGATCCCTTAACAGATGTTCAAAATCCTAATTTAGCCGATGCCTATGTTTTTCTAATGACCACTTTTGGCTTAATTCTCCCTCAATGCCAACATTTTCCCTTCTGTTGACCATGAAGACGGATCAGAGTTTGTCCAACAGGTCTTTTTATTGTCTAATAAGATAAATTCTTCTTCAAATCAGTGCTGAGATATGCTGGATGTCAGCATTAAATTGGTACTAATTTGTCGATGGTCAGTGTTTGTTGAAAGGGCCAATATCAGATGATACCGATGTGGAACTGAAGCCGATGTGCATCTTTACTTTTCTTTAGAGAAAAATGAATTATAATCCAACTGAACTTGTAAAAGAGATAAAGTGTTATTAAATAGGGAAGGGGGTTTTCCTCTGAGGACGCTGATTGTATGATCCATCTTTTTGAACGTCTTTATGACAAAACAACCCCCCAAAAAAAGAAAAATCAAAATCATGGTACCACAAAAGGACACATCTAGGAATTTCTAAATAATAGTCAATAAGGTTCATCTTCTTTGGACCCCCACTGTGTGCTTAAGAGTTCTTAGCAGGTTTTTTAAAATGGTACCAAAAACTTTCAAGAGAGAAAAGACAGATTTCAAGATAACATACCACAAAATAGATTGAGGCAATGGGATTCATCGTCATGGGAACCTGAATATCCTGTCAGGTTTAAATAGTTTTACAAAAGGACATCTAAAGAGTGTTAAAGATGTTTTTTAGGCTCACATTGGAACAAAGGAAACAAAAAGGGATAAATAGAAAAAAACAGGCATTATCTTCTTGGGACCAGGAATCAAGTCTTCTGTACAATTTCATGACACAACATCAAATTTGTATTTGAAAGACAGATTTTAGCCCATTCTGCAACCAGCCGCTATGTCATTTGTTAAAAAAAAGTCTGATATATAGTCATTTTTTTGTATGGGTTCATGACAAAAATACAACAACATATCAAAAGAAAAATAATAATATAAAACAAAATGTGTTATATATTAACCACATGATGTTGGTTCAAGGAGGGCAACATCAAAGTAGGAACAAACCTGAGGCTCTTTATAGGAGTTCTGATGTAACTGGAAAAAAAGAGAAATGGTCTTGAAGTGTCAGGCAGTTGGTTAAAATATTTTTCTTAAAAAAAAAAAAAATGTTGATGATTGTAAATCACCATACTCATCAGTTAATATGTTAAAGTCTTACTGTATATGGCTGTATAATAGAGTGTGTGTACGTTTCATGCCTGCAGCAATCCTTAACTACTGACATGCAGAGCGTATCATGGGTCAGATCTTTATCTACTGTCTTTGTGTTTGCTTGAACATGTGCCGACATGCTTATGACGGTGATTGATGAGTTGCTTGGAGGTGATAAAGTTTGGAGGTAAATCAGCAAAAGTGAGTTCATTTTTTGGAGTTAAATCAACATTTAGCAGACAGCTCTGAACACCAGTCTGATGTACAGAGGGGTTACATTTTACTTTTCTTGCCTGTAATTCTTTGTCATTTTCTACGCCACGGTTTACGATAAAGGTCATTAAACCCTCTGTGCTGGGGACAGCTAAGACAGGTGGCGTTATGTGGGGTTAAAGGCACATACACCTTTCCAGTTCTTGTGAACACAATATACCCAGAAGACAGAGGAACTGCTTCAAACCCTCTCTCCAGCTAGAGGAGGTAATAAGATTTTGGAGTTGATTGGCTAAAGGTCAATGTCATCAGGCCTCATTATCATTCCTCACTTGTGAACATATCATATATAATATTTTGAGGGTTTTCAGTCAAACTTTGCACAAATGTCCACTCTGATTCAAAGATAAAATGATTAGATTTTGTAAGTAAAAGTTCAAAGATCATTGGACCTCAAGATCATCTCCTGCTTTTGAATATGATATCTCAGAATACTTTGAGGAATTTGCTCAATTTTTCTCTATGACTGAGGGATAAACTGATGAGAGTTTGGGGGTCAAAGACCAATGTCTCATAGTCTTATATTGATCACTCACTGATTATCACAATATCTCTTGGGGTTTTATTACAACTTTGCACAAAGGCTAACTCTAATGTAAGGGTGAAGCAATAAGATTTTGGAGGTTATGGGTCAAAAGTCAAGGGTTTTGTATCTCATATTCATCCTTTGCTCATTAACATAATATCTTAAGTAGACTTGATGAGATTTTATTGAAACTTAACATGAAGATCCACTCTGACATGAAGATTGAGTATATTTTGGACTTAAAGAGACAATTTTTTGCACATATTTAACTGCTAGAGTGCTGCTAGAGTATGTTCTCAAGCGCTGTTGTATAAAAAACCCTCTAGCTTTCAATTTTGAGTATCCCTGATTCACCTTTATTCTCACTCTGAGATGTTTGGTTAGAGCTCCCATTTCTTGCTGCATGTGGGCTCAGTCTGCTCAGATTGGTTGACTAGGCTGCTTTTAGGTGATTGGTCAGTTCATCACTTCTCAGCACCATGTTTTCAACAGCTCTGCATTCTGTATTCGGTTAATGCTGGGCACTGGGCTTGCTACCCCAAGCCAAAGGGCTTAAACTGCTGACAAAACCATCATAGGACATCATTCTGGTAGATCTGTTAGGGGAGGCTGGGAGAGTGATCCTTTTCATGCAGCTTCTTGAACTGTAAACAAGGGGAAAGGGCGAAGTCCTGATGCCACAGACTTATTGTCTTATGCATAGAAGTACGCTATTAAGCAGAGGATACATGTAAAATACAAGAAAGGGAATGTAAAACTTGAAAAAGCATTGTAAAGGGTCTTGAAAAGGTCAAAGCTTGTAGGTCCCATGACCATCCCTTGCTCATAAATGTAATATTTCAATAATTATGTTGTGGAATTTCATATAACATTGAAGAAAAAAATAACAATGACCTGATTACATTTTTTGGTTAAAGGCCAAAAGTCATTGTTAATCATCTCTATTTTGAAGGATTTACATAATACATGGATAAAGCCATAAGATTTTAGAGTTCAAAAGTAAAGGCCAATTGGCCAAATAGTTGTTCCTTGATTGTAAGCACAGTATCTTGGGATTATTTTGAGAAATTTGCATTATCCTACAAGGTCCTACATAAAGATTTAGGATTTGCGCAACTGTCAACTTTGACTCATGGCTGACCTGATTGAAATTTGGAGGTAAAAGATGACGTTGTTGAGCCTCATATTCATCCTTTGCTGGTCAACACTATATTACTAACACTATCTTTTCATAATTATCCATTCTGACACAAGGATGAGCTGTTTACATTTTAGACCAAAGGCCAAGGTCCTAGGGTCTCATGTTAATCCCTTGCTATTAGGATTTCTAAAAAAAACACTACCACAAAAACAGTGTAGCTCAGTTCATAAGGGCTTGAGCTGGGATCAGAGGATAGTAGGTTCAAGTCCTGATCAAACCATAAATTGGGGGTTTGTTTAGTTGCTGGGGAGATGCAGGCTGACTTCCTGGGGCACTGCCACAGGTTACGGCAGTTGGTAACGCAACTGAAAGGGGTTGGCGTCTCTTGCCTCTAGAGCCTTGCGCCCTTAAACTAAATGACACGTAAACACCTACAAATGAAGTAGAGTTAACATTGCTGGTGGTGCAGACGAGTCTTCAGGAATAATGAATGGTGAAGTGCTGACCCGGCATGTGCTCCCAAACCTGACGTGACCTGACAAAAACTACCCCAGTTTCTGCTGATCCATTACTTTACTTTTACTTTATATATCAGAAATTAAAGGGATGGCATTGCTGTTCTTTCATTTTATACGTTACTGAGGCATCAAACTTGACAGGTTGCAATTCTAGTTTCTAGATTTCCTGTCTACACCATAAAACTATAATCGACGTCTTGTCTGTGGTGAGTTTCTTCTCACTTCTTGCTTCCTAAAAGCTTAAAGGATGTGGAAACACCCACGCTACACCTTTGAACCAGCAACTTCCTCTCCTCTGCTTATCATCCTGTCTGCTCTATCACAGCTCTCCTTCACCACTGACTTCCTGCTGAAACTAAACTGTCATATATTGTACATGCATGTAATCATCTCAGTGCTCTTTTGCTATTTGCAATACAGTATACATTCATTTTATGAAAACTCATGCCTTGCTGATATCGCCAAAACTAAATCTGTCCACGACTGAGTTTATTCTCTTTCCAGCCAGTCTCTCCATTCAGCCACAGATTAACATCCAGCTTGGATCCAATAACCTTATGCACACAAATTTGGGTGTCATGATTGATGACCAGCTGACCTTTAAGGTTCATGTGGCCTTGATTGCTCGGTCTTGTTCATATGACCTCTATAACATCAGGAGGATCAGACCCTACCTGACAGAACAGACAACACCACTTCTGGTACAGGCTCTGGTGATTTCATGCATCGACTACTGCAACTCCCTACTAGCATGTACATTTAAACATTTGCAGATGATCCAGAATGCAGCAGCAAGTCTGGTCTTTAACCAGCCCAGAACAGCACGTCACACCACTGTTAATCTCTCTTCATTGGCTTGCAGTGGCAACTCAAATCAGATTAAGTCTCTACTTTTGGTTTATAAAACAGATACAAGAAAGGCTCCTGTTCACCTGGAATCCCTCATCCAGCTACACTCTGCCAGTGTAAGATGCCTGGTGCTCCTACCGCAACATGGCTCAAAATCACAAGCTAGACTCTTCTCATCTGTTGTTCCCAAGTGATGAATTGACTTACCAAACTCCATTCAAGCTGCAGTGTTCCTATCTGCTTTAAGAGGAAGATGAAAACTTAAGTGTAAAGGGAACACTTGTGCATTTAGTCTGACATTTTTGCTCTGGTAGAACGAGTTAGAAGGTTTAAGACCCAGCTCTTTGTGGACAACTTAGCACTGAGTATGTAGATGCTAGATATGATATTGATGTCGATTGCTTGGTTTAAAAAAAGGTACTACCTTGAGCACTACCAGAAAACCAGAACCCTAGAAAAACAGAGTTGCATCATTGAGGGGTCAGAACACCAGAGGGTCACATGGTTCATGTAGCCGCAAGTCATTCAAATGAGTTGCTTAGTCGCATTTTCTGGTAACTACTTACCAATATTTTCTGTTTTTTACATTGATATATATAGATATAGATATATTCTATGTGCATGTCTAGGAGCATTATAATTGCGATAATGCTTTTAAAATTGCTGAAATTTCCTCTGAGAAGGAAGAATGTAGACAGTGAACTAGCTGGCTTTACTTATGTTCTTGAATGGCAAACATTGCTTGACACTGTAATGTTACTAAGTTAAGTTGTTTATAGCATCAACATTGGTGGTGTATTTAATGAAGATACAATGTGTGTCCAATAGAAGGGAACAATAAAATGCATGTATATTCATTCTCTGTAATGTAAAGTACATAACTTTGAAACCTTTCTTGCTTAAAGTTTTAGCTTTAAATATTTAACAGCTCAGTGCTGTTTTCTAGATAACCATTATCGGCTGTATGTTCCTGTTTAAGCTTCTCAAGCTCTGATGGAACTGAGAAATAAATATTGTGTTAATGCCAGTCTATTCTTTTTTTCATGTTGCTTGTTCTTGTACCCAGTTTTTTTAACCATGGTTGGCTGTGATGCATGGGTGCTCCGGTCAATCTGAGAAAAGAGTGCGCATGTATAGTTTCCCTGCTGACAGAGAGAGACGGGACAAATGGTTGGCCTGGGTAAGGAGGGAGAATCTAACAATTGTTAGACTTCAACAGTTAAAAAAAAACTTTGTGAGGTAATCAACACAAACTGCACTTCACACAAGTCAACAATATCTTTAATAAATGTTCACTCAAAATTTGACAGGTGGCCACTCTTTCTGATGCATCATCTATCTTACAGCATTTATGCAGGGTTCCCACTGTTATGAAAATCCTGGAAAAGTTAGAGAATTTTGAATTTCATTTTCTAGGCCTTCTTTTGGAAACAGTTTGGAGGAAAAATAAAATTATATTGGGACAGTTCACATGCTAAGCCAGGTTTGGGGATGAGAGCTGGTGCTTACAGACTAGGACCACAGCAGCATCTATAGGAAGGATGACTGGAACTCACAGATCATCAATCCCATTTGCAGGAACACTTTGAGGCTGACTTGTTCACTTTTGACAGAAGCGGAAAGGTTCGGTTAAAGGAAAACTCCAACATTTTTGTTGTTTTCATGTCTCACCTCACTCCCGAGTCCTTAACAAGCAGGTAGACAACATTCTTTTGACTGTGCGTCCAGTAATAAGGAAGAGACGGACAAAGTTCACCCACTGCTAGTTAGCTTAGCTCAAACGCTGGGAGTATACGGGTTCCACGTTATGTTACGTTATCTATTTTTAGACTAAGATTAGCACTTTATGTAATTTTGAAAGAAATACATACAAAACGAACTGTTCTGCCTCAGCTTCTCCTCGTGCACCCTCAGCTTCCAAAACATGCAGTTCCTCCTCTATATATATTCTGGTTCAAATAGGTAAGGTTGTGGCTCTTCGTCAGTCCCGAAGAAATCATCCTCGTCCTCTCATAAAGTTGGCCATAATCCTTTGTACCAATCTTCTACTCGCAAACAGAGGCTTTATTTTGTTGACCTGCAGAGAAGCACTTCTAGGGTGGTTTGCGCATGGACCCTGTGGCTTAATTTTTATAAGTATTTCTTTCAAAAATTGCATGAAATGCTAATCTAAGTCTAAAAATAGATAACGTAACATAACGTGGTCAATTTAAAAAAAAACAAGCACACAGGAGCGTTTAGAGTTATCTGATGACTGTAGGCAGAGCCATGCTAAAGCACTACCCATATACTCCGGCATTTGAGCTAAGCTAACTAGCGGAACTTTGTCTGTCTCTTCCTTGTTACTGGACACACAGTCAAGAAAATGGTGTCTACTTACTTGTCATGGACTCAGAAGTGAGGCAAGACATGAAAACAACAAAAATGTTGGAGTGTTCCTTTAAGATTTGATGCAGTCCCAACAGTTTTTGTGCATCACCTTGAGGCAAGGAGAAGGAAAGCACCAGAATATAGATACATTCCTCCTCCTGTGAATGTTGCTGCTATGACTGCAGACCACAGTTACAGTGCCAAAGCAGAAAGAGGTTTGACTAATGTAAACACATACTGGAAGCAATTATTCAAATTTTACAGTTGAATTAATATTCTCGCATTCTAAAGCAGTGTAATATCTTTCATCATCAGCAGTTATTGAGGAAGGCAGAGATGCAGAGAGAGAGAGAAGGGAGAGAGAGAGTGAGGACAGAAAGGAATTGGATGGTAAGCTTACGGCCAGTCCACCTTCAACAGGTCAGACAAGGGAATCTGCAGTCAGTCAGCAAGATCCGGAGAGACAGTAAGAAGAGTAAAGGCACCACTGAAAAAAATGAGGAAAGAAAAGGCAGAAGAAAACTGATATAAGGGACAGAAAATTATAGGAAATATTTTTAGAAGACCAAATTAAGGCACTGGGCAGGAAACGCACAAAAGAAATGAAATGGGGAAACGAAACAATTATAAGAGCACTGAAAATTATTTTTGTCACCATCCCAACAGGTTATAAGGCATTGCAGGAAATGCACATTCCCCTGCCAGGGACAAGAGCACTGCCAAGGAGAATGAAGCATGTTAAATTTAAGCCAGGTATGTTGGAGGAGACTTTTTAGTTCATGAAAGTTCAAATGGACAGATTCAAAGAGCTGGAAAGGGAGTGTGTATTAACACTGGATGAGATGGCGATTACACCTAGAGTGGAGCTGCACATGGGGACGGTAAAACTGTTTGGTGATGTAACCCTACCAAGTCATGAGGTGAGTACTGCAATGACTGTGTTCAACAAGGCAACAAGTACTGGAATCAATGGTGCAGCAAGAGCAACGTAGCATAGCTCCTGGAACAGGTGAATCGCTGGTTTGATCTGATGTCTTCTTGGCACCCGGTTACAGTACTGTGCCAGCTCAAGATGGAGGAATACAACAATGCCATCACTTTTCTCCAAGACATGATCAGTTCGTTCCATGGCATGATGACTGGTCCAAAGGGGGTGATGGAAACCAATTCAAAGTGGGATGGCATGAGCAACGACATCTATTCTGTCAATACAAAAAGAAATGCTGACAAGGGGAAAGAAGTTTTTGTTGACTGCAAGGTTCACACAGGACTGTCTGGAAAATCTGTTCAGCTGTGTGGGGCAAAAGAATCCTCTTCCAACTCCTCTGGACTTCCACCATGCACTCAGGATTATATCAGCTGTACAGTTTCTTATCACCATCAAATCCGAGACTTACCAGGCAGATGACAGCATCTGGCAGATTTCGTGGAGACAGTGGAGCCCACTGTCCTTCCTGGGCTCCATGTAGAGAAGCTGTTGGAGAGCAGAACATCAGCTGACCTCACACAATCAGAAAAGTGCATTATTTTCCACCTTGCAGGCTACATTGTACAAGTCCTCAAAAATTGCAGCACTTGTGAAACATGCCAACTTGCAGTTGGCCACAAGGATGACAATCTGGACAGTCCTGCCGAAGTAAACAGCATTCTACTGGGTCAAAAGGAATTCAAGGTAGGTGCTCTTTGTCGCCCCTCAAAAGAGACCTTTTAATTAGTTCAACAAATTGAGGGACTATTTTAAACAAGCACTAATAAAGACAAACATTAACCTCCCTCATGAAGCTCCTCAGTGTGGCAAAAACCTGGAGAGAGATGCCAGGGTGTTCTCTGACAGTCTTCCACCATGCCATGAGGTAGAGGAACAGATCATGAGGAGATTCATTCGGCTCATGTTGAGGATTGAGGCCAAGAAAATCAGAGAGGACAGGAAAAACAACTATCAGATGATGGACATCTACGGAACAAAAGTCAAACACAAAAAGCAAACAGAACCAGCGCCAGCAAAACTAAAATGCCTCCAACAATAAACAGTCTGCCAACAGAATCAAGATTACCAGGCACATTAGTCGTTGCCATGGAAGTATCTGGTGTGACTACTGCTCCTTCTCCAAGTGCTGTGCCACCTGCCATCACTCCAGCATCATTAATGCCATTTCAGCAGAGCTCAACCACCCACCACTGCTCTGTGAATTATCCCTCTAACTCAACCACAGCACTTTGCTGCTCCATGACCATCACTCCTGCTCCAAAAACGCCACCATCCCCCATCCAATGTGGGAAAAGTTTCATAAAATTTTTTGTATATGATCTTGAATTTAAAAAATACGTCTAAACATTAGTTAGCAAAATGTTTAAAATTATGTTTATCACAGTCTGAGGATACAGCTAATATCTTTGGTGTCTCTGCAGCTTTAGAACTGAGTTCAATAAACAATATTTGACATATAATCCTCTGTAATTCTGTCCTGCAAAAAATACACTTATTGAATTCATTAATTTGTTTTCATCAGTCTTACTTGAAAGGACTAGGGAAAAAAGCCCATTAAAGATCATGTCAGAAATTGTTATAGTGCTAAATATGGTTTATCAATTGATATACATACATATATCGATTGATCAATCAATTTAAGATTTGATATCCCACATACATTATATGCCTGACTTTCTATATGATCTAAATATGAGTCATAGACTGTACCATGAATTTTAAAAAAAGCTGAATAAATGTTAAGTATGAAAGATTTTAAATCTGTCAGTGAGTTTTGGATTATAAAGTGATGAGGACTTACTGAAAAATAAATTAAAATAAAACATTTTAGATGCTAAAAATTCACACAGAGGTGCTTATGTGTTTCAACAGTTTACAGTTTTTCTCATTTTTGACAGTAATTTGTCCAACAGTGTTGGAAATTGCTTGGTGGAGTGGTGCTACCACTTTTGAAAGGGATAGACAGGGATAGAAACCTTCCTTATAGCTTTGTTTGGGTCCACTGTTGTATTTGTGCCTTAGTGAATCAGTAAGTTGTCAATGAAAGGAGCAAAATTTAATTATTATTTAACACAACACCCACTGTTACAGTTCCCCATCTCGTCCTCTGACCCCCGTCACACATTGTGCTCTGTGACTGTTGTTTTACTTGCAAGCTAATGTATTCAAAGGGCACTGACCGTGGAGGGAAGACAATGGGCTTAATGACTGCATAGACAACTGTAACATACAACACCGGATTAAGGGTGGGCAAGGGGCTGAGGGGGGGCACACCAAAACACACACAGCACTCTTGACAACAAGAAGAGGATTAGGAACTTAATGTTGAACAATAAGCTGACAGTAAATAGAGGTCAGAGAGCTGTCAAAACACTGAGGGATCATGCTGCTGAGGCCTCATTGTCTGCTCCTGAGGCTTCAGATATGAGCATGTTTAGAGCCCACTTTACACACAGGTTAAGAGGGTATTAGGGAACTGGGGCACATCACTAATTGACCATTATTTATCAGAATGGGAAAGACCTGAAATAACTACAATGAGAGTTTGTTCTTAAAGAAACACACATTATGTAAAATGAGCTACCAGGGGGCTCTGGGGTCTTGTCCACACAGAGGTAGGCATTTTTAAAGACACAACTTTTCATGCATGTTTTAGCCCACAAACAGTGTTTTGAGTGAAAAACGCATATTTTGGAGGTCCCCTGTTTATAGGGTGAAACAGTTTATAGGGTGTCTCTGTGTGGACAGGATAATTGCCGTTTTTTTTTTGCCTAAAACGTCACTGACATTAGCTGCACTCTGCTTGTTATTGTCAGTGAATGCAAGGTTAGCTTGTTAAGGCATTTGGCCAAGTTTAAGCCACAATTCGCCACTTTTTGGTTAGCTTGCTTTGTTTGGTTCAAACAGCTTTCACAACCACCGTGGACCAAACTATGGTTTGCTTGTAGTGAACCAAAGACCCCTTAATGTCAATTTGTTTTTTTGCTTCACATCACAGTTCGTATCAGACTACCCCACATCAATCGAACCGTCTATGCATGCAAACCTGTGTATTTGGTGGTGACACCAAATGTGTAGTTTCGTATTGTTTAATCTTCATTTCAATAGTGACTTGTCTCATTCATGGCATGGGCTGTGTTAACCCATAGCTTGATCAGATTTTGATGCATCATGGGCTAACAGCTAGAGACATAAAATGACATTTAACACTGGGAAGTAGTGTAAAACACTGCTTTTTTTTAAAGATAGCTAACAACTGCACATTTCTGTGTTAATTGGCTCCCTACTTCAAGTTTGATATTTGTAAATTAAAATAAAGTAAAGCAGAGTACACACATAAAGATTATCAGGCTGTTTTTGTCCTGACTTTCCCCCTTCCTAACCACGGACGGCAAATGCTGGATTGTCTCATGAGATTATCCTATAAAATTATCCTGTGGTCTGAGGTGTGTTAAGAGTGAATTTGTCCTGACAATCGGCTCCAAAAGAGGTTGGGGCCGACAATAGTAAATATTAAACTTGTTCAATATTTATGACCCAAAATCTTCATGTGTGTGGGAAAAACCGTCGACTCCTGAGTCATGACTTAAAACAACTGGATATTAAAAAAAAAAAAAAAAAAAAAATCACAATTTTAACCTTTTAAATGCCAATTTGAATACGTGATTTTACTAGTTGCATTAAATAATAACACAAAATATTAAATATGTCCCATATAATACATTGTATGTGCATTTATAGGGATTTTTCATGTGTCTTTGACATAAAAAGAAAAAGTAGAAAAAAAAATAATGTATGATGATGATTTTATAGCATTTTTAGCTTTTTGGCTCAAGGTATCAGAAAAGTGGCATTAGTGTATAATAGAAGAGAAATTGACAGTAGGTGAAAACATTATGTCAAAAAGTAATATTTATGCTGCAATTCGTGTATAAACTGTGACACAGCAAAAATGATCACCAAATTTAAAAAAATGACAAAAATGTACAATAATGGGGGAACAATAAGGCCTTTTGTGCTTATACTTAATCAAATCTTAACCAGAGTGTTGTCAGATCATACAGTCATAAAAATATAGTCTTTTACCGGAATTTATAAGAACTTTGGGAGAATAAGGAGAATTTTGTTGCACTAGAATTTGGGCCAAATTTCAATTGAATTTGTAAAACTTGTTGAAAATTGATCATTCTTGGCAGCAGTCCTCCTCCTACAACCACATTGTTCAAAAAGTTGATTTATCATGCAGGAACTTTAATTTAAGTCCAATGTAAGAGTAATAAACCCACTTGGACACTCTGAGAGAAAGTGCTCTGCTTTCTATGAGTCTTTCACTGAACTGGAGTGAACTTTCGCCAAGTCCTTCATGTGAAATTAGCTGTTTTCTACCCAACAGACATTCCTCAGTGGTGACGTAATGACTCAGAGGACAGGGCTGTCACACACTGTGCACACAAACAATGACAGCTCCACCACTGCAGATACCTGCAATGCCAAAATTACAGAAATGCATCCCATAATCCTCTCAAAATGTTGGCCTAATTATGGAGTCTTGGCGGGAAGAACATTTTTTATCCATCCAGGCGCTGACTGATAAGTAAAAATAGCCAGTGAGTGTGTGTGAGTGTAAAACCTGGAATAACCCCTGTGAGCGAGGGGCGGTGGTCAGCCTGAGGGCCTCTCAAGTCCCTTCAACAATGTGTCACTGAAAAGGTATTCAGGAAACATGGCCGGAGCCTATGTACATTCTTAAACAGAGAGATTGTTTGATAATAAGAAAGAGGATAATCTATTGCTCAATCACAACAGGGAAGAAGAGCCAACAGTGTTTCGTAATAGACATGGAGAGAAAGAAATGTCAAAACAGATAAAAAGAAGTGTTATTTAACTTATGTGGTGTAATAGGGAAAAGCTATTGAGCATTAATACAAGAACTGCAAAAAACAAAAGAGGGCATAGTTTTAAAATAAAATGTGAAAAGAAAGGAAAGTTATGCTATACGCTGAAAGTGATTAATAATGGTCCCTTAACATTTTTTAACCTTTAGCAAAACCCTCAGTGTAGCCTAATTTTAAATTTATTTATAGCAATATACAAATCAAATTTTGAACGGAAATGTTTGCTGTTGTAATAAAAAATTATTTTCACTTTGAGAAAGAGAAAATGAAAGTGTGTGAACTGGGTCTTTTAGGGGCTTTTAGTTGACTCTAATTTAGAAACCAGAAGTGCTGCGAGAACACAAACCACCTGCAATAGAATAATGCAATAAAAAACAAATAAAAAATAACAAATAAAAAAATCTTGATTGAATCTTGATTTCATGGCTCATTATCACACATCTGTTTCATTCTGAAAATATGTTTCACCTGTATAAATGCCTCACAGTAGCTTTAACTCTTTAAGTAGTTTAATCGTAAAAAGTGTTTTTACAATTAAATTGATTTTTTAGAATCCTGCAACAAAAAACATTTTTTGCAGTATTGTGTGAGGACTATCCAAGGCTGGGTGAACTACTAGGGCATTTGGAGAATTTCCTAGACTACCTGAGTAGGGCCCTGGAAGGAAACACATTTTATATGGCTACACTCAAGCCTCTTACGCTTTTTATTTTGCTTACTGATGTGTTTTAGAATGTAAAATGTCACTGGGGTTCTTTGTCAGTCCAAGCATTACGTAACAGCGTTAACATAAATCAAAAAACCCAGGTTGATGACACATTTAGCACTGATTTTTAATTTCATGACCAGGGTTGTGCTCACCTATTTAAGATAAGATAAGAAGATAAGATAATCCTTTATTGGTCCCCAAAGGGGAAATTCTGGTATTGCAGCAGTACAGGGCAAGTACAGGGATAGTAGCATGCATTGAATAAGACATAGATCAAAAGAATAGAAGATATTTACAATTATCAAAATTAACTGACATACTAAAGCACTAAATTAACAGAGTAACAAAGTAAGTGTTGTTCAGTTATCAAATAAACTATTATACTAAAATGCTAAATTAACAGAGTAAGTGGAGTTCAATTATCAAATTAACTAACATACTAAAATAATAATTTAACACAGTACAGAACAGCTGAGCCTCCTGTGCAGTGCAGTGACAGACTGTGGCCTCCGCTACTGTTGTAAAGTCTGATGGCGGTGGGCACAAAGGAGCGCCTGAAGCGCCCAGTTCTGCATTTAGGTGCTGTTGGCAAGTTTATGATTCAGTGACCCCCACCAACGATGCAGCATACCACCCAATGGGGAGAAGTTCAGACAGTTTACTCGTTACTGTCATTCTTTTTGCTACGGAACAGTTTTTCATATGCCATAAAATAAAATGCAAAACTGTGATAAAAAATAAAAAGAGACAATAAGATCTCTAATACACAAATGTGTATCTATGGGCCTATTAGGGCAGGGGTCTGACTTCAATATGTGGGTTGAAGGGATCTCCCCCAGGATTTTTCATAAAAATGCTGGTTTACACAGTCTAAACACCTCATTTTTGTTCTGCATCATCCTGTTGATGACTCTTGAATATCAGGGCACTGGACCGTATAATGCTGCTCTTTATAGCTGATTCTGTAGTTGTGAGGACAGTAATAGTGCTTTTTTCATTTGTGGTACCTGCTTAACTCGACTCGACTATGCACCGTTTGGATTTTACCTGCTCAGTTCTCCATTACAGTGTAGGCCTCTCTAAGATAGCTGAGACTGTCATAATGTGGCTGTGCAAAACTATGGCGGCATCCTCACAAAAACAAAGGAGGAAATAAAGGCGATAGAGCTGCTGGCCCCTTTGTGTCTTTTGTTGCAACTGCAGATGAACTTTGTTCTAACGATAGTTGCAAGCAGCAAATTAGTATGTTATGTAAGCAGAGGACTGGGAGTATCGGAAGTCATACAGCATCCCAGTGCTAACAACAAGGGCATTTTCATTTCAGTGTCAGATACCCCCGAATGGTGGTTATGTTCTGACCATTCAGAGGTCAACAGAGTCTCTACGTCATGCAGAGCTCTGGCCCAGCTTGGAATCCTGCTAGGGGTGATACGAAAAACTGTGCCAAGGACTAGGTACATTCTTTTTAAATATTTGATTGACTTCATTTGTAAGTTACCATAAATCCATCCTTACTACAGAACATTAATCATATATTTTATAATAAATTATTTTATAAATTAGGTACATTCCTTAATGGAAAACCAAATCCACAAAGTACAGTCAAGCTGAGTCGAGCAGACCCCTAAAAGTGCTGGTGGGGTTGGTGGGCAGAAGATTTGTAGAGGGGCATTTGAAAGTTATTGTCCAGGGGCACCAAACTATGCTAATCTGGCCCTGCACTTGAAATAAAAAATGATGAATTAAAAAAGGTAAACCCTTGGTCTGATAATGTGGCTTGATAGCTCAAAAGACATGTCTGTATCATTTTGAAAACATTAACATGCAACCTGCAAAAATGCCTCACAGTAATTGTAATTTTGTAAATCATTTCATTGTAAATAGTATTTTTACAATTTAATTCTTCCTTTTTGTAACATCAGATAGTTCCGATTCAGAATCCTGCAATGAATAGGCTACCTCCGCAACATGCTGCATGACAGCTACGCCCAGCCATCCATTTCAGGAAAAAGATCAGAAGATGTTTGTCTTTAAACTGATTATCTTGCCTGATTTCCAAGCTGACAATGAACCATCTGTTTGAGTGTATATTTAACAACCTGCAAAACTGACTCACAGTTGCTTTAATTTACCTGGTGTTTTTACTGGGGGAATTGCCAGAAATGTTGGGCCCCATGAGGATATCAGATTGGGCCCTATTCAAAAAAAGCAGCTCTGCAAAGTTTCTCAAACTGTTTATCTATAAAGCAATTTTATCAATAAATATGATAACTTTTTAATTTTACAGCCAACTTATTCTGTTAAAGACACAAATAAATGGACTGGGTCAATAAACGAGCTTATGCAGTGATAAAAACTGCAAGTCACATCCCATTTAAGCCAGTGTACCCTCACATTCGTTCACTAGCTGAGTTTCTTTGTAGGATATTAATTAGCATTACTTTCATACCCATTTACATGCCACTGACCCAACTTGGGGTGCAGAGCTTTGCCCAAGGACACATTGCTATGTGTCAGCTGGTTGAACTGGGCTTGAACCCACAACCTTCTGATCACTGGCGGAGTGCACTATCAGACTGAGCCCTAAAATAAGCTTTAAACATTATAGAAAACACTCCACAGCTGGAGTTATAGAGCAAAAAGCAATAAATTGATGGCCCAATATTTTAACATGTTATTTGATACAGAAAAACACATTTATAAAAATATATCCTATAATAAATGTTCAAATGGGCTTCTTTTTCATATAAATGGTACTTCATGCGAATTAATCCATGCAAAAGATACTTGTAAAGTTTTTTTATTATTACTATTTTTTTTTTTTATGGAAAACATGAGGAGATTGGTATTTGAAGAGAAAAGAGATATTTTAAGGCCCATGGCAAAAAGATAATCAATTGATACTTTCAAAATACCAATATTGGCCCTTCCTTTCTTTTCCCTCTATTGTAACCTGACACACCAGATAGACCATTCAATATATTTCACTAGTCCATCTGGGAAAGAGCCCATAGAAAGTGTTTGGGGAGGGCGGAACCTTTAAAAAGCATATTCAGCAGGTGATTGGACGATGAGGCTGTCAGTTTTCCTCAAAATCAATCTTGAACGGTTTTTCGAACATAAACGCAAATAACTGAAGATTTACAGGTATGTACAATCTTAAAGTACATAAAGTTAGGCTTCCCCCCGCTATACTGAGAGTGGTGATTCTCCACGACAGTTTTGAACAGTCCAAAACAATTGGGACCCTTCCTCGTTTCCTAGTGTTCGTCCACGACTATACAATGCTGATCCAGATCAAGTAGCGCATGAACCACGACCAAAGCACGTTTCATCAGGATTATGACAATCGTGCACAATCGCCATGAGAAACGGGAATATGTGACTGGGGTATAAAGGACCCTGATTGGACCCTGCTGCTTTGGGTTGCTTACAATCGTTGTAGATTGGAGCTTGGCAAGATGGATCTACTTGATTACAGACATTGAATCAGGCCAATGCAGCTATGCCCTCCCAGGGATTTCATTGTAAAAAGCTTTTTTTCAGCTTTTTCCTGTCACTAAATCATGGGATACTTCCTATTCAGAATCCTGCAATGAAAAGCAAATTGTTTTATTTTCGTGACACAAACAAAAAATTTAAAAACATGTTTGAGTATTTATTCTGAATATCTGGCTTCTGATGTAGCTGACCATGATGCATCTGTATCATTTTGAGTGTGTTTGGCAACCTGCAAACGTCTCACAGCAGCTTTCTGGTTGTGTAAAGTGATTACCATGAATATAAGTTTTCTTTAAGTTGAGAAGTTGAAATCTTTTTCAAGTCATATGGTGAGAGATAACAGCTTCATCAGAACTTCCTCTCAACCATACTGAACGTGGCATCAGGGCCTTCACGTGTTTAATGTATATGCTACTTCCTAGAACTAAATTTAAGTCGCCATAGGGGTATGTGGTTAATTCTGCTGGACATAAAGTAAAAAAAAGAGCTGTTTGTCCAGGTCGAAGTCACGTTGCAGTTCAACGTGACAGGAGGGCGTGGGCAAGGGGCCAAAACAAAACGTGATGCAAGCACTCCACGAGAATCTGTGTCACATTTGCGGGAGAAGGGAAATGGCCGCCATTGCCAAGATATTTGACCTACTTCTGCAGCCTCTGAAGGAGAAGTGAGGCACAAGGGCGCCACTGAGAGCTGCGGCAACAGGTCTGAGCTGGAGTGCACGAAGTGAAAGAAAGGATTTCAGCGTCATGATAACGGGGTAAGACACTTTTTAACCATAGTTTGAACAATTTTATGAAGTTTAAACTAAATACCATTAAGTTTTATTATTTTGTACTTTTGCTTTTTGCACGCATTTTTAAAAACAAAAGTCTGCGCACATTTGCAGCAGTGCAGCAGTAGTGTGTAAGGCAGTTCGCTGTTGTATGTATTTATGATTTAATTGTTTACATTCTGGCTCTACTCCAACAATGACTGTTTTGATGGCAACCACGTGACTTACGCCTATAGTGGGACGTCCCTCTGACTTAAGTCCTTCACAAACAAGTGGTAGATAAGCGGACCAGTGCAGTACTTCAGCAGACAGTAAAGGTTAAGACTTTCTTCAACGTGACTTTATTTTGTTTCTTTGGGACCGTCAGGAGCAAACCTAACTCCTCTTACCGGATAACTTGTGCGCAGTTTGTGGACGTGACGCTCACACCGCAAAAAAACAGACTTTGAAAACTTTTGAGAATTTGACGCTGATGGTAAGACGCACATTTTACGTGACATGTCATTGCGCTACTTTGTTCTGTGTTTGTTTTAATTTTCAGCTGTTTATAAGTCGCTTGCTAATATGAAGCCTTGACTATGAAGTGAATTGGTCAAGAATTCAAGACGCTTAAGTGTAACTCGCAACTTGAGTGTTTTTTATAAAAGCATTAGTGCACATACAAATACTATGTTGTTGTTGTTTGCAGTATAATGTATTTTGCGTCTGTAGTGTGTATTATGACTGCGTAGTGATTTGACCAGATGCGGACTGATACTGTGTCGCATCTCATTAACCCACATACGCAGCACAGAGCTGAATCTGACTGCGTCACAAAGTTTTCACCTACACTGCGGACTCTGCGTAAAAGTGAACTTGTTCGGTGTTCTGTGACCTTTCATTGCAGATCATGTATTTTTGGTTGCAGATATAGCTTTTGCAATTTTACATATGTTTTTATTTGTCAGAGGTTTGGGTTGTTCTGTGAAGGGGCCTCTTCGTTGTCCTCAAATGGGGAAAGCGGAGCGGAGTAGAAATCTGATCTGCATACCGCGCCCACTTCATTTTCGACGCAAACAACTTTCGCTCGGTGCTTTTCTAAAGAACTAAATTATGGTTTTGACTTGTTCCTTCATGTTTTCGAAATGTATCCAACTTTTGTACAAAGAAAATTTCTAGTAATGTCCGTTTTGTGCGTTGAGTGAGCTGTTAAATTGGTTTGGAACAAATTACGCATTTAGGGGAAATGTTAAAAATGTATCTGATTGTTGCGGTTGTGAACAGCTGTGTCTTTGTGTCGTAAAATGACAGGTTATTAGACTGATGATTAATACTTTTTCGAGGTGTTTATCATGTAGTTGGTAAACAGTTGCGCAACAACCCCTTACTCCTCAAGTCCCCTCAGGGCCCTTTCAGTTGTTTTTTTTTCAAGCCTCGTATATTTCCCTTTTGGGTTATCATTTCATAAGAACCATGTCAAATCTCTCTAAACCGCAGTCACCATTTTTGCTTTCTGTTTCTTTTACGGCCTAGTCACTCTAATTCTAATA
Organism: Cetoscarus ocellatus; assembly: GCA_037902135.1. Classification (NCBI taxonomy): domain Eukaryota; kingdom Metazoa; phylum Chordata; class Actinopteri; order Labriformes; family Labridae; genus Cetoscarus; species Cetoscarus ocellatus. The sequence goes on along the minus strand of JBAMNC010000948.1, from coordinate 1,419,780 downwards.
AGTTGTAAACTAAACGGTCATGCTGAAAAACTTTGGTGTAAATTGTTGTATGTTGTGTACCCTGTGAGATGTAAATACATGGGGAGCCTTACTGTAAACAGTAATGACTTTATTTCTCTTGTTAAGGGATGAGACAGGGCTGGATCAATCCACTGTGGGGGCCAATTTCAGCCCCCACCAACCTTGGCCCCCAGCTCTTTCTAATGATAATATGATCTCAAGCAAATTTGATCAAGAGCCTGAAAATGTTGGCACAAGCTGTAATCATTAGTATTAAATATTAATTATTAATCTGAGTAAAGTAAATGTCTTTGAACAATTGGTTGATCTGAATGAGTGTAAGAGAAATGGAATTACAGACAGACTTGCTTCCAGCATTTTCCTCATTCTCTTCTCAAAAGGTGATACATTTCTGTCAAAAAGTGGATTTGTGAAATAACCTGCTGATAAGATGTACTGCCATGATCAGACACCCCCTCACCAAACACACACATACACACACCTTACCCAGGAGCACTTTGACAAAGGGGGCTGCACTTGTTGTTGGGAACCAGTGCTTCTTTCTGAAGTGAGTGCAAGTGAGTTACATTCTGGTGCCTAAAGTCAACAATTTAAGGATGGGAATCCATACGATTTTATCAAAATAACGCCATTATCAACTCTGACTGTTGATACAGTTTGTAATTGATTCTGTGTATTTTTCATGATGTAAAAAAGTAGACTCCCACATTTTACACTGGCAGATGTTTCTGGTGTGTTCACTCTGTTAGCGCCACATTGAGTAAAAAATGGCCGCTCTCTACTCCCTCAACTCCATAGCCTGGTTTCAGTGCTGACTGAGTGAATCTGTATTTTCCTCTTGAGATCTTGGCTCTTGTATCTCCTTTGGTTGGTACAGCAAAACTGTTTTTACACATGATAATAGGTTAATTTTCAAGATCTCTGGAAAGCAGCCGTAATTCACCAGTAATGCAGGAAAATGCATGCCCTCTTAAGGTCCGTTGTTCTGTCCCACTGTTCAGTTACATACTTCATCAATCTATCTTAAGACCAGTCTGCAGCATGTTTGATTGATTATTGTGGCAGATATATTTTCAGTAACCTTGTGTAAAATCTGTCATTATGGAGGCAGTGGTGGGTCCTGAGGCTAGACCATTTGAAAAAGACTAGTTCATAGTTAGGATAGTATAGTATTAGTATCAGTAGTCGAACCATTTATCTCTCAGCTGTAGCTCCTGCCCATCCCAGCACATATCATTGTAAACAGCGTCCACATGTCTGATAAAGCACAGAACAGGGAGTTTTAGCAGGAGTCAAACAGAGGCTCGCAGAGTCAGCAAAGGGTGCGGTTATGACCGAGCTCCACGCTAAATTTAACTGCAGACACGGTACAGTTTGTGATTAGATAAAGCTTGAGACAGGCTGACATATTAACCCCAGAATTCAACGGTGCTGCTCTAATTCAAGTTGGCACATTGCAGCTAGAGATAGCAGTAAACTGTCCTCTTCTCTGTGACCTTTGACCTTAACCTTTGACTGGCAGACACCAAAGCAGGTGGAGAGTCACGTTTTCTTTTGACATGACCTGGTGTGTGTGAAGTTTGTTGGAGATTTATTTGGTGCTAGTTCAGTTACCTGTTTCTGCAGTAATTACTCAGCAGGTGAGAGCACACATGTATTCAATCACATAAAGCGGGAAGGCCGCAGGAGGGCAGATACTGCTTCTATATGTGAGGAGGTCTGAGCACTTAAATAGCTTGTATGTTCGTCTGTAATCCATGCCCGTAAAACCTACATCACACCTCGTTGAAACTCTGCAGGCCCAGTAGAGCCTGCTCCACCCCTCTCCTTCTAACATCATGTTTGTTCTTCAACAGGGACGTAGCAATGGCTGCTCCATCAACATCCACAGGACAAGCTTCAGAAAGTAATGCAGAGCTCTTACACCTTGGAGGCATCGAGGCCTTGAAGTTGAAGGTTGGGCCTGTGAGAAGGAACCTCTTTGGGCCAGTAGACCACCAGCAGCTGCAGAAGGACTTCGAGAGGCTGCTCTGCATGAGCGTGGAGGTGGCCAACAAGCGGTGGAACTTCGATTTCCAGAGCGAGGTGCCAGGAGAGGGCTCCAGCGTGGAGTGGGAGGAGCTAAGGTGCCAGGACGTGCCAGCGTTTTACCGCAGCTGCACAGTCAAACCAGTTGTGCGACAACTACGAAGAAAGCGGCCGTCCTCTTCACGGGAGGGATCCTCGGGCTCCAGCAGCTCATCGGGGTCTGGAGATGAGTACTTGGAGGTGACCACCAGAGAGTGCTACCGAGTCAAACTGCTCAGCAAACGCAGGCAGTCGTCCATCACAGGTCAGTGGACCAAAGATATGAAGTCCCACATTGTTGAAATTAGGTCAAGAATGAGATCTAAATAAAGATCCTGTGGTTAGGTGTTTCAGTATTTTCACATCACAAGAACAAGAACAGCTTCAGATGATGGTTTGGGTTGGGCGGTAGTATTGTGCTTACCAATCAAAGTTAGCCCTCCTTTCATAAAGACAAGTGGGCCTCACTGGCTTTTAGCCTAGCATTTCACAAATAAGAGCTTGAAAACAACTCCAATAGTCATTAAGGTATAATTTAACTTATTTTAAATGTGATTTTATTTGTGTAGTCTTTTGTAGTACTGACATGATGCCTCCATTATTAGAAGAAAGGTGTATTCTAGCATAAATTAGCTGTTAGCATTTCACAAATTAGTGCATAAAGATGACTTCAATCTCCTCTTTCAAAATGTTTTTTTTTGTTTCCTTTTTGTAATAAAGATACAATTCTATTGTTAGAGCTGTAGGAAAATATGATTAAGATTGCTGGTAGCTTAGCACTTTATACATTTTAGTGTAAAGGTGACTGCAACCACTTTCTTTTAGACCGATTTTAAACTTGAGCTTGGGCGTCTCTGTTAGCCAAATCTTGTAGTTTCATGGTCAGATCAATTGAGAAATATGAAACAAGTTACCTGTTAGCTTAGCTTTTTACAAAGGAGAAGGTAAACTCAAAAGCACACGTTGAAAAATTGTCTTTCTTCATGCAGAATAATATCATTGTTAGATATGTAAAAATTTACAGGTCAGTTACCTTGGCATATTTATTTTTTGTATATTAATGTTGAAAAATATTAAAATATCTTTACAGAATTATGCCATAAGTTAACTGTGAGCACAAAGCTTAGTCTATATGTATGAAGAAGTCAGATTTTCCTTATTATGCTCTGCAGGAAACAGAATTAACATGTTTTTTATATTTATTTTCCTTGTAGTTGTTTATTTTAACCATACAGTAAAACAAAGCAGTTTAGATCGTCTGGACTTTTGCTATCAGACTGTCTGGAGTTATTTTCTCAAATTCTGTCTTTTTTCTTCTGCAGATTTCTTCAAGGTGAAGAAGATGAGGCTCCACCACCACAAAACACCTTCTCGACAGTAGAGAAGTTCACCTGAAACCAGCGGATGATCACTTAGTGGTCAGCAGCCCGCCAACACCTCACAATGATGTGTTTCATATCATTTATGATATTTTTCATATCATATGTATATATGTAGCATTTTCGTTATTGCTCGTGCAGCACGGGCTTAAAAACACTTCTGATGAAACACACCTTTGTTTTTCAGCAAAAGGAAGCTACTGTAGTCCTAGTTCACCATGCTCAAACTTAAACGGTTTTATAAAAGCTATAGATATATATTCTATAAATACTATATACTGTTTTTTCTCAGCGTTATACTGTGAAATCATTTGAATGCACTCTTATAACAGAAAACAGGCCCTCGTTTTAAGAGGTTAATATTCTCCTGAACGGACCTTGGATAGTATTTGACCTCAGTCCTCGACCTTTTCTCTCCCTCATGTTAAAGTCATAAGAGGTTTTCGATCAGATGAGTTTCTATTCTTGGCCGCACAAAACACTTAGCCTTTAGTCTCTCCTGAGGGCTTAAAAAACCCACGTCCAGCCAGGGGTCAAAACCTCAACCAGGCCTCAAATTTGGCAGCGTGACTGTGATTAGTGCAGGGTCAAATGTCAACGGTGGAGGTTGAGCTCGAGACTACGCAGCCGTGCCTGTTGGATAGTGACTTAAATTCTTGGTAAAAATAATAATAATGTTTCAGATGTGAGTATTTATTTATTATTCATGATTCAAAAATGAATAAAAAATTGATAAGCAATGCATGAAACGAGGTAAAATAAGGAGTTTGTAGAAACCTGTGCCATCGCCCCTAAATGATGAGTCAGACTCAAAGTCATTATGGCTCATTAACACTCCACCGTTGCCACATCTAGAAATAATGACAATAAATATTTACCACCATCAAAATAGCAAAATTTATATGCAAACTATATTCCTTTTTTGCTTTGTATTATTTGCATTATGGGGTTGTAAAAATCTATATATTTTGGCAACAGATGCAAACAAACCTTATTTAGCTGTAAGTATTTTTCAGCTTAATGCTTGTAACAATGTAGCATCTTTAAATCTTTGTTTATCATTTTCTATTTTTTATGGAGAACCTAAAGGGACATGGACAAAAAAAGTTTCAGGTGTCCACACACCTGAGATCAGCCGCCAAGCATGGAAAAAAAAGGATTGCAAATTGAAGTTTCAGACGTGTTTGCATATGAATGTGCTGTTCTGTCTCATAAAGCCCATTCACACATGCTCCTGAACATTTCCAGATTTTCCTTGGTGAGCTGCATGTGTTAACATGATTGCAGGGTTTTTCATTGTGACTTTATCCTGAATATTTCATGCTTTGAAGGACAATTCAGGGATTTTTCTAGGAAGGTTAACCTGAAATTTCCTAAAAGAAACTCACATATCTTACACTGCATTCACACCTCCATAAACCCCCGCATTTTTTCCTGAATTCACCTGTTTGTTGCAGTGCTAACAGTACCATTCAAACTTAACCCTGAAAATTCCCTGCCTGCTTCCTAGTGTATGACCCTACCCTACCATTTCTTTACCTGACAGTCAAACGGCAGGAAAACTTCTGTCTGTGAAGGTTGAGTGTGAACAGAACAAGTAAGGCAGTTTTAAGGCAGATTCACCTATAATTTTCAGGTTTGCCTGTGTGAAAAGGGCCATACCGTGAATTTTACAAGGAAATTTCAGGTTTCAATGTACATTCACAAAACTCCCAAAGATCATCTGATTTTGGGTAAACTGCATGTGTGAATGCGACCTTCTACGTAAGACTTTCCCCTGAATTAAACCTCCTAGCTCTGTATTTTTTTTTCTCTCGGACCATTTGGAAACTGCCGGAAGATCTGCTGTGAAGGATGAGTTTGAACTAGTCAGGAAATTTTCTGTTTGGTTAAAATTCAGGATCGCGAAAAAATTTAAAAGTCTGTCTTTTCAACAAAAACAAACTTTCTACTGAGAAAATGTCCTGACTTTTTTTGTTCACCTTTCACCTGTTTTCCTACAGTTTCCAAGTAGGAGAGGGAAGTACAAGGGGGCTTGCAGTTAAAGTAATCTTGCTGTTTGCATTCAAATATGCATCCTCCCCAGGTAATATCTGGAATTCTTTTAGGATTTTTGTGTAAATCTGAAAAGATATGCCAGAGTTGCCATTTCTGTGATTTAGAGAAATCTCACACATCATTCAAACATGCACAAAAAACCCTGGAAACACTCTGAATTGAGCTGCATGTGTGAACCCTGAACTTTTCCTGCTATACCTGCCTACCCTCAGGTATTTTCTCCTTTTTCCATCAGCACAAGAAATTTTCCTTCTGTATGCAAGATCAGTTTCTATTGAGCCCCTGAAACTTAAAAAAATTCCTTTTTGTCCACGTCCCTTTAGGGTCTCAGTACTTTCCTCTATGAAGGGAATCAAGTGTTTTTTTGACTTTGCTGCAGCTCAGAGGAATTCATACTTTTTGTTTCACTTTTTGTAATTATTGTTTATATGAAGAGCAGAGCTGCTTCACTCTTTTCAGTGTCTGTGCAGTCATACGAGTGTCTGCATTCTGTACATATGCATATAAGAGTATGAGTGTGTTTTCTTCTATGGCAAGTTGTTAAAGTTGCGGCAGTTGAACCAAAGAGTTATTGCTGTGACTGACAGGAGTACTTCTTAAAGTCATTCTCATTTTTTATGGATTAAAGCCATACTCTATGTTAATCCATTCTAACTACCTCATTCAAAAAAGCAAATTTAAAACAGAAAAACAATTCTGTGCAGACGAGGCTGTTTGTGTCCACAGGTGAAAGAGAGACAGAGAAAAAAAGGAGGGGCTTAGACGATTGTGTTGTGGTAAAGCTGTTGAGGTTCGGCGCTCTTGTGTCAGTTTCACATCAGGTGAAAGAGTCAGTGTGTCAGAGTGGCGGAAACTCTGGTCCCTGGTGGGCTAAAAGAGGAGGGCCTTGTTGTTTATCCCCCTCTCTCTCCTTTCCTCTCTTGACTTTCCCAGAAAAAGTCAGAACAGAGAGAGAATTGAGGAAGGGGAGGGGGCGACGCACAGAAAAGCGACAAACTTTTATGAGCAAACATTCAAAAGAAAAAGTCTCAGACTCCGCCTGGATCAAAGGATTTCTCCAGCCAGACAAGTGGCCTGCGACTCAGACGGGCTTTTGTCTGCCTCCTTAAAAGTCTCTCAGTCTCTCTTTTCATGGACAAACTGCCCCCGTCTCGCCGAAAAATCAGCATGAAAGCTGTTGTTTATAATCACATTAACACGATGTGTGTGTCTCTCATGGCTCAACAAAGGCAGTGTTTCACAGACAAAAATAGAGTGCTTGGCTTTTGGAAATTGTTTTGCTTGTTTGTCAGCATATCTATGTGTGTGAGTGTGTTGTGTGTGTCTGTCTTTCCAGTCTGTCAAGAGAAAACTTTAAAAGTCTATATTAACTTATTTTGAGTTTGTATTACTCTTTAATTAGGGAAGTGATGAGAAATTTCCTTTTTTACTATACTTTACTAATTTGTGTTACCTTCCCAAACTTTATCTTTGCACTACCTGACCATTTTTGACAAGAGAACCATCTTTATGTGGTTATCTTAAAACAAAAGCAAAGAAAATTAACAGAAAACGGAGGCACAGATTGGAATTTCTTGGCATTTAGACCTTTTTTTGCTCCTCCAATCAGACTGTCAAAGTCTGGAACACAGTTTCTTGTGTTTTTATTTGTTTGTAGGATTTTCCTACACATTTCCAGTTGTTGAACTCATTGATATAATGCCAGGATAATCCAGTTTGTGTCTCGCTGTGCCCAAACAAACATGGCTTCCTGATTCACCTGTCGCAGCTATATCAAAGTGTAGCGTTTATGTTCTTATTTTCTCTGTATTTGCATGAATGTATGATAATCTCGTGTACAACATTTGTTAAAATTATGTTGTAATTTAAATCTGGTTTGTGTATCCTTGCAACATGTAAGAAGTGTATTTTTATTGGATCAGAATCATATTCTTTTGATAATATTTGTATGAAAATGTTTTATTGTTGGGTTGTTTGTGCACTGTTGCCTTTTGTTTGATTTAATATTGTGCTAAATATAATAAAATGTTGATGAGACTGATGTACACCATAAAAACTGGGTCTGAAGTTTTTTTTTCCCATTTTCCTATCAAGTGATGAGAAATAAAAAATTGATTAAAATAGCAGAGAAAAGTTTTTCTTAAGGGGTGGGCAACTGGCATCTTGACAGGTCCAAATCTCATAATGTTGGTAGAATAAGACAAAATCTACAATGAAAATTAGATGAAATAGACTCCTGTGAAAAGCTTCTTTTTACTCAACTAAATACACAAAACACTGATTTGCAAGTAATATGATAAAAAAAATATTCATGCCTATTGCATGGCAAAAAAGTAGTTTAATTTGTCTCTGTGTGAGTACATATACATATAAAAACAATATGTCGTGATTAATACATTTCATTTTGAAATTTGGCACTTAGGCAAATGAACTTATCTGAAATATAACTGCATTTTTGTTTCATTAACTTTCTTTATTACAAGTGTTATAATTTGAACTCAATCCGTCATATACGGCCTCTAGTGCTCTGATCTGTGTAATTATAATAATCACAGTTGGCTCACCAAGGCCAAAAGCAACCACATTTAAACCCTGTTTAACTGCAATATTTGATCATATGGCCCAAGCAGAGTAAATCCGTAATTTCTTATAACATGTTTAAGATTTTTGTCGAGTTCAAACTTCAAGTTAATCATCAACCAGTGAACCCATTATTACATTTTGGTAACCTGCTGCTGAAACATTCAGCTCTCCTGGTTACAAACAGAACACTGGCTTCGATATAAAGTACAAAGACCTGCATATAAGAGGTGAAATTTATGAAAAGACAATCATTCTTAATTTATGAATAGACTTTAGTCAGAGAAAAATTAGGCGCAGTGAATAAAGAAACTGATACCGGTGTGTCCTTTTTGGAAACTTAAATTGCAAAGAACGACCTTTTCCAACTTTTACAGTGCACATGCAAACAGAAAAAAAACAAAATCAGTTTTGATGATCAGTATTATGTCCCATAATGCTAATTAAGAAAAAAAGAAGCCCCTTCTGTCTTTTTTAAGGATTTTTTTTCTTAAAAATACCAGTGATATACAATACAACAGGAGGCATATATAGGGTTAAACTCAGAAAATATAAATGATTAACTGCTGAACAGGACTGTAGTTGGTATTAATGTGATGAAGTGAAGGTAGAAAATAATATCAAATAATTTTATGCAACACTGATCCAAAAAGCAAATGGATTTGGAGAAGAGGCAAAATTTGAAGAATCTAAACCAGTCCAGTCTCCACTTGGATCAGCTTTGGATAATCATGACCTGATGCGTGAGACACGGACATTAAATCATTTTATGATCATCTCTCATGTCTCTACTTTGGGCTTGCTGGGGGGAGTGTGACTTTTTTCCTTTAGCTGACACAGCATCAAAAATAAAAGTGAACCTACGTTTATTTGCCAGTTATTGCAGACATGTCCCTGACTGTGTTCATCTGAAAAAATCCCCCCTTGCCTTTTGTTTAGTGGATGTAAATCATCTTTTGTTTCGTCTGAAAAATGTCAGCTCCTCTTGTACTTAGACTCAAACATAACGAGTTAATGAAGTTGATGAAATGCTGTCATTTAAAGCAGCAGTTAATAATGTATGATAATTTTATATCACTTCTCTGCCGCATTCACTGTTATGCATTGTCTGACCTTTGCTTAATAGGTTATGACTGAGAGGATCCTAAAGTCTGGTCTCCTGGCAGTGAGAACAAGTTGACCCACTTCTTACCAAAACAGCCCTTCCCTGCCATATTGTGTCTTTGTAAGGCAACAGCGCCCCCTGCTGGATGTGAAACATTCAGAAGGTCATTATTAAGTTGATGAGACATTCACCTCAGGTAGTGATGTTTAATGATACACTGATGAAATGAACTTAAGCGATGACTCAGATACAAGACTGACGGCACTCATTTTATAAAAGCAGCTTTCTGTTAACTTTACTGATTCATTTATAATTCATCAGAAACAGCAGGTTTTAGTTCAAGCTGTTCTGTCTGATGTCTTGTTTTAAAACACAACCTTCCATCAGGTTTAGTTCTGGGATTCCTTCTCTTTGTTCTCCATACAGACAGCTACAGGTTCTGTTAAGTATCTACCTGATAATACTGCATGTCTGACCACAGAGGCGTCCTACCTTCTTTTCAGGCTGTACACCAGTGTTAATGTTGTCAACTAATCTTTTTCGTCATAGTTTTCTTCAACAACCTTTTTTCCTCTAACGAAAACTAGACTATAACTAAAAAAAAAAACAACAAGTGCACATTGACAAAAACTAACGCTAAATTAACTGACATTTTTGTCAGCAAATAAAAACTAGACTAAAATGTTTGGCAGAGACTAAATCCAGTCAGACCTAATTTCGTCATGTAGAAAGTAGAGACAAGTTAGCAATCACAGCTACTTTGGCTTTGTGGAGAGGTTGGATGAGTTAAGAGGGACATCCGATCACAACTGCCTTAGCTTCATGGGATTCAAGTGTGAAACATGACTTCAGAAATTCAAGGAAACTTAAAAATGCCCTACACTTTACAATTCATATTTCAGTCGACTAAATTTACAGTAGATTTCGTCGACTAAAATGTGAAATTTCATCAGCTAAAACTAGACTGAAATTAAAAACAATTTAGATGACTAAATTATGACTAAAACTAAAAGAGATTTTAGGCAAAAGGCTAAAACTAAATTAAAAAGTGCTGTCAAAATTAACACTGGGGTATACTGGCTTTATCTTTTCACCCCGCCTGCAGATCGTTTGAAAAAGTATCTATGTGGTATGGCTATTAAAAAACGAGAATAATAATGCATTACAGTGTTATTGAACATGAATATTTTTCAGTCTTTCTCCTTCAATCTCCTCCACCTCTGCATTCAGGTCTTCCACCGAATAAAGCAGTGCAGCAGGTTTTCTTTGGACAGTTGTCTCAGAACCTGTCGTTCATTTCTTAACTTCTGACACGATGCATGAACTGCCAGTTTGTCTCAGGATCGTACTAGAGGATCAGTTTCATTGCATGTCATCACTCCTCCTGGCTTTCCTTCAATTTGCTCCAAAATGTCTCAACAAATTGTTTTCATTTGTCCTTCTAATCAGGAGTTTAAAGTTTTGGGACAACTTTGGCACACTCTTTTCTCATGTCCAAATTTTCATGCCATATTTGCCCAACTGTCTCTTCATCAATGAAGACATTCCTGCTACTAATTTCAGCCTGATTCATCAATCATTTTCAGAAGTTTTGATGCGCATGTGTGCCTAGAACGTTGATCATCTTGGACATTCTCTCAGCCTTCATTAAGTCTTATGTGTCGTTCAAACAGACGAGGGCATGGCGTGCAGTGTGACATGCGCCTCAGTTAACCTCATAAGCTCAGCCTCATTATCTGATAGCCGTAACTCATATGATCTGGTAAACTGCAAAAACCCATTTGTCCTTTAAAATACAGTGACCTGAATCTGATGTGGATGCTTTAAAAACAGTCAGAAACCTGCAAAATGTCAGTTGCATTTATTAAAATGAGTTTTTCATTTACATTAGTTAAAACTTTATAAGATACATAAATAACAGAGGAAAAGGTCACCACAGAGAAAATTAAACACTTAACAAAAACTTCTGTTTACATTCTAAAAAATGTTTTTTGTCAGGCTCCTGTTTAAGGTTGATTTGTGACAGAAGGCAGAAAAAGTGCTCAGAAGCACTTTACACTCTGATCTGTGTTTCTACGCACAAAAGAGCAAACTGTCTGAAGTGATAAATGGCCACAGAGGTTTTACATTTCCTATAGCTAAGCATTTTCTTTTTACTCAATCAGAAAGCAAAACTTCCTCTGGATGATTGGCTGATTACTGACCAGAGTCTGGAGCAGTATAACACAGCGTGTACTTGAACATAATATAGCCCATGACTGTGTTGAATGATGATGTTTACATCTGATTATGAGCTTAAATGTATTTTACTGTTGTTGGCATCTTTACAGTCAGACACTGCTGAGACACTGTTTCAAGTTCTCTCAACAAAAAGTGCAAATCTGCATCGAACAGGCTTTTTTCCTCTAAGATGTCAGTGTACAGGTCAAACACCTGATGTGTATGAGGCAAGTTGTCATGTAAACTGAAGCTGTAAGACGATGGGAGATTGTCTCTGTGTCAGTGTTTGTGTGTTTATGAGGCTTTACTATTAACATTCCCATCAACAGGAAGTGAAAAGGGCACGTCAGTTTAAAGATGGATGTTAAGTAAACTCCTTACAGTATCGCTGTAAACAAAGATGACAGATTAAGTGGTTGTTAAAACAAAGTTTCAGACAACAGTTAAGATTTAAGTGGTTCTCTAAAACGTTAAGGTTTGACCTAATTAATATAAAAAATACTAAAATACTACAGTGCAATATTACCCACACCAAAATATACATATTTACAGAGGCGTAAATGGCTGATGATGATACATTTCTACGTTACAATATTTATTCACATTCTTAAGGTCAACCAGCTCCTGAGTCTTCTCTGAAAGCCAGATCTTAAGAACTCCCAATTTAAAAAGGCCCAAATTTGTTCTATTTAAATTAAAAACATTTAAAATATTTTTACAACTTTTAAAATCTTAAAATATTTACACTTGAAAATTCTGTGACGGCCTTACAAGGCCAGAGGTCACAGACTGGCTGACATCCAGGTCCCTTTATGAGCCTGTTTAACTCAGGCACTAAAAAATATACATTTACAAGAAAAGTTTCAGTGAACGCTGTTCTGTCCTGAACTCACTGATGACAGTTTTCACAGGTGACGATGAATCATCTCCAACAGTACAGTGAAGAGAAACATGGCCCACCAAATCTCTCTTTCCTTTCATACTCTTCTGAGCTGCCCCTGACATCAGTAGAAACCTTCACAACAGAAACATTACAGCTGACACAGGCTGACGTTTCACAGCTGGCGACGCAGTGCATGACGGTCTCTCCACATGGCTCGGAGCTCTCGGATGAGCAAAGGAGTGATGAAGAGGATGCTGCCCCCTGTCTGCAGCATCAAACAGAGGAAGAAGAGAAAAGGTCATGTGACTCTTTATGTTGCATTGTAGAATGACCCAGGTAGCCAGATAATTAATGATGTGCTGGACAAGCCTCACTTAGCTGTCACTTAAGTAGTCAAACAAATATGGATCATTCTGTTACAAACCCCAATGCCAATGAAGTTGGGATGTTGTGCAAAATGTAAATAAAAAAGTAATACAATGATTTGCATACCCTGTTCAACCTATATTCAACTGAATACACTACAAAGACAAGATATTTAACGTTCCAACTGATAAACTCTTTTTTCTTTTTGCAAATACTCCCACACTTTAAATTTGTTACCTGAAATAGGTTCCAAAAAAGCTGGGACAGGGGCAACAAAAGACTGAGAAAGTGGAGGAGTGCTCAAAAAACACCTGTTTGAACATTCACCAGGTGAACAGGTTAAATGGATACAGGTTAGTGTCATGATTGTGTATAAAAGAATCATGATACTTACCTGTACCCCCCGACAGGCTCAGTTGTTCACGAGCAAGGACAGGGCGAGGAACAAACAGTCTAACAGTTTAAAAATGTTTCTTAAAATACAATTGCAGGGTATTTAGGAATTTCATCCTCTACAGTCCATTATATCATCAAAAGATTCAGAGAATCTGGAGAAATCTCTGCATGTAGCAAGGCTGAAAAACCACTTTAAATGCCTGTGACCTTTGATCTCTCAAGCAGCACTGCATTAAATACAACATCATTCTGTAAAGGATATCACCACATGAGCTCAGGAACACGTCAGAAAACCATTTTCAGTTGACACAGTTCATCACTACATCATGGCAAAGCCACAGACATATATTAACAACACTGAGAAACACTGCCAGCTTCTCTGGGCTGAGCTCATCTGAGATGGACTGAGGCAAAGTGGAAAAGTCTCAAGTTTCAAATTGTTTTTGGTAATCATGGACATCATGTCCTCTGGGCTACAGAGGAAAAGGACCATTCAAGTTGTTAATGGAGGAAAGTTCAAAAGCCAGCATCTGTGATGGTATGGGGTTTGATTGTGCCCATGGCATGTGTAACTTGCACATCTGCAAACGCATTATTAATGTTCAAATTTACATACAGGTTTTGGAGCAACATATACTGCCATTCAAGCAACATTGTTTTCAAGGGCATCCATGCTTATTTCAGAAAGACAATGCCAAGAAACACGCTGTTTTAAAGCAGTGTGTCTTTGTAGTAAAATTGTGCAGCTACTAGACGGCTAGAAGTCCAGACCTGACTCCAACTGGAAATGTGTGGAGCATTATGAAGTGCAACATTTGACAACAGAGACCCCGGACTGCTGAGCAACTGAAGTTGTACATCAAGCAAGCTTAAATAAGTAGTGTCCCCATTCCCAAAAGCCAATTGAGTGTTGTTAAAGGAAAGGTGATGAAACACAGCGGTAAACACGCCCCTGTCCCAGCTTTTTTGGAACATGTTGTAGGTATCAAGTTCAAAATGAGTGAATATTTGCAAAAATAAAATGTATCAATTTGAACATTAAATGTCTTTTTAGTTTATTCAATTGAATATTGGTCAAAAAGGATTTGCAAATCATTGTATTCTGTTTTTATTAATCATTACACTGCGTCCCAACTTCAGTTGAATTAGGGTTTATGTCTTTACATGAAGGTTTCTGCGTCAAGATTAGATGAACCACTGTTAGGATTGGACAGGACAAAATGAGAGCACAATACAAAATAAATATAGAACAAGTAGAAAAAAAAAATCAGATGTTTTTGCATTAAACAAAACATACACAAGGTCCCTTTAAAGATGTAAGAGCTCATTTTTTTGGTATAAATACATTTTGAACATCCTTTTTTCACATTGAATCTTCATGCGGTCCATTCCTCCACGATCTTATTGTGCAGCACAATGGCTCATGACTGAAGAATTAATGTCTAATTTAACTGCTTAACTTCATGAACTAAACTAAGTTCAGCTTAGACTAAAATATGCAAATGAAATGGTGCTTTATTTTGCAGATTTACTGGAAATTCCATCATATCTCATTTGTGCTGCAAGTGAGTCACTGAGCAAGTAATAATGGTTATCTCTAAAACGTTTCTGCTTCTGCTGTTACAAATCATGAAACATGAAGTTCAAAACCATGAATTCAGGAAGTGATCTTACCATGACGACAAAGAAGTAGAAGACACACATCCAGCCCAGTTTGCTCTCAAGCAGGGACACCAGGTACTACAGGACAGGAGAGATATCAAGAGAAAATGCCATTCTGATGCAGGTTTGAACACAGTGAGGTGTAAAAAATATGAGCTAAAACACAAGTTTTAACTGCTTTTTAATTCTGAACATGATGGATTAACAATGCTAATTATGAAGAGGACAACTGAAGCCAAGAAATGCTACAACAAAGAACATTTACACTTCATTTTTCTTAACGCTGCACAGCTACAGTGCACTCTCATGATGAGATGTAACTTGATACTTTTGTTAGTGTCTGTATCCTAAATATAAATTCAATGCTGAAATTTGCACAGTTTCTTAAGAAATCAAATCAATTGTTGAAAAAAATGTAGACAGGAAACAATTAGTGATCAACTACCCAAGTGGAGCTGCTGCATGTTTTGAAAATTACAGGAAACCTAATAGTGATTTGATAAATAAAAGCATCATATAAGAACAGAGTCCTTCGAAAAAGTACAATTATCAGTGTATAAGCTCCATCCTTGTCTGGTTTGAGCATGATTTGTCTCAGTAAACGTTTGTACTGTAAGTTCATATACCTGTCCTCCAGCTGCTCCGATACTCCCTGTTCCGTCCACGATGCCAGTGACGGTAGCGAGTGCCTCCTGACTCCCCCTCAGAGCCTCCTGCCTCCCCAAGTCCGCTGAGATGGCCGAGCTGATCATATTAGACGGACCGCCGATGAAGAAGCCAGTGGTGGCTAACAGCACAGCGTTTATTCCCTGGTCAATGGGGGAGTCTGAGAGGGAGACGGGGAAAGAAGAGATTTGTGAAGCTTTTATCTAACTTTCACAGCTAAACACAGTAAAACGATTAGTCACAGGTCAGAAAAGCAGATTCAGTTACTCAATAATGACAAAAGTAAATCAAATAAATGGCATGATGCTGCTGTTGTTGCATTTAAAGGCCCAAAGACTGATATCCTGGAACAACAGCACATCTACACTTTGTTTTTCTTGATGTATTTTCTGTTGCTCCATTAATCATCTTCTCACAAACAACAATCTGGACACTAAAGTCTACTCACGGCTGTATCCCACCAGGGCTCCCATCGCCAGCAGCAGACTCACAACCAACACTGGAGCCCTCTTCCCCATGAAGTCAGAAATCAAACCCTGAACCGTCCCGCCTGAGACAGACAAACAATGAAGAGGATACGGTAAGAAAGTTACAGTAATGATCAAACTCTTAGAGAGTTTAATTACATTTCATATTTGTTTAAACTGAGCTCTAGTTATTCATGCAGCTTCAATGTAATTATCAATACTGGTATCAGTGATGATTTTAAAATATTTGCATATCGGATATCAGCAAAAACCCACTATTGTGCATCCCTAAAAAAAAGGTACTTTAAGATTTCAACTTTTATATTAACTCTTAACATAGAGCTACACTAACTTAGAAATTGGAGCACTTAGTCTGCGAAAAACAGTTTTTGACACTGATATACTAAACAGTAAAAATATGAATGTGTACAATGTACAAAATAACTCACTGAGGTCCAACCATCCCCAGCCCATGTTACAGCATTCACACATTAGAGGAGCTCCAGTTTAATAACCTTCTCTAAGAAATTCACTTACAATAAACAATAAAGCTGCAAGAGTTTCTCAAGAAGCTGGCCTTTGTTAAGCTTTAATTTTGTAATTTGAACTGCCTTAAACCCGAGATATTTCATCTCCTGTTTAATAAAGCTTCTTTTATTTTCACAGAAAATCAGGCACCTCTGGAAGACAACAACTGCAAAAAAGACCTTTTTAAAAAAGGGAGAGTAAATAATAACAGTTAAAGAGGAGAGCAGACAAAAGTGAAATGTCTGATATCACAAAGTGCAGATAACTTTAAACTTGTCTACTCTGCTGTCAGGGACTTTTTTTTAAGTAATAAGACATTCAGTGGAGCAGGGGTTTTGTTCTCTCATGACTGTGGATGTAAGGAGGGGCATTAGCGGCTGCTGCCCTGTGTGCAGATAAGTTATGATGCACGAAAACTGAAAAAAAAAAAGCACACATCTGATATTATTGAAATATAAAAGGTCAATCTAATCGCAGTTTTTGTTTTGTCGAAGTTGAAAACCCTTGCTATAAAACCAGAGGCTTGACATATATTCATATATATCTATATCTCCACAACATCCTGGAGGGACAGGGAAGCAGTGACAGGGAGAGGCCCATCTCACTGCGCTGCAGGGCTGAGAGGTTCAGGAGGTCCTTTATTCCCACAGACATCAGACTAAACAACACCCTGAACAAAGGCAGTGACTCATCATCTCTGAACTGCTTATTACCATGATTATCTGCTCTAACAAAACATACTATTACTACTGGATAACTGAATTACCCCAAAGGGATTAAGAAAGCAGTTATCTATCTATCTACATTAGACAGATATTAGATACATTATGCTCCTGTGTAAATAACAAAACAGTTAATTATCCATGATTGTATTGATTATACATCCATAGCAACTATCTTTAAAACCATATAGACATGAGGTAACTCTTGAAAATGAGATGCCACATCTCAAGGGGTCAACCTGTGATAAATTTATATTCAGCAAAGACAAATAAAAAAAAAATATGATCTGGGGTCCATGGGTTTGTCGCAATCATAAATTAATATTTTTAGTCCCTTTGTCTCTGCCTGGATGGATACATCTCTGGATGTATGTATGTATGTATACAAATATATAAACATTTTATCGAGTTAATCACATGTCTACTCTGTGATTAATCAGGATTAATCACACATTTCCCATGGGCTTAATAAAGTTTATCTATCTATCTATCTATCTATCTATCTATCTATCTATCTATCTAATGGATGGATAGAATAGTGGCTTGATGATCCCACCTTGTTGTTAGCATCTTTGCTAACGTTAGCAAAGATATGCTTTGCCCGAAGGTGGTACTTTAAAGTTGTTGTGCTTCGATGGAAAGACAACTCATCACCGCAGTATGTACAGACAACTTTAGTCTTGCCCGACTTCCATTAGGCAGCCTTTAAATCAAAATTTCCCATAGATACTTGAGGAGTTACGGTAGTTTGATTCATGCATGTCTTTTCTGTTGCCGGCGACAGCTTCGTCTGTAGAACAAGCTCAGCAAAATCCAGACATTTTAGGGAATTTTATAAAATCCCCCCAGACATAATTTTACGACCAAAAAGAAGGACATGTCAAGGCAAAAGAGGACGTATGGTTACCCTGGCATATATGTGTATCTATAAAATGAAGAGTATGGCTTCAGCCTGCTCAAGTACCTAAAGATAACACTTGTTATGAACTGGTGCTATACAAATAAAGATTAATTTATTGATTGATGATACTGTTTGTCTCAAATATTCACATCATCTAACAGTTCAATGAGACAATAACTAAAGAATAGATAGAAGATGATGTACGAATCGGATTCACACTGACCGATGATTCCTCCAACATCATACCACACAGACAGACGGTCGGCCTCGGCCTCCTTCCAGTGGTAGTTGTTGCTTAAGTAAAAAGGAAGCCAGAAGAAGAAGGAGTAGTTGACCATCTTCAGACAGGCATACGCCAGGGAGTACTGTAGTGGAAACAAAGACGGGATCAATATTGTTTAACGCAGTCTTCTTCTTACAGTCACCCTGCTTTAGAAACAGGCTGATTTTACTCTTGGACTCACAGGAAGCACTCCGGGCAGACAGAACGCCTGACAGAATCCAATGGCTTTAGGAGGCTCATCCAGGGCTTCATCTGACTGTGGTACTGAATTATAGCCTCTGCCGTACACCTCCACCTCATCCTCCTCCTCATCGCTCATTAAAGGCCTGTGGCTGTCTGTGTCTGTCTCCACCGGCCTGAGGCCCGTCTCTGACTCCATGCTCAGACCTGACACACAAACACACATGTCAACTGTATGATCCCAATTCAATTAAGAGTCAAGTAAATCAACACTAAACTGTTGTGTGTGACACAAGTTAAAAATGTCATCTGTGGGAATGAGGTCAAGTATAAGTCAATAAAGAAGTAAATGGTCCAGTGGGAGAGAGAAACATCACAAGGATCAATAGGGTTAGAGCTGCATTTCCAAAGGAGTTTGCAATTTGTGTAAATGTAACTATAAACAGCAGGAACGGGCATCTCTGGTTTCATAAAAATCATTATTATTACCAGAGAGAATCAGAATCAGACATACTTAATTAATCCCACAGGGAAATTCGGTTGTTTCAGTTACTCATATACACAATATAGCAGTAGGAAATATCAAATAAAGACATTAAAATAGATAAGAGCATAAATTTAACAAAAAATAAATAAATGAAATTGAAAAGAAAAATTATGTTGTCATGAAGGTACAGTTTGACAGTAAGGATACTGCACTGGATATTACGTTTGTCTATGTTACATATAAATATCAGAGGTGTAAAACAGTGGAAAATGTTTATTCTCCAGGACCTGACGGAGCAGTCATACTAGAGGGAGGAGCTATAAATTCTGATGGCCACAGGAATCAGAATAACTTCCCGTGGCGCTCTGTGGTGCGTTGCGGCGGGATGAGTCTCACACTGAAAGTGCTGAAAGGGCTTTTACAAAGACTTAACAAAAAAGATAATAAACACAGCTCTTATAAGAAGCTTTCGTCAACTTTTAAATGCATGTATATCTGAACTCAAAAGGAGGATTCAAACCCTTGAGCTGAACACCAACTCCAAGCGTGTCAGCTTCACTTATAAACACGTTTGGAGAGATTTTTGTTTTTCTTCATCGTGCCAACCCCTTTTGTCGCTTATTCTTATTCACTACACCCCAGCTTTTTAGGAAGTGGTGTTCAGTCATAAAAAAAAATCAACAGCAACAAGTCATTGAGATATTACAATGAAAGCATTATCTAAGGTCTCATATGGATAAATTGAAATATACTTAAAGTTTTTAAACAGCCCTTACCGATTTCTTTTGGGGATGTCAGCAGGCCAAAAAAGACCACAACCCCACCAGCAAACTGCACCACTGATGTCACCAGGAAGGCATACTGCATACAGCCACACAAAAAACATCATGTGAGCATTTCAGTGTGAAAAAATATTAAACTAATAACAAAAAAGTGTGTTTCATACCTCATATCCATACTTGAGCACACTCGAAGCCAGGAAGGCCCCCAGGATGTTGCCTACAGACGCACAGGCGCTCCACAGGCCAAAAACAAAGCCACGACTAGAGAAACGATCAAGCACTGTTACTTTTCTTGCCACAAATGCCAAATGTTTAAATACAGGTTAGTAAATTTCTAGTTCTGTCACCAGTTAAAACTGAGTCTGAATAGAGTCAGTGTTCTGCAGCAGTGAATAGATGTTCCTGTGTCAGTATTAGACAGAGGGTTTCCCGCTCTAAACTTAACACGTAGCAACTTACTAAATATTCTAAGGCTGCATAGATGTCACAGTTTTGACCAGAATACATCCAGAGTAAAAGAGAAGCTCTGTTGAATAAGGATTTGTAAACAGAGGAATGGCACCCACCCTGCCTTGCCGAACCAGTTCCCCATGACAGCCACAACACAGGGCCAGACAGCTGACTGCAGGAGGCCATTCAGCACCCAGAGGCCACAGTACAGGTAGACGTTGTAGATTTTGAGCCATTCAGTGAGAGTACCAAACACAAACTCCTGCAAACAAACAGTTATAGTTTAATGTAACACATAATGTGAATATACAGGCTTAAATTTATTAGAGCACCTGCAGTTGTGTCGCAAAAAGACGCACCCCCACTATGATGGCAGAGCTTAGTTGTGCCTAAAACAACTAAAACCTGTGCAGTACAAAAATATTATAGAAACTAGAAAAGCACTCAGAGAGCGCAGACCTCCCCCAAGTGCCCTGACCATTTTTTTGTGGAGCTATATGGCCAAATGCCGGAAATGGTCCTATCTCGCAATGTTAAAGAATTCCTGTATCCGGTTGGTGATCCAGATCAGTACCAAAATCTAAACATTTGTTCCTTATCCCATTCCACACTTTTTCTGTAAATTACATCAAAATCCGTTCATAACTTTTCAAGTTAATTTGAACACAAACAAACAAACAAACCAACACTGGCAAAAACATAACCTCCTAGGCGGAGGTAATGAATTTGGATGCTGTTTTTGTCAGGGTTAATGAGTCAATGCTGCTTTTGCTGCGGGTCATAAAATCAGGAATTATCACATAATACATATCATACTCTGTAATAACCAACACTGACTAACACAGGGGTTTTAAACTCACCACAGCAGCGGATCCACACAGGCCTATGCAGAGCACGTAGCGCAGGTTCACCCTGTCTCCAATCACACCACTCAGATACAGACCCTGTGTGCACACACCAACGTAAAATTAAACATGTCTGAATTATGCCATTAAGAGTGAAAAGTTGCTAAAACTGTTAGTGTTCTTTAATCTTAAGTTAGCTGCTACTTAGAGGGCACAACTTATTTATGGACATTTAAGAAGAAACATAAAGTTTTCCAGTCATCTCAGTATAAATAGGGTTATGCATTACTTACTTATTCACTCATTATCTTAAGAATAAAGTAGAGTAATAAACAGTTATGAAGACCAGCTATTTTTTTTATTTTCCCTAGAAGTGCTTGAAATTTTGTTTCATGTAGTTTCACTTAAAGATGGTAGTTTTCTTCAAGTTTATTTGTTGTAAAAGGAGTAAGTACAAAGAGCTTGACATGCTACCTTTTCAATCACTTCAATTCTCTGTTATTGAATAGAACAGATTAGGACAGAATAAACCTTTATTCATCCCACACAGGGAAGTTTGCAGTGTTACAGCAACAAAGTGGACAGCAATGATAAATAAAAAAAATAAACTAAGTAAAAAAAAAAACAGTGCATTGCTATGAATATAAAACTAAAAACTACACTGTAAGAATTATTTACACATTTACAAAGTAACTGCACATGAGAAAAGTCTGAAGTCTATACTAAGATTGTTGTGATCTTAACATAGTAAATGTTCCCCTCGTGGGGTTGATTTGTAAATACTGACTATAAAAACTATGGGTTAATTTACTGACTGATTATAACCATCAGACGCAGCCTCTCGGGCCCATTTCTGTTACTGTTAACCAATAAAAAAGGGCAGACTTAAATTACTTACCACTGCATATGAGAAGAGGAAGATGGAGTCCAGAGCTCCCAGGAAAAGCGTGGCCTGCTTCTCATCTGCAAACAGACGATTGTCCTCCCATGTCTGAAACACAGAATATTAAATCAGCACCCACTGAGGAAAGCTGAACTCTAAATGTATGAATTACACTTGAATTACAAGAGATACCAGCCACATTATGGTTAAAGCATTTTGTTTAGAGTGCCTCCAGTGTCTCATAAAAGGTTGGTCCTTTATGATTATATAATAAAGATCAGTTCTGTAGATTGTTGACGTGAGCTTCATGACATTACACAAATACTGAATAAATGTATCAAACAAGGAAAATCTTATTACTTTGTCATATGTATCTATGAACAATATGTATAGTATCTTTAAGTGGTTTGAATTTGCAGCTTAATAGTAAAAAAATTGTATTGCCCATGTAATTTAAGATAATTTCAGTGTCACTCGTGTTGAAATTTAATATCGGGTGTCTTGACGACTCTCGTGCTGATTACCTCGCCTGGGGAGTAAACGGGTGCAGTGCCATTTTGGAGGGTTGGTGTCCACTGAGCTATGATGCTCACTTTCACATTGCTGAAGGTCTTTCTGGACGCATGTAGCAGCACATAACTGAAGAGACACACAGGACAAAGCAAACAGCTGCCACATTACTTACTCTCTGTTAGCTGACAAAATAATAAATGGCAATATACTGGACTGTCAAAGGCTCTTGGTCATAATCTAAAGGTAAAAAAGGTCACGTTAGAAAGCAGGACTGGGAATTATATATTTAGACTTTAAGAAATATCCAAACAATCAAACAAGAGATATGGCAGAATATGGTTCATATTGATCATAATTTATCAGAAACAAGCTTGAAACTCAGTAGAATCACTCTTAACAGGAAAAAAGAAACAACAGTAATATGTTTAGCTGAATGAGTAGTAATGACTTTATTAATTCTGTTCATATTTCAGAAGCATTTCATTATTAGTTTTATTTGTGGATTAAATCATTCTAATACCTGTTTAATCCATGTGCAACAACAGTGACAAAATTCTACACATTTAATTTTGGTGATTTATTGTCATTAAGTCTCAAAAAAGAAATGCAGACCAAATTCTAAACACTGTCAGGATTTAAACCAGTGCTGACCATGGACTTTGATGCACGAGGCACGCTGGCAATCTGTTAAATTACCAGCACCCCAGGATACATTAGTCTTTAAACACTTTTAGAAAAATTAGAGGTAATGTTCTTTAAAAAAAAAATATATATATATATATATATAGCTATATATACATTTTTTATGACTGCTTGTCATTAAAAAATGAGAACACTTAAACATTTGAAAAATCTTTCAAAAACTTGTTAAACTTAAGATGTTGTTGTTGTTGAACTAACATTCTGAACAGGAATAATGAATTTTAAAGACTTCGCCTTTTTATCAAACCATATTTGAGCCACTCACTGGGCTTCTCTGGGAAGTCATAGACTAATTAAGCATAACGTACAACCACAACAACAAATGTTTCTGTTCAGGAATGTAAGTGAACAACAAAAATGTGAATTTTCCACAACATCTTGAGTTTCAATTATAAACATTTTTTTTCCTTTCAAAGAAAACAAAATGCATGACAACATTTTTGTCGTAGAATTTTTGGTTTAATTTTATCAAAATATTACACAAAAAATAAACTGAATTTCTCTCCTGAAATGACAGTGCATGCTGATATGTTGTTATCAAAGGTACACTGTGAAGAGTGGATGTCAGGAGGCTTGTCTGCACCGACGCAGAATGATGCAGTATTTTCATTAAGCACAAACATGGAACTCTTTCATCCTCATTTAATCTTATTACAGAAAAAAAATTACAATACAAGCTACACATGTTCCTTTACATTGAGAGGCAGTTCCACCTTTTATAAAAACAGTTAATATTGTCAGCATCTCTGTTTTCAATCAGTGCAACAGCTTGTGTTGTTGCTGTGTTTCAGTTGGGAGGAAATGTGAGTGCAGATATGTTTTTGATCTCCTGCAATAATTAATGTATTCAAATGATACATTGTCCAGGCCTGATATACAGTATGTACCACAGGATTAGTCTACTTTGTGATTATTTAGAAATTCAGTTTTCTGAAATGCATACATATTTTATCTTTGAAGCTCCTGTAATTTTAGAGCAAAGAAAATTTTGACAACTTCAATATTTGTAAACGTTACTGATGTGTTGGTACATCCTGAAATTGGATGTCCAAGACCTGTCTTTTTGTTGCTGTAGTAACAAACATGTATCAATACAGTTTGATTTTTAACAGAAGTAAATAAATGTTTATATTTCTTGTGTCAAGACAAAGATTTTTATGTTTTACCAACAAAAGAAGGAACATTAAACATTTATGTAAATAATATTGTAACAAAAGTTTTGGTTCAGCCTTGTTAAGAGAAGCAGAGGGTTAAATTCCAGTCAAGTAGCCGTTAACTTCTGCTGAAATAATTTACAGCAAACGTAAAAAAGCAGCTCCAGTTTTCAGTTGAGCAGCAGTGGGAGGTGTGCAAACTGGCTGCTGCAGACGGCACTTTGTTTTACTGTTGATAAGAGGGTCACTCTGAGGCTGCAGATGTGCGTAAACAAACAAACTGTAAGTAAAGATTAACAGATCTCACCTCAGCCTGGGATTCAGCAAGTGATTAAGAAATAAATATACATTCCTGCTCCTCTTAATGCTTTTCATTTATTTCTACCATAGAACGACTAAAACTTCACAGGCAATTTCCCCTTGTGTCTGAGAGCCTTCAGTCTGCGTGCATGCAGCATGTCTGTAAAGGAAATCACTACTTACTGTTGGTTATCTCAACCATGTCTGACCTCGCTTCACCTTGCTCCAAAGACTGTTCACCTAAATTAACAGCTCAGTCTTTGTGCATTTTTTCACTGGCTGCATTTCACTTTTTACAAGCTAATTCCTCACTGAAGGAATATTCGTGTGACTCAGTCAGAAGGCTAGAAATAGTCTGAAAGGAGATTTTGTTTTGAAACTACTGCCAATTATGTTTGAGCTCTCATTTTCATAATCTTTCCTGAGTCTGTTCCCTGTCATGACTCCATGAAGCTTCTTAGAATTAATTATAAAAGTAAACAAAATTAACATTAAAAAAAAACCCCTCACTCAATATAAGTCATGCGGTCTCTAACCCAGGAGATGTTTAGGAGGGTCTGGTCTAAAGGTGTGGCTGGGGTCTGGATTACCTAAAGAAGGTGAGGCAGAAGGCAACCAGGTGATGATGGGTGTACTGTGACAGGTAGCCACAGTATGAGGGAGGCATCACAGGGGCGGCTGGAGGGAGGAGGAAGGAGGAGTGGAGGACGAGGAGGAAGGTGGATGTGGAGGTCTTCAGGGGGAACAGCAATGGGGCAGGAGGGAGGCTCAGCTATGGGCTCCTATTGTGCCAGATGAGATAAGGCAACAACAAAAAGATACCTGGAGAGAAAGGATTAGAAATGAATAATCAAATGACAGGCAGCATGACTTTTTAACACTGTCACTACTCTAGCTAAATAAAACTGAAACATATATTTAACATATTGTTCATTTTGACACACGTGTGTTAAATCACGAAGCTACTGTGTGGTCCACCACCACAAAACATCCCGGTTGGATTCTTAACATTTACGTTCCAAGCAAAACCCTTAATGGTGATTGTTCTCTTGAGTGTGTCGGCTTTGACTGCACACAAGCTTTCAGTGAACACAAGGGCAACACAATACCAGAACTTAGACTTAGATATTACATTAATGACTAAAAGTGCCCCAAGAGCACAAACCTGCACCAAGACATGTCCAACTTTGTTGTGTGGATTATTGTCAGAAATTTGGAAAATTGCCCGATCCTGCATTGTTTAAAATCATTAAAAAAGTTCGATCCACCAAAATCTGATGACTTGTGCCTTGAGCCATGACCAACATTACCTGAAAATATCATCCACAATAAAGTTAGTAAGTTATTAGCAAAAAATGCGGGAAACTGTCCTATATTGCAATGTTAACAAATTCCCTAAAAAATTCCTGGATCCACCTCCAGTTTTGGTACACCAGTGAAATCTAACTGATTAGTCCATGGCTCATTGCTGACCCATTCTGAAAATTTCACCAAAATCCATTAATAACTTATAGAGTTATCGTGATAAAAATCTAACAAGCTAACTAGTTACCCCTTTAATGCCTGAAAACACAAATTATAGCCACAAAATTCTAATTTTTGGGAGCTGAAATGTTTATTTCACTTTCTACTGAAATTCTTAAAATAAAACAAAATTTCCATAAAATTTAACATATATATTTTTTGTATCTCATTTGATACATTAGGTGTTTTGGCAACTGATAATCCACTTGAGGACATTTTTATCATTTATCTGATTGTATTCAGGTGTTTTTTTTTTAGTAATTTGTTGATCATGTTGATTAGAAATATGATACAACAGACTTTAAAGGGTTAACAAACACTGGCAAAAACATAACCTCTTGGGCGGGGTTAAAAATCGAACTATGTCAGTGCTGGTTTCAACACTGCTGTGTTCTAATTACATGTCCTACCTCCTAGGCATCCATTACTGAGCACTAGAATCTTGTTTTTAAAACCGAAATCTGCGGTCACTCTCCTACGCACGGTAAAAATTGCAAAAAAACATCAGCCATGTTTTGGCATTTAGGTGTTATTTATGCAATTAAGACAGCACTCTCCTCTTAACTAGGGTCAGTTTTTGGTTAAAAAAATTCAAGAAGATCTTTCATTATCCTATTTTGCTAAAGCTGTGGTGGTTTGGCTAGACAACACATGACAAAGAGTATGACAACAAAAATTACAATACACTAATCACACTAAAAAACTAGAGGTGTTTCTAGAGCACAAACCTCCACCAAAGCATTTCCAACATTATTGTGCGGGTTATTGTCAGGCATGTTACTGTCAAAAATGTGTAAATCTTCTTACCTCACACTATTAACAAACCCTTCAAAAATTCATGGATCCACGTCTGGATTCAGATCACCACCAAAATCTAATCACCTCCTCTCTCTCCTGTGTCATTACGAACATTCTCTGAAAATGTCATGAAAATCTGTTGAAAACTTAGTGAATTATTAGTGATAAGGTAAAAATCCTGAATCCATATCCGGACTCAGATCTTTTTTTTTTTTTTTTAAATCCCCATTAGCTACTACCAAAGTAAGCAACTAATCTTCCTGGGGTCCACATAATAAAACACACAATCCACACAATACATCACTAAAATTAACAAACCTAAAGCTAAATGCATTTCATTGATGTTTGCTTTTCTGTCACAGTTCAGTGTCAGCCTGGCAGCTCAATTTTGGACTAAATCACCACCAAAATATCATTACTTCTTCCTTAGGCCATGACCAACTAAAAAAAAAAAATCATCAAAATACATTCAGAACATTTTGAGTTATCTTGTTAACAAACAGACTGACAAACACCGGAAAGACATGACCTCCATGGTGGAGATAATTGGGCCTATCTTGGGCTGAACATCAGCTCCACAGGAAACTTCAACATCGCTGTGAAATAGTCGAGGGATTTAGTAAGAAGAGCTTTTATGCAATTAACAAAATATTAAATTCGACACTCAAATTCCAGTCTGGCTCAACATTTTTCACCACGTACAAATTTTTCCTTTATGAGCGTGAAACTGGGGACCAAAATTAAATCTGGACATTGGCAAATGGGACAAAACAATATCTGAATCATGTCACACCAAGTTATGTAAAACCCTCTTCCAAGTTTAAATAAAGACCTCAGACAGCATATTTAGAGCAGGATTCAGTCAATATCATCTTATATTTAAAATTCAAAACAGCACTCATATTTTACCAACATCTGAAAACTAGTGAGCCCGAGTCCAACCATCCCAAAAAGTCCCTGAACCGGCAGGTCCAAAGGCATCTCTAAAATCACATGAACTGGCCTGGAGAACACCAGCATCACAGCAACCACCCAATACATACAAATCAGAGGCAAGACCCTAAAACCCCACAAAAAATTACACCAAATCAAGTTATCAACCAACAAAATGAATTTTATGTGAAATATCTGGCTTTAAACAGAGAATGCAAACCAGCAGATTACCTGAGCACTGTAATGAATCCTTCACTGAGAAAAGTCCCGAGAAGGTGCAGACTCAGTGACCAGATTAGCTATAGAGGTGGTCGTCACAAAAAGAGCAGGCTCCCAGAAGTGGGCAGACTCGATCCCCATGCACTGTTACACCCAACAGGTACTGTAGAGAAAGAGCTCTACTTCCTCGCCCCCCCTAAATATCAGGCTAACCTCTAAATAACACAGGCACACCCAGAGTTTGAATATACAACCCATATTAACTGGAAGAAATGAAAAACTGTGAGATTACTGCAGAGGGAATACAAATACCAAAGCCAACACTGTTAAACTTATAAACATGATACACACAACACATACACGCATACATATAGAGAGAACACACAATGTTTTTGTTGTCTTCTTTTCTATATCTGATTTTTTAAATATATTTATTCAATAATTAATCTTTCAATGCCTTATTTAATCATTGCTTTCATTATTCTACTAACTAACAATATGTTCCCCTTTACTTTGAAATAAATGTATGTCTTTTTGTTTTCTACTTTTTTAAATGCTTTGGCAATAACATCCTACAACATGCCAGTAAAGCTCTTGAAATGAAAGGAAAAGGCTAAAGTATGAGATTTCGGGGCAGAAGCAGAACAGTGAGAATAGAAAGTTTAGGCTCTTCCAGTAGAAATGGGATGTAAAGGGATAATAGCGATATTACCTGCTTCTCTACTGAGAGAGCTGGGAGGAGGAATAGTGCTCATTGGGGGCAAGAATAAAGGCAGGAGAAACCCACTCATCCCCTTGCCTCACTTTTCTTCTGACAACGAGGGAGAAGGGGAGGTAGAGCAAAAGCCTGACCTGGCAGGGTGAGTGCTAGCCCTAGTCAGAGGCAACTCACTCTGACGTTCTTTCCCTTTCTCTTTCTGAAGTCTCTTCAAGTCTCTTCTTTAGGCATCTGCACTACAGTGGCACCTGGAATAGTTTTCGTTGTTTGGGGGTAGGTGGGATCAGCTTTGTTGTGACCTGGAGCTGGTATTAAGAGAGGATGGCTCTAGGATGTCAGAACTCATGGCCAGTCCTCATCGGTTATTGTGAACATAACACTGTTCCACAACAAGGGCAGATGCTGATACTGGTATTTGAATTAATAATTCATCTAATACCAGTGCCAATGTTTTTCTATAATTCCCCAACATTGCCATTATTTTCTCTTATTTAATCATGAAAACAGATCAGAGTTTGTCCAACAGGTCATTTTTACAACCCAATAAAAAAAAAATCCTGTTCTGAATCAGCAGTGAGGTGTGCCAGATGTCAGCAGTAAATTGTTACGCCTGAAACTGGTATCTGTTCACTCCACATTCAGTTTCCAATGGCCAATGTTTGTAAAATGGGCCGATAAGGATACTGATGTTTAACCAATGCTGATGAGCATCCCTAGTTTCGAGTCTGGCATACTGTGTGACTCCAACACATCCCTGATCCAGTATTAGAGTCCTGCAACTAAATTTTGTAATTGGACCACGTTTCAGCCTGACAGTGTGCTGTTTGTCATGCAGTGTATCAGGGGACACAACAGCAGAACAGAATCAGATGACGTGTTTGATATTCTGGGACAACTG
Organism: Cetoscarus ocellatus; assembly: GCA_037902135.1. Classification (NCBI taxonomy): domain Eukaryota; kingdom Metazoa; phylum Chordata; class Actinopteri; order Labriformes; family Labridae; genus Cetoscarus; species Cetoscarus ocellatus. The sequence continues at coordinate 1,390,090 of JBAMNC010000948.1, read as the reverse complement.
CATTCACTCACACAATGAAAGCTGATTCTCCAATTTATTTGTTTGTTTGTTTCACTGTCAGATAGCGTCTGAAATTCCAGTAGTTTCAGCAAGCATGCCTGTGATGATGTGTCCTCTCTTTATATCAGGAAGTAACATGAACAAGCAGGAAATATGGCAGAGCTTTAGCTGACTGGGAATATTTTCATGGATAAGCTGCAGTTGTGTTTGCTGATGCATAGTTAGAATGTTTTGTCTCTTTATGTATTTGATCAATTTAAAGGAAATAGGGAGGATAGCTTTCAGGCAGGTTTCAGATGAAATTTCTGACATTTGTCAAGGCTCTGTTTCAATTTCACAAACACAGTCTGAGCCCTGGACTTTTCCAGACCACCAGATTGTACAACATAAACAAATGAATCGCGTGTGTTAGTTGTGCATCGTAAAAAATTCAGTCGCACAAATTTTGAACTGACATTATAACACAACTGACATAGCAATGGCTTAAATTCCCTCAATGGATGCTCAACTCAAGGGAAGTTCTCACTTAACTACTTTGGTGATGCCCTACACATAAGTCTACATAGTTGTGTTGAGGGCCAATGAAAGCCCATAAACTGGGTAAGTAGGACTGGCATGGCACTACCTGGAGCTTGTATTAATGGAGCCTAGGTCTGTTGAAGTTGGCTTTTCTGTTTGGGTTGTGGTGGCAGCTCAGGGCCTTTTGGTGGACCAGTAACATATTACAGGAATAAAGGGTCTTTTCAGCCCTTTCATTAGGCCTGAAGTGTCTTGGATTGATTTCAAATTCATCATTAGATTAACTGAAACTGTATTGTTTTTGAAGTGAAGTACTGACATACACTAAATAATTAAGAATTTGACAGCCTTAATGAACACATTATGATACATGTCTCCAAACCAGTCCTGGATGATACCAGTGCCACTACAGGCAGTTTCTTGTTGATGGTATCCATCCCCTTTGGGCTAAAAGCGAGTATAAATAGATGCTTCTGAGCTGAATGCTGGGTGTTGTCCAGACACTACAGGTATCAATGGGCCCAGTGTATGACTGTGTGCCTCTGAAACTGTTACACCTCCCCCAGAAGCCTAGAAGTCTGGGGTCTCCTATTAGTATCACACAGCTTAACTGAGAGGAAGCTAGGGATGCAACAAGCATAAAAACAACCCTGATATCTAAAACTCTGTATCCCCAAAACCAAGTACTTATTTTACATTAAATATTCCCCTAAATTTGAAGTATAATACTAGTCAACCTTATTTGGTGGAGCAAACTGTAAAACTGTATCATCCACCACTGTACAAATATATATAAATATATGCTAAAGTTACTTTTATTATTTTATTTTTATAGTCAAATGTATTCAAGTTTGAAATATACACATAGATGAGTGTGTGCTAATATGTAATGTAATTTTTTTTTAACTAATGTTCTGTGAGGTCTATCTGAAAATGGGAAATAGATATTTTAGGGGGCAAAAAGAAAAAAACATTGAATTCTGTTTAAAAGACCAGACAACTGAAATGGCTTGTGAAAAATAACAATTCACTTATGTTCTTAATTTTTCACCATTGCCACAGGATATATATTTGTTTTACGTGATTTTTAAAAAGGCAAAAACAGGAAGGTAAGAAAAATGTACATCTATGTTGATAATAGGCTTATACTTTCTTTTTTAACAGACAAGAAGGTTTTTTAGTTCATACCTTAACATGTTTCGACGGAGATCCTCCGTCTTCGTCAGAAGTGTTACCTGATGTTTGTGTGACGAGTCCTTTTTAAGATCAGCTGAAAAAGGACACATCACACTAACATCAGGTGACACTTCTGATGAAGAAGGTATGACCTAAAATCCTTCTTGTCTGTTAAAAAGAAAGTTTAAGCACTCACAAATTACTTTTTTAAACACAGACTGTTTGAATTGTGTCCAATACAGTAGTCTGTATGGTTGTTTTGGCTTCTTTTGTATTTCCTATTGCTTTTATTATTGAATTATTTCCTCACTGTCTTATTATTATGTCTTAATATTCTGTTCAAAAATTGAGTTAACTAACCTAAAACAATCTGCCTTTTGTATGTTGTGGTTCAAACATTGCTACTCACTCTATGACTCCATACCTCCATTAAAGTAGGTATACATGATAGTTGTTTTTTGCACATACTTCCTAACCAATGCATTAAACCAAAACTGATTCATTTGAAGTTGGAAAAAACAAGTCTCCCATGTACTGTCATTCGACTGCTACAGTCTTATTGTAGCATTGTCTATTTTTGTAAACAGATGTAGAACAAGAAAGGCGACATCTGATTGTACTATTACAACTACAGTTACTGCATGAGCTGACTAATTGCCACTGAGTATAGGGTGATGATTTAAGAGCTTAATTCAACTATAAGAAGAGATTATTTTACAAAGGTCTGCATGACTCTCGTTTGAGAACCATTAGACAAAAACTGCTATCAAAGTTCGCAGCATCACTTTCACTTCCCATATTTGCCATTTCATTTCCACTTAATTATTTTTTAAAAATGTTTCACATGACAGCTCCTCCACCCAGGACATCCTAGTAACCAGACAAGCAACATATATGTATCCTGTTTGTACTGTGCTCTGTTCGGGGGGACAAACAGTGAAATAACTCATCACAGGTTAATACAGGCAGAGAGTCGAGCTCTTATATCAGCATGAGAAAGGCACAAAGACTTAACTGATGGTATAACATTTTATGTAATGTTTAATTTGACTTATATTAGATATTTTGTTCTGTTTCTCGCCATATTTCCGAGCTTTTTGCTTTGCTAAGCTCTGCACCTCAAACAGCTGCTGTTTCTAAAGCTTGTTTTCAAACCCCTGCGGATACAGAAACCGACAGGTGGGACTGCTATACTGCAAACAGCACATAGTAAGACAAAATGACGGGAATGTGAGCACAAAACAGTCTGTATACGGCCACCAGTATTTCTGTAGACAGGCTCTGCTTTACCTCCCCAGTTAACACAGCTCTTCACCGTGTTATTATGAATTATTTAATTGGTTCGCGGATGACCAGCTCATATTTTATTAACAGGTCAAATCACGACTATAGTTGCGTCTTACTGAATTATTTCTCCAGCATTTTCGTGTAGAAATGGAAACATCTGCCACTGTTTCACCAAGCTCTCTCTGCCCATCTCTCTTTCATGACAAGGCACACAAGGCTACATGGGGACAGCGCTGTTATCTACACCGCCAGTTCCGGGTCTGTAAAACCTCAAAGCCTGCTTTCACTGAACGGACATTCTGCTTTTCGAGAGATTAAAAAAGTAAATAAATCAGAACGTTTTCTCACCTTTTTGCTCATGTGGTAGTCGGCCAGCTTGCCCTCACTGCTGTGGACAATCTGTTTACTGTGAATTCCTGTTACTGACGTCGCTGCCACAACAAAAGCACGGCGGCGCTCTGCTGCCACCAGCAGGACAGGAGTGGGATTACATGAGCAGCCACCCGCAGCAGCGGAGCCGTAAAGGGAGGAAGCTGGGACATTATTAAGGGCCTGTGACTGATAAGGGATCCATATTTCAAAATAAGTTACAATTTTTCCATTTATCACCAACTTTTCTTGATGGGCAAAATTTTTTCATACACCTGCTGTTTTTATTGTAAAAAAAGAAAAAACCTTTAATCCAATTAACTGTATTCCACTAAAACAGTGGTTCTCAACCAGAGGTCCGTGGACCCCTAGTGGTCCATGGTGTAACTGCAAGGGGTCCTTAAAAATAAAATATATTAAAAAAAAAAAAAGATCCTTTGACATTTATAGAAATAGGATTATGTTACTCAAATAATGACTGAGACCTTTATCTACCTAAACTACAGAGGGTAAAAGGACTTTTTTTTAAAGTTTGTATAATACAAACTTAACACAATCTGCATCCTTTTCAAAATATGAGCCCCCTTCTGTTTCAGTGGGCATACACCATTCAATTCTTAATAATGATTTTATTGTGAAACATCTGCAGGAAGGTGTTGTGGGAAAACTCATTAGCTTGCAATGTTAAGGTTAGCACTTAAAATTTAGCTAGTATTTCAAACAAAGAAGAAGATGATAAGCACAGTTTCACAAAGAAGAATAAGAAGCAGAAGATGATCATGGACCTGCGGGAGGGGGGACCTCAGGGTAGATCAGTAAATATGCAGGAGGTCCAGGACCTCAAAAAGGTTGAGAACCACTGCACTAAAAGAAAAAAACAAACAAAAAACAAACAAAAAAAAAAACAATTTTGATGTTTAGAAATGGCCCCAAGTCCAGAAAGCCCATACATTGCAGTTTAATTCATCCTTTGACCCCTTTCCCCAACATAAGGGGGTCAAAGGAGCCACACAAATTCCATTATGTTGGGGACAACAGTCTCAATGCAAGGTGCACTATGCTATGTTAACTGCTATGTGCCTCCAATAAGACATGCTTTTTTAACAAAACTATTGTCATTCAAATGAATAATGTAATATTTTTCTTTTCAAAATGAAAGTGTTGTTTTAGCAACTGTGGAGCACAAGCCTCTTCACTGACAAAATCCTCTGCTGTGGCAAAAGTTGGATACTTGAATATTTTGTTCCCAAAGTCAGGGACACACTTGTAATTTGGTCCCCTCTGTATTCACAGTTATCTGGCCTTATGAATCTTATTTATTCCACAGGTTCAACCTGAGATGTCCTCTCTTTGCTGGTCTCCATGCAGTAACGATGTCCATTTGTTGAACTGAATCTGTGAGAGCAATGATGGCATTTTACTATGTATGGATTTTTAAATAATATGATTCAGTAATGAAGAGTACAAAGCAATCACAATTCACGAGGTGTTTACAGGGTCCTTGGTTGTTTGGGGCATAAGATGCTTTTCTTTGCTTATGACCATCTCTGCTTGAAACAATACAGAACAATAACACTTAAAAATATAGCCTGTTGTAAAATCATTATAAAAGATGTCTTGACAATAGTAAATTATGGAAATGACATAAAGAAAATAAAGGATAGAGATGGGCAAAAAAGTGGCCCAGGGCCACATGCTACCCCCCTTACTCATTGTAGCCTGGGGGTTAATTTGGATATATAAAAAAAAATACAAATATGAGGACAAACATGACAAAGTCTGCCATGAAAATATGAAGACTAAAATAATTTCCAATATAATCTTTAGTTATTGGAATATATTAAACTCTTTCCAAGACATAAGGGGTGTAACTGACATCTTATGTATGCATCCATTATTGCATTTGTGTACAGTACAAAAAGACCTGTAAATAGAATAAACTAAACTTAATAATAAACAATGAATATTACAATGTTTTCAATTGGCTTTAATTCAATGTTTAGCACATTAAATAAAGTCTTACTGCTGTATTTCAATAGTTCATTCTCTTAAAAGCATTCATTTCTTTTATTACATTCAGTAAATATGTTCAGTTATGAGTGCCTTGTGGTTTGTCATTTGGCCCTCTCACAGTGTGGATAACAATATTGTTGCCCCTTCACTCACTGGATTTGTCCATTCCTGTTGTACGCTAGAGCACAAATATGACAATGGCACATTTTGAAGCTGTATTCCTAAATCTGAAATGTACTTTTACATTTTTCAGAGCCCCTTAAAGTCATGTCAGGTCAGGTCAGGTTTGGGAGCACATGCTGGGCTGGTGCTTTGCCATTCATCATTCCTGAGGACCTCCCCCTGAGGCTCCGAAGGCAAGGGACACCAACCCCTTCCAGCTGCGTTACCAACTGAAACAGTGCCCTCAGGAAGTCAGCTTGCATCTCCCCAGCTATCAAACTAAATTTAAAGTATGTTTCAATTAGGACCCCAGTCCCCAGCCCAAGCCCATACAGACTGAGCTACATAGTAGCCATTTGTAATTGATAAATCAGGATAATTTAAAAGAAAATAGATTACAGTAAGTCTTGGTAAGATGACTACGCTCATACATATTATACAAGCATAAGCCCATTTTATTATGTTGGATACAAAACTCTGAATATGTTTCCAATTCCAATTCACAACAAATTGGCAAGCTAATTTGTAGCTTAGCAAAGTCCTAATCAGCACAGCTGCAGTGTTCAGCTATTTATCTGTTTTACTTTATTTCCTTCATTTATGTTTCAAAGATGTAAAAGTCACAGAGGAGCCCAAACAGGTCCAGTAACTTTGGCCATGGGGTTTCAAAAAATTTGTTACTGTACATATAAAGTCACTGACTAGCCTTTATTAGAGTAGCCATGTAATTATTAGCCTATCAAATATGCTTTATTTTATTATGTCACTTCTATCATGCAGCGCCTTGTGCTGTGGGACTGCACAGCTGATAGCACTGCACACAGGGACAGTAGCCTTTTGGAGACAACTGTTCAACCTTCACTGTTGCATAGAGCCACACCTGTTGCATAGAGCCATGCTGTCATTGGCTGCAGAGAATTTCTGAGTTTAAAATCTGCCCCGCCATTTGTGACTACTGTTCAAACAACCCTGATCGTTTCCTGATCAGGGTGAAGACACTGAAACAAGGATCCAGCTCTTACCACATTTCAAACTTGGCCTAGATCCTGGTAAGTCTTTTATCACTATGTTAAATCAAAGAGTTGTTCTTATTTGTGTTGAGAATATTTTATACATTTGAAGGGCTTTAATGACTCTTGAGTATTTCTAAAGTCTGTAGTAGTAGTAGTAGCGAGTCAGTAGCCATGTTTCTATTTTATTTATATTTATATTTATTTATATTTCTGTTTCTATCTATCTTTGTATCTGCTATAAATGCTGCGACTGGAATCTTAATTTCCCCGAGGAGTCTTCCAAAGGGATAAATAAAGTTCCAGCTAATCTAATAAATTTAATCTAATTAGACAGAATTTACTTTGGGATCTATACAGTAGGAAATCCATCTGTCTCTATTCATTTAGCCCACGAGCTATCCATAAAATAACATTTTCAGACAGTAAAATGTTATTGTAAAATTTTCCGCTGAAGTCTATGAGTAATATTGTTAAGAAAGGGTTATGATAAGAACTCAAGGCAAACAATAAAATTTCAAAAATACCTTTCATAAATAAAAGTAATGCAACAATTTCTTGCCATTTCGAAAAAGGTATGTTATATTTTAGAAAAGGTATGTTATATTTGGTATTGGCCTAAAAGATAAATATCATTACTGACTGATATTAAAATTTTTGCAGATACTTACAGCCAATATATCAGCCATGCATATCCCATTTATCATCTGCATACTCACTCGGGGGGAGGAGGAGTAACAGGAAGACAGAGGATGGGAAGGAGCAGTAGCAGTAGCCAGTCAGTAGTAGCCAGTCAGTAGTAGCCGGTCAGTAGCCATATGTTTATTTTTTAGTTCTATCTTATCTAATCTTATCTTAACAAATGTAAGATAAGATTAGATAAGATAGATGTGATGATAAAGTTATTGCATAACTTTATCATCACTGAATTGACACTTAAAAAAACAAGTTTAATTTTTTTCAAGAGTGAAATGTTTTTCTTGGACTACATCATGTGTTCATTGCACAAATATACTGTCACACTGAAAGCAACAAGTCAATTTTTGTATAGACCTTGCGCTCTTGAAAAAATATCAATATCAGTTTTGGAGATAATGAGTTCAGAAATATCAGCATATCAGGTATCAGCAAAAATCCAATATTGTGCAGCCCGGCATAGTATGAATAACCAACCTGTTTTTGAGTAAAAAAAATCCATAAAATGCCAAGTAGATGAAGAAAATTAAACAATTTACTAAATAATAGGACACCATAACTTTTTCTCTTCATGTAGTAAATATATTACAAAACGTGGCCATTGCTATCTAAGGTAATATTTCAGTATCATAACAACACTAGTTGTTTGAGAGCAGTGATAAATTAGGTTTATTTATTTATTTTTTACTTAAAACTCAGGTGCAGTGGTAAATGTGGAAAATTTTCAGTACTTCCCACATGAATTTCTCAAGTAACAGTAAAAGTATTGAATTTGAAAGCCTCTCAAACAGGTCAAAATTAAAAAAGGACTCAATTACAGTAACCCGAACCTACATGTCAATAGTTACTTCCCACCCAGGGTCACTGAAAATATTTTATTCATATATCATAGACCACTTATAATATCAGATGTGTGGGAGAGAACTGGCTGACAGATAAACATAAAGAGAGCAAGAGAGAGAGCGAAGAGAGAGAGAGAGGAAGTCGCATCAGGGTGTATGGGAAGAGAGTGAATGAAAGCAGAGGATTGGAGAAGAGGCTGTGAGAAGAGTGTACAGTAGTTTGAAGTTTGTCTGTTCTTTTTAAATGAGACTTCAAATGACTCGCTTATAGGCTTAAATCAAGATGGAAAAACAGGTTGCATATTGATTTTTATCTGCTGGATGTTTAATGGTTTGGAGGATATACCAATGGATACATCCATAAGAATTTTGGTTGCACTAAGCTCCGTCTTGACATGGAAACTCATGGAAACTTTACAGCACATGGAGGTGAGAAAACTGTTTACTTTTGTTTAAGTATTGGCCAAGTTTCATGAGCAGAGTGGGATTTAAATTAAAAGTTATCTTTAGTATTTCTACTAGCTTGTCTTATAATTGGAGATCTTGAATTATGTACAAGTAACTTTGATATGGCACTATAAAAGCTGACTTGCTGAGTCATGGTGCCAATGTATAATTAACTATTTGACCACATCCGATTTAACAAATAGGACCGAAATGGGTCATATTTTTCTTTTCTTTTCCTTTAATAAAAAATGAAAACAGAAAATAGGACTGTTTGTCAACATGTTTTTATTTTGGATGAATTAGCAAACAGACAAACATGAGAAAAGAAAAGTGCCAAGAACATGTTTTAAATAAAGGGCCAAATTTTTTAAAATTAATTTCCAATTGATAACATGACTATAATTAAACCTGATGAAGGCCACAAGCCAAAACACATCAGTCTTATAAAACTGATTCCTGAACAACAAGTATTGCTGGAGCTCTTTTGATATCTTCAAGACTCTTTTATTCTCCAAGCACTTTGAAGGTTTGTGAAGTTGTGCCAGATCATCTGACTAAGGTTATAATTGAAGAAATCAATGATGCCTACAGACAGTCACGTTACAACAGAGCAAATTCAATGACGCCCAAATAAAACCCCAGATAGATTGACAGACTTCCTTGATGCTAAAACAATCCTGTCTGCCATCTTTTTTTAATCAAAAGTAAATTATACTTTGATAACTTGACCTGCTTCATCATTTTTTTAGATGCAGCCTTCGGTTTGTGTTCTGAAAATTAATTTTGCTGAACATAAACTGCAACTGAGTCCATATTTTTTTAATTGATTGTTGAGCTGTGGATTATTTCTTGACTTATCATGCAATAATTATGTATTTAAATATCTCTCAGTTTAAGGGCCGAATGTCAACCCCTGTTCATGCACATTGTCATGACTGCATATAAGCTAAATAAATGATGACTACAAAGCTGGGAAATAACCAAGCGCTATCTTAGAGGGCACTGAACTTTGAAACACTGGCCTTAAGAGATGTGAAAGTATGAGAGTCAAGAGGAAGAAGGCATTTTCAGTCACTGCAAGGGACAAAGGTTGGTCCCCTGTGAGGAGAAAGCAGCATCATGTGGAGTGAATAACAGAATACCAAAGGAAAAGAAAGAGCTGAAAAGAGGATTTCAGTCATGCAAGAGCTCCCTACTGACTGCTGAAATGTTGGTTTGTGTGATGAACTGCTTTAGGGAGTTGCACTTGGTCCCTTTGCTGTCAAATTTTTCCTCAAGTCTGCCCAGATGTGCCCCAAATTCTACAAATAATCATCTGTGAATGAATGGTGACACCACTTCAGTCCATTTAGGTACACAATGAGATAAAATGTGCCTCAGTGTTGTTGAATGTGCTTGTCACATTGTGGATTGGTGTCAGACCAACGATTATGTTAATAAAATGGTTATTAACCTGAATATGAATTCCTCATAACAAATGAATAGGTACAGAATTAAATGTCAGATGCTTTTGTTTCTGTCTCTTTTCTCAGGTTTACATTTATCATGGCAGCCTCTGAGAGAATGACCAGACTGGACTACATCTACTCCACTATCAATAGGTTTGTATCGGTTAATCTGTGCACATTTCTTCTACCTATATATTTCTCACAAATCTTGTGCTTGAGAAACTTGCAACAATGTTTAGGTTTCTCTGTACTCATCGCCTCCATTAAGGAAAAGTCAGAAAAGGTCTGTCAACTTATGGCTTCCCATTTCCTCTGGTTTATTTATTAAAACATAACAGTTAGATGAAATGGGCTGCGGTCCAAGTATGTGTTTATTTAGAGAGCCAATAAGAAGAAGATGCTCGGTCAGAAGGTTGTCCTCTGGCATTTACTCACAGGCTGAGTTTTCCCACTGTGGCCATAAAAAGACAGTGTCCCCTAATTTGCTGTAACAGAAAATGCTCTGAAATTTCCAGAGAACTGTGATACTGTTTCAAGTAGAAATTCTCCAAAGTTATATTACCAAATGTTTTTTATTACTTTGCCACATAGTCTTACAAATGTGTCAAAAAGATCCTAATAAACTGTGTGCTAGGTTGTTCAATATCCACTGTAGCTCTATGAAGTCACTTGAAGAATACGCTTAAATGTAAACATTTCAACAGCCTAACTTTTGCATTGGTTTTAGGCCTATTTTTTCTTACAGGAAAAGAATTTTCATCTTGTTGCTGTTACTTTTAGCTATGAACTTTAAGTCTTTTGCAAGCTTGACAGTTAGAAATTATTTTAGCAAGGTTTTCTTGAATTATATATATATAAGGCCTTCAGCATGTAGCCCACTTTTTGCTTAACTGTTCCTATCTTTCTATGGCTTTCTCTCTAAAAATGTTTTTAACTTAACAGTATGGATGAAAGTCAGCCCTGCGTCATAGTTGGGGTGGGCATCAGCGTGTGGAAAACAATCCTTTCCCCCAGCCTGCAACATGGCTCAGATTTCAAAACTATGATGCTAATGCTAACAAGTTGTCACAACTGTCAAAAACATTACAAAGCATTGATATAAAGTTGAATAATTGAATCATTGCTGTCATTTGAATAAGATATTTATAAATAAAAAAGAATAGGATCGGATTGTTGTCTACATGTTAAGACTGGATTATTAATGCCACTCTATGGCCGAAGTGTTATTCCAGATAACATTTTCCACTTGTGTGAATCTTACTTTAAGAGACAACATTGTAAGACATAATGAATTAAAATGATTAGTATATCAATAAATAGGTGGTAATGGTGACCCTACAGCCATTTGACAGTGTTTAAATAGGGAAATGTAACATCATGCTATCTGAATACATATCAATATTTTATTTTCAATATGAAATTGTATATTGAATGATTTTTTACTCTTCAAATGTGTAAAATCCTAAACTAGTTTGCTTTTAACTTTGCAGAGAACTTTGGCCAATTTTATGTATGAATCATCGTCTATATGAAAGGCAAATTGTGGAATTTTTAAACAGTTTATTTTGTTTCTACAGAGGTAAAAACAAAATTGTTACAGCAACATAAGCATAATGGGCATTGAGGAACAGAAAACAGGAACATACTCTAAACCGGAGATAAGCCTTAAGACAACAACTTTTTGTTGCTTGCATACTTGCTGTCAAAAAAGAGCACTGATTTAACATTTGTTCGCTAATTTTACAAATATATATGACAAATTTTTACCGATTTAGTGTGATATGCCTGCTTACTTGAAAAATGTTTTTGTTACTTATGGATAATTTGTGTAACAGTAAACATGTACTGCAAGGTAACTATACTCCTAACTGGCCATAAACCATACTTCTGTTAGCTTGCTTTTTAGCTAGCAAGAAAACCTGTGATTTGCTGATGAACAAAAACCATCCTCAATATATCTGTCCACTTAATTGTTAAATAAGAGCCATACATTACTAACTAAAAACAATGGAAGTTCAGGTTTTATCTTTCTTACTCTAGGTAACACACAAAGCAAGTAATAAAAAAGTTACTTGGAATCAGCATCACACAAGTTTGTGTCTCTTTCTTTCACTGATGAGCACAGAATTAACAAGAAATAAATACCTTTATTTAACCATTTTTACTTGTTTTAGTATACATGTGATTTCATGACACTTACAGAACTTTCTTTTTTGTTTTAAGGCTTGAGAAGAGCTGTCTTGTTGAGACCAGAAGACCTTATACTGCTTCAACACAAAAGTTAGCAAAGCAAACAAGAGACCGAACACCGTTCATCCCATTGGACAACCTGAGCAATCAGAGGGAAGACTCATCCATGATGGCACATAGGAGGCCGGCATATGATCCTCATAGCAACAAGCTTTCTAGGTCCAATGGATGCAACATTAAGGACAAGATTTCTCTGTGGGAGGGGAAGGAGCCCAGTCTGTCAACCACTACCTCTTCTTCTTTGGGACAGTTTTCTGGTGTGAAAAGGACAGGATCCTTCACGAAAAACAATGACAAAACCTCCGATGAGCAGAGTACAGGGAGTTGTGGGAGTGTTGCCTATGAGGGGAAGGAGAATCTTGGGAATGAAAGTTCAGAAAAACCCAGAGATTCAAGGCCTTGTTCACCATTAGAAAGTGGGAAACAACAAAGAGTTACGCTTAGGGGCAGCAAGACAAGTGAGAACCAAAAAGTGGAGGACTGTGGCAGAGCAGGCCAAAACAAAAAGCAAGAGACAGAGAATGAAGAGAAACCTGTGGAGTCAAGGCTTTGTTCCACTATGGTCACAGTACAGCAGCAGGTGGGGACATTGAGAAAGAGCAATGAGAGAACAAAAGGGGAACAAAACAACCAAGAAAAGAGAGCTGTGTTCACTCTTTTTAAAAAGCTTGAGGCTATGGGGGAGAACCACGGGAAAACTCCTCCAGAGCTTGGTAACTACTTCAGCCCACCGAGCAAGGACAAACAGGTAGAAGTCAAGAAGAAAATATCTGAAGTTAAGAGCCAGACTACCGTGGTAAAATGTTCTGAAAACACAAAAGAGAGACACAATGAGGAAAATGTCTACACAGAGCCAGGGACCTTACCCATCAATCCAGTCCCTAAACCCAGACGTACCTTCCAGCATCCATCCAACACCCTGAATGGGAAGAGTCAGAGACTGGGTAGAGGGCAGAGGAATCTCCCTCCATTGCCCTCTAGCTCAATAAGAAGTGTCTCAAAACCTCCTTCTGGTGTCTATGGGAAACCCAGGGGGGAAAGGGTCAGAGACCACATCAACAGGTAAATGTTGCTCAACGCTGATACAGATGAAACAATGTTACAGGTCATCTTAGCCAATATTGAATGAATCAGTAAATGCCTGTGATACTTGACACTATTCTTTTTCCATGACAGGAAATGTTTTGAGTTCGAAGATGTTGCAGGGTCACCCAGCCTGCCCCTCTCTCGCTCACTGTCTCAGGAACATCACTATGAAGATATAGGTCAGAAACCTCATTTTTTTCAAAGCTGACTCAAGAGGAAATAATTTGACATTAAGGAAAATAAACATAGCTTGTGGCACATCTTGGATGACAAAACTGGTACTGCCTCCAATATTTTCAAGTAAAACTTAGCGGTTAATTAGCTTGGCCAAGAACAGAGACTGGAAACTGGAAGGGAGGGTAGTGTGTCTCAGTCTTAAAAACAAAACATGAAGTAATTCTGAAACAAACCAAAAAATCCTTTCTATTTCTTTAAGTTTCTGCAGAAGTAGAAGACATGTCAAAGACTCAGTCTGTATTTTTTAAGGGCATATGCTCTGAATCTTTGGTCTGGAGTGATAAGGAATTGAAAAAGTTCTGCCTGGCCATCTGTTTTTTTCACCCTGTCTTTGTGCTAAGCTTGGATTAAATGCAGCTGGCAAAATCTGATACTTTCAGAACCCATATTGTTTTAATCTTCACCCATGAATCCAAAATAAATTGATAGTATGGCCTGTGGCATAAACTTGTCCTCCATTCAAACATGTGAATGACTGGATCTTTTTTTTTTGCCTTAATCATGGCTTGTGCAGGGGTTGTGTGAATTATGAAGTATGCCTTCAAAGATAATAAGCATTTATTGACTCTTCTGTTCCCTCCAAACAAAAAGTACTGAGTTAAACTTCAATGAAAAGTTATCTTTAAGATTTATTTAATTTAAACTTCTGTATATGTTTTTGAGCTTTTCACATGCGCAAACTTTGGTGCCCATTTTGAGAATGTTGTCTAAAAGTGCATGATGCAAAGTTGTTTTGGGCTTGTTCATCTATATTATGCTATCTAGATGGCACACACTTCTAGCACATACAGGGTGCAGGCACGACGTATTTTTGTAGGCCAACATGGAAGTACGCGTCACAATGGTTCACTCAACTAAAGGCCTTTGGGATTTTTCACTGGACTCTTGGATCATTGCTGATGATAGGGTCTGTGGTGAATAAAAAATCATAAAACTTACATGTTTTGTTTGTCATGATAATCTTCACAAACACTTTACTATATTTAAGGCTTGAACATAATCGGGGAGAGTAAAACGCTATTATCAAACTTTCATGGAACTACAACATGGCAGTTTGACTTAATAGCAGCTACGGCATTTCCAGTGTTTAAAGTCATTTTGTAACCTTTGGTTTTAGAATATCCTCCTAATCTCATGACATGATTAAGTTGGTGCCCTTGGTTGTGACAATATGTATGTATTTTTGTTTATTAAACATGGTCCCTGGCCATTTTCTAGTCCTTGTTAGCTGTTTGTTTGCAAACATGCTTTTAAAACAACAATAATGCTTTAAATTTTTGAAGGTGGGGCAACGTCAGATGCATTTTATGTTGCAAAAGGACACATTCAAATCTCATATACATGTGCTCACCACAGACCTTATTTCAGGCATTTATCTTAAAAACTATTCTAAAATCTCACATACTTTCGGCCGTGGGAACTGACAGTGCTAAAATGCTAACTCACTTCTGTCTTTTTGGACTCATTCCTGCACCAGTCTATATGTACCTTTATTATGCATGGTTTTATTTATATAAAACTCATCGGAGTATCAGCTTTTACTTTATACAAAGATAGTGTGGACCTGGTTGCTACCATGTAGTTACAAACCTAGCAGATGGTTGGTTGCAAACCATGGTGGACTCAATAGAGAACTCTCTATTCTCGTTCTCTTTCCACTTAACACGCAGTGCACACACTGTGTATGTCTTTGCTAAGATTAAGAAATATTTCACTGTTGCATTCCCACAACATTATAAACAATCTAAACTTCTATGTGAGCATAAAAACATTTCCCTATTGATTATTGAAATCTCCGAACACACCAGCAGGATCAGAAAAGTTTAGTTTAAAATTTGTAACACCAAAAAGAAGAATGCTGTTAACATTTATTTACTCTTTTTTTTTTTTTTTTTTTTTCATAAAACACATCTGTGCACAATTATTGATGGTACTATTATTATGGGGGGAAACAGAAATCCAACTCCTTGTTGCTTTAGAGCTGTATGTTTTGGGGTGTATAAACACAAGCTGCAGGAAGCATAGAATCAAAATGTAGGTTTAATTCATCAACAAATGCACATAAAATAAACTGTGGAATTTGTCTTGTTTGCATGATTTTTATGTGGAACCAGCTTGGTAATGAAAGTATGTTTCCTTCTTGCAGAAATGTGTCTTTCTTTCTTTCTAACACCTTCTCTAAATATCATGAAAATAATACTCCGCAGAACTTTGGTTTAGACCTGGTTTTCTAAGTGCAGCGGTATTCTTCATTTTCAGACAAACACATGAGTGCTAACAGGGGTGCATGTCATTTGCTATTTAAACAGCATGAGCAAACAACAAAAGAATATTACAGCTGTGTCAGGTAGAAAAAACAGAAAGACATCTGTGCTGCATGCCAAAACACTTTGCATCAGGCATAGAATAAAGCCTTTATTTATTTTGGTAACAGTTTTTAAGGTCTTGTGGAAAAAACCTATGTACAAAAGTCACAATTAAAATAACATACAACATTAAGGCCACCTCAACTCAACTCATGTTTGTTTATATCGTGAAATACAACCCAGAGTGCTTTACAAAGGCATGACAGGCAAAAAATAGAAACAAATATAATGCCATAGACTAAATCATGCAGGAAGGACATTAAAACAGTAAAATCATTAATAAATATATTTAAAACAAATAAAACTTGAAAGGAATAAAAGTTGAAAGGAATAGTTCCATAATAAGAGGATTCAAAATAATTAAAAGCAGCTGTCTCTTTGATAACTCTGAACAAATAACATTTTGTGCACCAACTGTGAAAGGGCAAAATATTATGACCTAAGTATTTGAAGTGGTCTTCTAAATTAGAATCAGAAGCCCAATGTGATGTGTAAATAAAATGCCACATTACAATGAAAATAACACTGCCATCTGCGTTCTGCAATACAGCCAAAATTGTTTTTAAAAAAATGCTGTTGAAAGGGAAAAAAAGCCAAATTTGTTTTAGAAATTAACTCACCTTGGATGTGCCCCTGGGATGCATTTTAATTCAGAGTTGTTTTGTGTTTAAAAAAAAAGCAATTTTAAACTTATATTTCTGTGTGAGCATCAGGAAATATCTTATAACCATATAGGAACATTACCATCTTTGGTTTCCCTGCAGACTCATCCAAAGAAAACCCTTATGAGGACATAGAGCTGGAGAGTCTGTGTTCCCAGCAGTCTTTGCCCTCCTCTCCTGGCGCCGACACTGCCAAGGTTCCTGCTCTTGATGCCAAGCATAATACTTCACATTAACTACACTTTTTATTTCAATGATTTTGAGAATGATTGTTCTGTCCACAGGGCTCGCGGCCCGGCTTCTTTAGGCAGAATTCAGCCAGGAGCTTCAAGCTGCTGGACCTGCGGAGACCCCACCAGTCGACACACAACACAAGCACTGTGGGGGTTTCCTCTCCACCTGAAGTCAGCCCTACCTCCACTCCCACTGGACCTGAAAACACCTCCTGGCTGCCGGGAGATCCATACAGTCGCACCTGCCGCAGGATACCAACAGTGGGTATTTTTATTGCACACTGGTTTTACAAAAATGAGTAAGTGTCACATCACGTCACAGAAGAATGAATTTGAATACAATACAATGAATTAATAGCTTTATCACATGAGTCTGGATGATAGCATTACAATGTTGTATCAGTATTTTGTCTGTCCCGCAGTTGTTATCAAACTTTTGGCTTAAACACTGAATCAGATTTTCCCCTAACAGGTTGTACTTAGAATCAACAGCATCTTTGAGTCCCGGATTGGGAAGAAACATCTACGGAGGATCTATCATTACGCTGAGACAAGTTCAGGGAGAGGTGATAATATAGTTATTGCAGGATTGGCCCTTTTCTGTCTCCCACTGTCTATTACCGTGTTAACATAGAGATGTCTTTTTATGCAGTAACAGATGACAACAGCGACTCTGAAAGTGAAATCGAAGAACGGTCAAAAGGTGGGGTACCACAACACCTGCTAAACCTTTCTATCTTTGACATCCTTCTTTAAAAATTGTAACATATCCTAATTTTTTTTTGTCTCTCTAGCTCATCGCCAGCGTCTCACATCAGTTAAATCTATACTGAACAAGCCGGGCCAGGCCACAGTCCACTACAACGGTACCAGCAGCTCTCGTGAACAGGAGCTCCACCAGCGTCAGCTCTTTGAATATTTTCTAGTTGTGTCTCTGCAGAAGGCGAAGGGTGGAGCCCACTATCTGCCGGAGGTCACACAGCAGTTCCCCCCAAAGGTCAGGAGAAAAGGGGTTTCTTGTTTATCTAACCATTTTTTGTTGCAACTGCATTTTGCAGGGCTAATCCATTCATTTTAACTAATTTTACGGTTTAACTAATAGGCTTGTGAAAACAGTTCCCAATCATTTTCAGCTCTTTAAAATTCCTTAAGGGGGAGAAGAAGAATTTCCCCTGGAGCTAAGCCTCATGTTGGGAGCCCATAAAGATCAAGTAAAGTGGTCTGTCCAAAATCAAGTAATAACTAGAAAAGCACTTGGAGGGCGCAGACCTCTGCCAAGATACAATTCTGGATCACCACATGCTCCAATATGACAGCCGAGTCCCTGTTCATGTCTGTCCACGTGGAGAACTCCTCCGCTGGCATTGCAAGGACAGCTGGGTAATGTAGTGACATAGGGTTGAAAAACATTGACATGAGTTTGCAAATAAACTACAATTCCCATAATGCTGTAAAGCAGGCAGAACCCCAAAGGTGCGCTCACACCGAACGCGACTTTGGTGACCAAGATCACGTCGCAAACCCAAGTCCTGTCGCCTGTCCAGAGCTCTTTTGTCACCGTCACCGTTGCTCAGTGACGTCACGCCTGCTACCAGGCGACCCCAGAGTTCCCATCTGCAGCAACAGGGGCGCCGCCCCTATGTCTCCAAAGTTGCGACCAAGTCACCCAGAACTCGTCCGTCGCATCGCGTGAGATCTGGTCGCGTTTGGATGTGGCTGATCATGGCTGTACATTGACTCTGCATGGAGAGTGGTCGCCGAGGTCACCAAAGTCGCGTTCGGTGTGAACGCACCTTAAGAGTACCTAAGGAGAAATGAATGGGATTTGCCATTATAAACTTCAGTGTTTTTTGTGACATCAATCTGGCTCGAATCCGGATGAAATTGACCGTGATGATAGAGACATATTATATATATTATCCTGTTAATTTTGAAGCGAATCCATCAAGTGATGTCAGAGATATGATTTTTTTTTAAATACATCCCAATGTTAGCTTATGGGTTTTTTCACAAATTTGGGAATTTTTTTCATCCAGACAAATATGCGGATCAGCACCAAAATGTAATGGCTTCTTCCTTGGACCAAACCACACCTCTGGTAACAGAGGTGGCGCAATAGGTAGTGCATGTGCCTCACAGCAAGAAGGTCACTAGTCCGATCCGGTCAGTCATGGCCTTTCTGTGTGGAGTTTGCATGTTCTCGGTGCATGTGTGGGTTCTCTCCAGGCACTCCAGCTTCCTCCCACAGACCAAAAACATGCTCTTCAGGTTGACTGGTAACTCCAAATTGTCCTTAGGTATGGGTGTGAGCGTGAATGGCTGCCCGTCTCTCTATGTGGCCCTGTGGTTGGCTGGCGACCAGTCTAGGGTGTATCTAGCCTCTCGCCCAATGTCATCTGGGATAGGCTCCAGCCCCTGTGACCCCAAAAGAGAAAAGCTGAATAGATAATGGATGGATGGATTATGTTAGGGTCCACTGAACTTAGCTGTGGGGTCCTTAAGAATGCGCACTATGTAAAACCATTATAGAACTTTAACATTGTTGCTTTTTATACTGATAACAATACAAACACAGTCAGTCTCTTACAGGTGCTCTGGAATAATAAGCTCCAAAAATGCATTCGGACAGCATAGTGCAGACTAGCCAAAATGTAGAACATGTAAATCAAGATAATAAATGTGTCTTTTGACAGATGTGGCAAATCATGTCCACCAAAATGCTAAACGTAAAGACAAATAATTTAGTTAACTGTTTATTAACAAGCTATACCAAAGACATTAATAGTGGAGCTGCAGTTTTTGCTGACGAAGACCTAATAATGTAGGGAGCCAAAATAACACAATGACATATCAAATAGTCACAGAAATGTTCAACATTCATTTTGGAGTTTCTCATTAACATCACATGGATAGATATTACTAGCTAAAAATAAACGAACTTACTGCATGAACAGCATGGTGCAGACTGGTACCAGTGCACAAGTCTGCAGGTGTCCTCACAGAGGGAACTCATTGAACAAGCTCCAGTTCCAGTGGAAACTCATTAGGACAAATCTTTGATAGAATTTACACAATCAAAAGACTAAAACACTAAAATGAAAGGACTGTGACAGTATCAAATGATGGCAAGTTGAATCATTAACACTGCCACAACAACAACCTCTAAATGAAATCATTGCACTGCTCAGTAGGCAAATGTTACCCGAAAGCAGGAACTAGCACAACTGATCCAACACCCCCATGTTTAAGTTATTAAATCACATCTAGGTGGGATCTAACTGTTACTTTTATGGGCCCAGCTATGGATGGGCCATAGCTGCCGTTATCTTAAGAATGAAACTCTGGCTCTATCCAGCTCCTTCAGTTTTTATCACCCCTATGGTGCCATGCCACCAACAGCCAACACAACCAACAGATCTGATCCTTGTGATGTTACAATTCATAAATCTTAGTTTACAAGATTGCCGTGAGGTTTTTGTCCATGCTGAGTCAAGAATCAATTTTGTTTAAAGGTCATATGTCAAAGGACAAGGTCATGAGCTAAAGTTGTCCATCTATTTCTTTCTGATTTAATTTAATACTTCAAGAATGCCGTAAGGGATTTTTTAGGACTTTGCTCTGGAGTCCATTTTTACTAGAGGATGAATTACTTATTTTCCAGACTGCAAAGGTCAAGGTCAATGGGTCTCATGTTCATTCCTTACTTTTGAGATTTCCCCCCTGTACTTGAACTTCCAACCAAGGCACAACCCTGTCAGGGGGAATTTTGGTGAGTTTATGAGTTTTGTGGAATTGCATTGCTATTCCTTTGGGAACTCATAAACTGTTGTCTTCAAATAGAAAACCTCACTTTTGGCCCATGTGTACAGACTTTATTATTTTATCAACCAAAAGCATTTGATTGATCCAAGAAATACTTGACAAGTTTCTCTGAGACCTAAAAACCTTGAATTGCAAATGAGAGACACTGCAATGGGATTTTTTTCAGTGTTCTTGCAGTATATGTTTCTCCCAGTGCAGGTATTCTAGCACATACATGTTAACTAAAGAATGGACCTTAACATGTTGATTTTAGAGAAATGTGCAGTACAGTACAATAAACTAGTTCAATGTTATCTTGTGTTTTGTTATATTCCAGTTGGAGAGAAGCTTCAAGTTCATGAGAGAGACAGAGGACCAGCTGAGGATCATCCCTCAGTTCTGTTTCCCTGATGCTAAAAGCTGGGAGCCTGTGGAAAATTACCCGAGGTAAGATTAATAACCCAAATGACCCTGATTTATTTTTGTATGTTCAATAAGAAAACGATAATCACGTGTTTGTTTGTGTGTCTACTTTGGGTCTTCCCTCACAGTGAAATGTTCTCCTTTGTTTTGACTGGAGAAGACGGGAGTAGAAGGTTTGGATACTGCCGGCGTTTACTGGTAAATAAAAATACACAGAATAAAAAAAGTGTTCTGCTACTG
Organism: Cetoscarus ocellatus; assembly: GCA_037902135.1. NCBI lineage: Eukaryota > Metazoa > Chordata > Actinopteri > Labriformes > Labridae > Cetoscarus > Cetoscarus ocellatus. The sequence goes on along the minus strand of JBAMNC010000948.1, from coordinate 1,368,823 downwards.
AACAGGAAGTGGCTAAATACCACGGTGACGGCTGAGTAAATAATTGTGCCAAAATAGTCGGCGTGCCTGTGGGAAAACAGTCCATGTCAGAGTCTGAGAGGAAGTGTGTGTGTGACTGGGAAAGTGTGCACATGTGTCTGTCCATTTGTGCATTTTAAGGACAATGTTTGTTTCAGTGCTCATATTTTTTGTGTGATATGTCAAAGAGTAAATAATTCAAAGGACTTCTCCGAAATAATGAATACCATTTAAAACCAGTTGTTTATATACAAACCTCAATCCCAATATAGTTAGGACATTGTGTTACACGTAAATAAAAACAGAATACAATGATTTTCAAGTCACTTTTTACCTATATTTAACTGAATACACCATAAAGACAAGATATTTGATTATCAAACAGTTAAACCCCAAATATGATGCCTGCAAAACATTCAGAAAAAGGTGGGACAGGGAATACAAAAGAGGCATGCTCATAAAACCACCTGTCTGAAACATTCCACAGGTGCACAGGTTAGTTGGAAACAGGTGAATGCATGACTGGATATAAGAGAAACATCCCTGAAACACTCAGTTTTTCACAAACAGGATTGGGGTGAGGTACATCAATCTGTGAACAACTGTGTGGACAGATACACCAACAGTTTAAGAACAACGTATCTTATCGTACAATTGCAAGGAATTTAGGGATTTCATCATCTACAATCCATAATATCTTTAAAAGATTCTGAGAATCTGAAGAAATCTCTGCACGTAAGCAGCAAGGCCAAAAATCCACATTGGATGCCTGTGACCTTCGATCCCTAAGGCAACACTGCATTAAAAAACATCATTCTTAAAGGACATTGCCCTGTGGACTTGGGAACACTTAGGAAAAGAAAACCAAGAAAACCATTGTCATGTGTAAGCTAAAACTCTACCATGCAAAGCGAAAGACATATAAACAACACTTTAGATGCCACCGATATAGAAGTGAAAAATTGTGCTGTGGTCTGGCAAGTCCACATTTTAAATGTTGTTTGGAAATCATGGACTTTGTGTCCTCTGGACTAATGGGGGAAAGGACCTTCCAGATTTTATTCTGTTTTTATTCGCATTTCACATAATGTCCCAACTTCATTAGAATTAGGGTTTGTCCATAATACAAGGCTTTTTTTTTAATTCAGTGTCACAAATTTAAAAGTTTGAAACGTTAAAGATTTTTCCCCAATGTTTTTGTCCCCTCAGCCTAGTGGGAAAGGCAAACGTCTACCTGAGGTCTACTGTATTGTTAGTCACCTTGGATGTTTTAACCTCTTTTCCAAGGTAATAAGCTCTAAACACTTCCCTGTTAAAGTATTATAACTTTTATATTATAAAAGTAAGTTAAAGTGATAAAGGGTTCAGGTAAATGTATTTTTTTGTGTGTACTTTAGGTTCTGGATGAGGTGGAGAGGCGAAGGGCTTTATCTCCAGCTCTAGTGCAGCCTTTCATGAGAGCCATCATGGAGGCTCAGTTTCCTGCTCCAGGCAAAACCATCACAGTGAAGACTTTCCTTCCAGGCTCAGGCACTGAGGTGAATGGCACTCTGACCTTGTTTACTGTTAACATTATCATTCATTCTGGTTAGCTGAATACCAAGTTGACTGCACTTTAGTATGTGTGCTTACATTTTGTTTCAATAATATATCTGACGGACAACCTGCGATTGGAACAGCCAGTCTCTACTGCAGACAAACACCCATACATTATTTACATGTCTCTTAGGCTTAACAATGCTAACATCTTTGTTGGTCACTTGATGTCATAAATAAACAAGTAGTATAAAGGTAACAAGTTTCCCTCTAAAATGATTAAATAGCATGTGGCTGTCTCATTTTGGATCAGATTTTTTCAAAGTACGAGGCTTTAGTAGTTGTTGATTTTTTTTTATTTATAATTTCAGCCCAATTGAGTATAAATATTTGACCAAGTATTATAAAAGTGATCAAAGACTAACCTTCTCAGACTCTGAAAACCCCCTTTAGATGCATCTTTATATCAAAATGATGAAGAAAAGCTTTCAAAGGCACAGCTAGCATCTTAGCATGTTGCAAATTGCCCCTATTTAATTGTAGTGCCATTGCATTCACAGCACACTAGGCAGAATTCGAGCAATAGCTGGTATCTACAAGTAACTATTTAAGTCTTTCTTTTTTAGCAAATACAAATTGGCAGTTTGAAATGACTAATCAAACTTAAGACAAGTGACCAGCAAGACTGAAAGGATGCATTTGCTCACTGGCGAACAACCGCAATTACATCTGATGAAACAGTGGTCTTCAAAGAGTTCATATTTTGCCTTAACTCAGGGTGTATTTCATTCTGATGACTGCTAGAGTATGTTTACAATCACTGGTGTTCAGAAAACCTAGTTTTCATACCACTTATTACCCTGATCCAGCTGTATTCTCAGTTGGTCTGAGATGCTCTGTTAGATTTCCTGCTTCTTTAAGGCACCCATGGGCCCAGTCCACTCTGATTGGTTAACAGGTCTAGTCCATGTAATTGGTCAGTTCAGTGCTAGGTGCCAAGTTGTCAACAACTCTGCTTTTATTCCACTGGCTTGATCTACACTGGGCTTGCTACTCTGAGCCAATGGACTTAAACTGCTGACAAAACAATACTAAGATGTACATACTAATACATGTATTTTGGGGTCCATGGAAACGAGCTGTTGCCATTTTAAGCAGCAACTGGCACCATAAATGGGGAGAAGATGAAGTCTGAATTTTTATCTTGTCACAATAGAACAGAAATGTGCAGAAGAGAAATGTAAAACACACTTAACGGCAAATGAAACTTGAAAAAGCAACATCTTTAATGTCTGTGACTACACATTAAGTCTACACGACCAGACCCGTCATCAGGACACCGTGGATCACCTCCATCTGCAGTCTAAGAAAGTTGCAGACATAAAACAGAAAAACTTAAATAAGGAAGACTTATTTTTATCATGCACTTAAAGAAAATAATGAGAAAAAAGGTGGAAAGTTTGGGTCTAATGTTGAAATGAAATTCCAAGAAGGACTTCATTCATTCTGTTTTGCCTTTATGCTTTGCTTTTCCCCTTTATTTCTCTTTTCATTTTACCTTTCCCCACAACATTTCAACATTTATCACAAGCATTTCACTTTCATCATTATTTTTACTTTTTTCTTGTAGTATTATAACTTTTTTTTCCCCAAACATTTGATCCTTTTAATTAAGTTAAACTTTTTCTCCCCAACATTTTGCTTATTTCTAACCCTTTTACCCTTTTTTTTTTGGACATTTTGACCATTCTATGAAATTGCTTTAAGTATGTATTGAGATGCATTCCTAACTAACATAGCATTACTACTTTGTTTCCAATTAACCAGCACAAATCTCAATGCAGGTTGTCGTGGGGACATATCAAATAACAAAGAAACATAAAGGCTACACACAGAGAATTAAAATTTCGACCTCAGGGTAAATAAAATGTCATGAGGTTTTAGTTGTAATGTGTAAAGAATGAGCTTGCTGGTTGTCACACTTTTATCATTTAAAAAAGAAAATTGTTTTTATTTTACAGTAAGTAGGGTAAATAGGAACTTTCATATGCTAGATGTGTTATCTAATTGTGTTAATTTTAGTCATTTATCTATGCCAACCACAGTGATAAGAAAGTTAAATATCCATGTGTGTTAAGGATCAATAAAGGTAAAAGTTTTGTTTCCTTCCATTAAAACTTCAAATTAGTAATTGTGTTGTGTTTTATCCCAAGGTGATGGAGCTCTGTCGACCCTCTGACTCACGCCTGGAGCACGTAGACTTCGAGTATCTGTTCTCTTGTCTGAGCCTGAGGCTGCTCCTTCGGGTGCTCGGGTCTCTACTGCTGGAGCGAAGGGTCATTTTCACCGCTGACAAACTCAGGTCAGTCTCTTCGCAGGAGCTTTTTACACCACATTAAAATCCACATCTCTCCCCTTTGTACTGCCTTCTCTGATGATTTGCAGAGCATCCATTTTAATCACTGAATGGATGGTTGTAAGATGTGACATACAGGACAGATGTTCTTATTGTGAAACTAGAAGATTTACGTGGGTGGTCCAAACCCACACTTTCAGATAAAGTCACGTCAGCCCCAGTTTAACTAAGGATTCATGCCGCACAGATATTTTCAGCCTTGTCTGTTGAGTTGTTGTTGTGCTGGGGCCAGTTTGTTTGTTCTGCAGCACAAATCCAGGGGGAGTTCGAAAGAACGGTCACACTAGTAAAGAACAGGAATGCTAAGTAGAATGACGTCAATGAGAGAAGCATGGCGCTCCGCTTTTCTCTCTGGGAAATGTTTCTTCAGGGAATATTCACAGCAAATGGACAGTTGAATATTGGGAGGTAATCTGAGTCAAAGCACCCTCTTGTGGTGAGAACGAGCAGGTTTTATTTGGCCTCTACTCTCTTTTGAAACTGTATTATTGGTAAAGGAAACATTCTGCTGCAAAACCTTTAGGACATAGCTTTGTGATAGACAATATTAGAGCTTTTATCTTAATAATCCCATGCTGTTACTGTCAATTTTTTTTTAAAGAATTTAAAACCTCAAAACAAAACACCTGAGTGTCCTGAAGCTGTCAAAACGTAACCCCATAAAGGGTTCAACGTATTGTTTCATCCCAAAAAATAACACTGACTGTTACTTAAATGAACAAGGTTGCTTGCTTATATTAGCACTGTCTGCAATCAGATAGTCATGGACAACATCAGCCCCTCTCTCACGCATTTGTTCATACTTTTTAATTTGAGGTGAAATGTTCACTTAAGAGATTTCTGTTTGCTCATCTATGCAGTAAGGTAGTTTAGCGTATCTGCCACTGTCCTGTTTCAAATTAAGGGTCTTCTATTTATTCAGTCTTTTATTTTTCCTATTTTATATTTTGCATTTGTATCTATTTTTTATTTATTTATTTTTCTCATTCACCTTTCTTGATTAAGCTGTATGCTGTTGGCTGAAGATTCTGATTTATTTATTGCCCTGCTAAACTTTTAAAGTTTCATGTTTTTGATCCCCGGGTCGGGCAGGGCCTTTCTGTGTGAAGTTGGCATGTTCTTCCCGTGCATGTGTGGGTTCTCTCAGGGCACTCCGGCTTCCTCCCACAGATCAAAAACATGCTCACTGGGTTGATTGGTGACTCTAAATTTCCCTTAGGTATGAGTGTGAGCATGAATGGTTGTCTGTCTCTCTATGTGGCCCTGTGATTGACTGGCGACCGGTTCAGGGTGTACCCCACCTCTCACCCGATGACAGCTGGGATAAGCTCCAGCCCCCCCGCGACCCCGACAGGGATAAGTGGTATAGAAAATGTATGAATGAATGAATTCTATGTTCTGCTCCTACTGCTTCACAGCTGCACATATAATAAAAAGTGGAAGTGTAAGAAACAAAAGTAGAGACAAAAATGAAAGTGCTAGAATAGTGTGAAATAAAGGCTCATATTTTACCCATCAACTCTTCATTTAAGCACTTTTATGACACTTCTCTCTTTTTTAATCATTTTTACTTTATTATTGACCTTTTGATTTTTAGGTGAAATTTTCCATTACCACTGACATTTTTACTCTATAATCAACATTTTGACTTTTTTCTATTAATGAATCAAACACTTCTTGACATTTTGATTTCTGTTATCAACATTTTTTTCTCAACATTAATTTTGTCCCTGACATTTCGACTCAGTTAAATTGTCTGATGATTAAATATCTTCTAATCTTCTATTTTTCCTTCTCATGATCGACTCCTATACTGTTCCATATCCTGCAAAGCTTATTTGACATAGTTAGTTTTGCAAAAGGCTAAAAAAAAAGGGTGAATTTCGTAAGTTTCAAAAATAAATGTTGGGAGACCGAATTTTTTGTCCACTGACAACTGTGTCCATAGTTATTGTAAAAATACTAATCAGTTCAAATGTCCATTATTCAAGCAGAAAGTTTTAAATTTACTGTAATTTTCTACATTGTCTTGATTAGGGGCTGGTGTGATTTAGGCTCAAGCTGTTTTGCCAAAGTGTTGTTGTAAAATTAAAGTTATGAGGCCTGAGTGTGGGGGGTGTCATAAATGATTGTTTAAAAAAAAACAAAAAAAACAGACTATGTAATTATGAATACCAACGGATCTTTTTTCAGTTGTTGGGTTAAAATATCAGCACAGGACATGATTGATAATAAAGATCTTCCTTTTATATGCACCATATTATTGGCATGATATAGGTATTGCCAAAGAAATAACCTAAAAAGCAACATAGTGATACCAATAGATGAAGGAATTTCTGCATTTACAGGTGATATATCAGCCATAGCCATGTATATCCCTATTAGCAGCTAAATGTAACCAAAATTCTCCCCAAATGCCTATTTATTTATTTATTTTTTTTTAGATATGAACAGTATCATTTCAATAAAAAAACATTGTTTTTCTTGCCTTATTTATGATTCTGACACAAAATATCTGTCACAGTGTAAGGAGCAGGTCAATTTTAGAAAACTGAGACAGCATACTATTGACCAAAAATATTAGTATTGATGTTGCATCAGCAACAATGAGTTTGCAAATAAAAGTTCAGCAAAAGTTCAAAACCATTCATCCCTAGATAAAAGTCTTGATGTAAACTTGATGTAAACGATAATTGGACTGCATGGTCATGCAGCATGTAGTGCTGTTGCTTCACAACAAGAGGGTTGTTGGTCTGACTCCCAGGTCAGGTGAGTCCTTTCTGTGTGGAGTTTGACCAAAGACATGCTCTCTGGGTTAATATAGGACTCTGAATTTCCTTTAAGTGTTTGTATGTAAAAGGTTTTCTGTCTCTATATGTCAGTCATGTGATTGTCTGGCAACCAGTCCAGGATGTACCCCGCCTCTTGCCCAACATCAGCTGGGATATGCTGGCCCCCACAGCCCATATGGGATAAGCAGTACAGATAATGGATAGATGGATGGAATATCTGTGTGTCCTGAACTCTCTGCTTGTCTTAATTTGTTCCATGTCTTCCTCTTCCAGCACTCTCTCACAGTGCTGCCATGCAGTTGTGGCCCTGCTGTACCCCTTTGTGTGGCAGCACACCTACATCCCTGTGCTGCCCTCTGCCATGCTCGACATCGTCTGTACTCCAACGCCCTTCATCGTCGGCCTCCTGTCCAGTTCGCTGCCTCAGCTGACAGAGCTCCCTCTAGAGGAGGTAAGAGAGGGACTGATTTTTGGAACTAACTGTCCAAAGTTTTGAAGGAAAACATGACTTGTGTACAGCTATAAAAGGATATTAGTATGCAGACATGTTAAAAGAGTATAACGAAGGGTTTTCTACTCACAGGTTTTGGTTGTGGATCTTGGAAACAGTCGATTTCTTAGACAGGTAGGCCATGTGTTGAGCCTTGTTTTTAATCAACTCCATATGCACAAATTAAAACATTTTTTTATCCTTGTTTGTCACATTTAGCTGGACGATGAAGACACCATCCTGCCTTCAAAGCTCCAGTCAGCTCTGGAGAATGTTTTGGAGAGGAGAAGAGAGCTCGCGAATGAGAGAGGAGGTGACACAATAAGTGGTGAGGCAACCTAACAGCGTAAACTAAAAACTGACCATAAACACAACCTTGTACCACTTTTTAATTTTGTTGTGTAGGTTAATATGTTAATTTTATTTTCTTTAGACTTCAGCCACCTCAGCACAGTAGTGTCTGAGGCCTTTGTTCGTTTCTTTGTGGAGCTGGTGGGCCATTATCCACTCTTCATCGTCGGTGAACGGGAAGACGGTTACTCTTCCTCTTCCTCCTCTCCTGCTTCCTGCTTCTTCCAGAGGGATGGTTTTCGTAAAGCGATTCCATCGAAAACCATTCGTCGCTTTCTGGAGGTCTTCATGGAGACTCAGATGTTTGGCTGGTTCATCCAGGAGAGAGAGCTCCACAGGCAGACTATTAAAGGTAAAAAGAAATATTGTTATGATAAGGCTTGAGGTTACTCAATGAAGAATGAGGGTGAGGAACTGATGTCACAAGGGACTTGGTGTTCGATTCATTAGCTTTTATTGGCTACTCCTGTGGTTAGTTGAGCTGAGCCACACATGATGAAACACCATGAGACGCAACACTGGAGACACTAAAGGGGTTAAGACAATATGATTGGGTTTTCTGACACATCACTATGCTGCAGGTTTATGTTATACCTTCTGGAGATGTTTTCACACCTATAGTCCATTTTTGTGAGTCTGAATTAAGAACCGTTGTGTCAGGTTGCACAAGTTGTCCAAGAGTAATCTGTGTTTACACTGGTCATTTACAAGAAGACCAAAATGTGTGACATGTGAGGAAAATGTTCCCTGATCTGTTGGATTTCTCGAGCAACAAACGTTTCCTGTCTGGCTGTGGCTGCACAAACATGCTGCAACACATTCTTGTTATTTTAATGTTTTAATTATTTACCTAAACAGACAATAAGTCAAGACCCCCTTGCAAAGTGTTTTACAGAGTTCTCTTCAGATCCATAAGGAGTCTTAAAAGGTCTTGATCGTGATTTTAAAAATTTAAGGTGATAAAAAGTCTCAAAGTATTATATAAACCCGTGAAAGGTTTTAGATTGCATGTTGACTAAAACCATCTTAATGAATTTGTTTTGGGCAGATGTCAAGGACTGCCTCAGGAAACACTTGAAATACTGAGGCAACAATGTGTTGTTAGATTGATATGTAGCCCTCTGGCTTGTTGGTTTAGTTATGTAACAATTCCATTTTAACAAGTCAGCATTGCTAAAATGCTCAAATGTTCTACAGGACAAAACATTTTTGTTTTTTTCTCAGTTCAGGTCAAAACAGCTTTTAAGAAGTTTGTAAGAACTATGGGTAAATAAAAACACAGACAGAATTGCTCTAGGTATACAGCAGATTAGTATAATTCTACCCTAATCTCATTCCCAACTTTTTACCTTACCTCATTTGAGTTAACCTCTAAATGATATCATAGATTTGTTCAGCTTTCATTTATTTTCACCACCTATGATATATTTTTACGACAGCTTAATTGTGTGAGTAAGGCATTTTATGTTTATGCTACATGTATAAAAAAAAATACTAAACTCTGAAGCTAAAAAAATCTTAACTCATTTAATAGGGGACATAAAAAACAAGTTTATTTAAAAGATGGACATTAAAAGCAGCAAAGTGTGCAGAGTATCTTATTGGATCTTGGTATTCCTCCATAAATGGGTAAATTCATAGACTTTTAAAACACATGTGAGTGAGGTTATGTAAAGTCTATGTGTTAAAAATGCTGGCTGTTCATTATCTTAATGACATTTGTAATACAGACAGTTTGATCCAAACCATGCAGTGCTTCCTGCAGTTGTGTTGGGTCAAGGTGGGTTTCCCAGTCATCTCTTCAGACGGTCTTAGTGCAGTATGTGTGCTCACTAGAGTTTGACTGACATCTTTCACATCATTGCAAATGAAAGTTACTAACTTTGCAAAAGGATTCATGTTCACAGTAACTGCACCAAACTAGTTAGGAGTGAAAGCACACTTTACCAAAAAACCAAGGACCAAACAGACTCACTGAGGGCAACTGCCCCATGAGTCAGAGGAGTACCAATCTGACAGCAGATTGGTCCTCTTGTTGGCTGTGAGACACACACAACACAACCCCCCACAGACAGGATAGCTTTGGACACATGCAGGGAAGCTTAGGTAACACTTTCAATTTTAATGCATCATGTAGGGAAGGACTTTAGGTTATGGGCTCTTTAGCCCTTCATATAGACTTACTCTTAAGCTGGGGTATGTTGCAGCTTCATAGCATCTTCAGTTTTTGACAAACAGTTTAATAGATTACAGATTTCTCTCTTCCCTCAGGCCTGTTTGAAGTGCGAGTGCAGGAGTATCTAGACTCCATCCATGAGAATGAACACCGGAGAGTTAACAGATTTCTAAAAGGCTTGGGTAAGATTTTTTTGTATTATTCTTAGCCAGAATGTCTGTTACAGATTAACAACAATGCCAATTTGCCCACTCTCTCTTTTTTATTTGTTCCAGGAAGTAGAATGAAATTTCTGTCCAAGAAATAACTCCAGTATTATCATTAAAAATTAAACAGAAATTAAGGGATGAAGAGCTGAAGGACTGCAAAAATTCAGTAAAGGAAATGACTAAGTGCTTATCAATAAATGATATTTTTTGCCTATATTGTGTCTGTATATAAATGTATTTTTTTTAAATAATGAAATGGCATGACATGATGTTTCCTCTAAAATAATAATTATTAAAGACTCTTAAATCTTGCTGTGTTTAAGAAAATAAAATAAATTTTGGATTGCAAACCCAAACGAATGTCTAAAAGTCTCCTGAATGGTTTATTTTAAGAGTTTGCTGGGAAGTTAAAAACACAATGTACATATTTACTTTGTGTAAAGTGCAGTAGGTTCTGTTATAAAACTGACAAATTGAAGATCAATTACAGAAGACCATGGTGCTTTTTATGGAGGTCACATAAGGCCGCTGTGGTTTGACAGTTTAAGCACTTTGATGAATTTCATCACGAAGTTTGATGCCAATTTGGATTTCACATGTAGAAGTCGAGTCATGTATTACTGCCTCTTCAATCCACTCGGGGGCAGTAGAATATTTTCCGTCTTCAGATGTGCTTGACACTGACAGTGATGGCAGCAAGAATAAAACACAATTGTTCATCAGCAACAGAGGGTTTCACATTTCTTTTAGTCAAAAAAGGGATAAAAAATAAAAACGCCTTGTCTCTTCTTTTCAAGACATGTTTTTTTGTGGATTTTGTGGTCCGTTGCATAAAACCTGATGACAAACTTTTTGAAAAGCATTGTTTTTTTGGTTTGGATTTGGATGTCATTTTTGTGATCTTTATTTTTTCCATTGTCCTTTACTTTGTGGCTTTGATCATGAGATAACTTTGTTTTACAAACACAGTGTATATAATAACACTTTGAGCATTTTACATTCTGCTTTTTTGTTAAAAGCTGGAAAATCCCAAGAGGAACCTCAGTGCCAAGAAAATAATGTTTACTCAGCATTTATGTGCCAGTTTTGCACAGTGAGTAATCCACCTACCACCCATTTGCTAACCATTCACTGCAATGTTTTAGTGTTCATGTTATTTTTGCCTCTTTACTACACTGATCTCTTGCATAAAGTTGGAGGCAGCTTCCTGTTCTAATCTCTGAGTCATGGAAACAAAGCCGATCTTTAGCCCACAAAGAGGAAAGCACATCTTTGTCAGCGTGAAAACAAAACACAGGTGCAGAGCAGAAGAGCACAGAAGGGAATTGTCTGAGGACAAGAGTGCTCAGTTTGTGCCTGCTGAGCAAGCTTAAGGGCCCCGGGCATCGCACAGCACCTGATCTGTCACCTTGTCAGTGGCAAGTTTACACAGTGGCTGTCACTGATGTTGATGAATTTGCATGGATGCCTAGAGGTAGATACTATCTTATCTACACACACTGTAGGCCTGTACACAGCAATGGGATTACCAAACAGGGGTCCTCTGTTGCTTTTAACAAAACCAAGTGTGAGGTTGTCGTTCTCTCTCATAAAGTCGGCCATTATCCTTAGTACTTATCTTCTTGTACTCATAAACAGAGGCTTGACCTACTCAAAAGCATGTCCGTATTGGTTTACGCATGCACCCTGAGGTTTAGTTTCATGCATTTCTTTGGAAAATTAAATCAAGTCCTAATCTTAGATGAAAAATAGATAATGTAACATAACGCGTTAAAAAAAAATGAGTCACAACAAGCCCACAGGACCATTTACAGTTGCTCAAGAGTTTATCTGATGACTGTTGGCACAGGCACGCTAGCACTACCCATTGATTCCGAGTGTTTGAGCTAGGCTAATTAGCAGTGGGTGAGCTCTGTCCGTCTCTTCCTTGTCACTGCACACACAGTCGAAAGACCCAAACCACACTGATGTTGACACTGAGGTGGTTCCACGCACAGTGTGTGTGTTTTAATTGGGACCCTTCTCCCGTTTTTGTTTGTCTTTTTTTTTTTGTTAATGTTGGTGATCATTAAGGTTATTCAGGCATGGATTTTGAAGTGACATGGAGTTCCTTTTTTGACAGATTATTTTGATCTAAAGTCAGCTACTCTTACAGGCCTATTTCACACTACTGACCCTCGTTGCACCCTCTGGGGACCCTTGAGCAAAAAAAAAATGTAAATGCAAAAATAAAATTGCTGTAATGATATATCTTTTTTTTTTTAAATGTCTGCATAAATCTCTTACACCACTTCAGTTTTGCAAAAATATGCTAAATATTCAATAATTTTTAGGATTTTAACCCTTAAGATGCTGGGTTTAATAATGTGACCATTTGCTTTTTTTTTTTTTTTTTCAAATCAAACACAAAACTAGATTTTCTTATACAGTAAATAATGAGTGTGGAGGGCATTGCTGGTGATTAGAGTCTTGCATATGTCAAATGCACTAGTTAATAAAGGTTTTAACGTTTATAAAACCTTTATAAAAGGAAAATTCTTCAACCTTAAAAAATACAAGACAAAAAACAGACTATAAATAATGTATTTCCAACTTTAATCAAGCCTTATTATTTGAATAACATAGCAATTCTTTGTATAACGTTGAAACTGGAACTCCTAAAGGATCAATAAAATAATGAATTAACTGATATACAAAAAGGCACGTGGCTGATGCCTCTTTTATGAAAACTGCGTTTGTTAAAATAACAAAGAGAAGACAATTACCACAACTAAAGATTGTGGATCATATTTAAGTGTAAATAGCCTTTTTGCTTTCCATTCGAATTACATTAAAGATGATAAATGTAACCTTTTACATTTAGAAAGAGGAACCGTACTGTGTGCTCACAACATTCTCAATGTCTACCTCTATCCTAAGCAGCATCACTACACTCAGCCATTCAAAGGCAGTCATGTTTAAGTTTGTGAGATGGCTGTGACTGAATGCTGTCTGTAGCCCTTTTCACACATGCTGCCCTGATGTTATCAGGATTATGTCAATGTCAAGAAATTTATTGACATGTCGTTCACACTTGGTCCTCTCAGTAGGGAGTATGCCCTGTTGGACGAGGGGGGGTGGGGGGGTCACCGACAGGCAGCACACAATGTCAGATATACCTGAAGTAAGTCATAATATGAGAGTGAACTAACAATTTATATCCACTTCAACTTCAACATCTTCAACAACTTCAGTGTTACATGTTAAAAAGCGTATCAACAACATCGATTAAAGAGTTGAGAGGAGCACTGAGGCACACAGAAGTGAATATGAGGCAGTATCACTACGTGCACGATGATCACACTGGAGAGAGAAAGCCTCAGGGTTTCATCTCCATATTCAACAGACAGTTCTTTATATGCATAAATGACCTGCTGGTGATCATTTTGGAGCAGATGTACTACAAAACTTTGATGATGTTTAGTGGAAACAACACTTCTGATGTCCTTACACACATTTGAGCTTGTGTTACTCCCCTTACAATCAGATAAACTTCTCCTGCTGCAGCAGTTGTTTTTATCTGTCCTGTCAAGTCTCTTTTCCTGGTTCACGGCTGTTGCACAGGATGATGTCATCAACCCTCCCACTCGCCTCAGTAAACTTCCCCGCTGCAGCGTTCAGCGTTCTTCTATCATCTCTGGGATCTACAGTGAAAGCCTTGAAGATCTACGGGTCGATCGACGGGCATAGAAAATATCTCATATTTTGTGTGTGTGTGTGTTTTTTTTTTTTTTTTATAAAACAAATGGTAACATGTAGTCAACCAGCATTTTAAGGGCTAAAATCCTGAAAATGTTTGAATATTTGAAAGGTTTGAGCAGAGCTGAAGTGCTTTGAGGGACTGACACACAAAAAAACTGAAAAAAACTGACGTGATGAATTTATCGCAGTTTTTTGTGCATGCACATTTTTGGCCTGAGGGTCCTGAGAGGTAGTATATTAGAGGGATGCACAAGGGTTAAAAAAAATACGAAAAAAATACGAAAAACAAAAAAACACTGTTCTAAAACAAACGGGATCACTGAAGCTGTCACAGAGTAACAGATGTGAAAAAAAAAGCTATACCACAGCTTCCTATCTGGCTCCCAAGGTGGGGACGCTGTGGTGCTGTGGGACAGGAGGTGTCTCAGGAAGATGAATGGATGTGGTGAGAGAAAAGCTGCTGAAATGTTAGCTCAGTCACTCAGGTTTTAAGTAGTTGATTTGTGCATGTGCACCTGTGGTTTAACACCAAACCTACACTGTCACGTACTGTTTCCTGCTTAACACCTGGCACTGGCTTGAAAAAAACAAACCCTGGCTTGTTAGTGCAGAGGTAATTATAGTCTTAGTTAATTCCATACAGCAGGGGTTGACCTCTGAGGACTTACATCCTGCACAGCCTGTGAACAGCCTGTAATGCAAGCTGACGTCCAATATTTTTCACCAGAACAAACACAAGAGTCTCCAAAAGCTCTCTTAGTGATGGGATTAAGATTCTGGACATCAAGATGAAAGATGAAAAACTCCACCACTGATCCACTTTTGTCACAAATAATATCTAAGACTGCTTATAGTGATGGTTCAGTATTTTTAAGAGAGGTTTTATGAGGTTAATTTCAAAAGTAAAAACATCAGTAACAGCAATTTTGATGCACCTGTGAGAAGAGAATTGGAAAAGTTCATACTATAGGTGCAGGTGGGGCCAAGAGCTAGCATAATTTACTAAATTTTAAGTGAAAGCAAACTTTAAAAATTGGGTTGGGGTGATTGGAGTCTGTACTGAAACATTTTGATGACTTTCTTTTAGCTAGCAAGCGCCTTTGTTTTTGTAATACTTTGGCCCACTGAAAAGCCCATGTGTCCAACTGCCTGGAGTGAGGTTGAACCAAAACAAAAGAGCCTGCAAGTGTAAAAGTAAAATGCTGGAAATGTGTCGAATAAGACGTTCAATTACCCAAACACTGTTTTTTAGTTTGCTTTTGCCTAAAATTCAGTTAATTACACAGAGCTCTTGGCCCTATCTGCAGCTATGTTAGGCCTAACTTTAGTGTGACGTTTTCTTTGCTTACAGGGGCTGAGGTGATCAGAATCACTGTTTGTAATGGATCTAGTTTAGCATGAACCTTATACAACCCTGCATCTAAATACTAAACAATACCCTTGAAAATATGATAAAACAAACTCTGGTTGTAAGCACTGACCATAGTTATTTTATCATTTAAGAAAAAATTTAAAATGGCTGCATGTTTTCAGGTGTCATAGTGGTCAATTAATCAGTCAATAAATCCATCAATCTTTATTTGTAGAGCACCAAATAATTACAAATATCTCAAGAGACTTCCCAAAAGACTACTTAATAGTTATACTATTCTTCTTTTTTATTCTAATTTGCTTATTCCTTTTTTTACTTTTTTTTAAATCTAATTTTATCATTTGGTATATCTGCAGCATTCATTTTTGTCTTGAAGTCCAAAATACAGTTATATGCAGCTCTGATTACTACTCAAAAGTACACATTGTATATTAAGCTAATGAATATTAGCTGTTTAAAAATATGTTGCTATGTAGGCATACTGTAATTGTTATAGTCATGCACTTTTCCAAAGCATAGTAATTTTAATCTTTATTAAGTGTGATAAAGTTGATTACTTGTTAGAACATTTTGACAATTATTTTTAAAAACACAATTTAAAAGTTGCATTACAAAACTATTCATCAAGAACATACTCATACAAAGTCCTTTCAAATGTACTTTAAGTAAGAGCTAAACAAACTTATTTGGGTAAATTCACTATAATATGCTCTGCGATGTTCCCCTGGAGATCAATTCTTGGCCCACTTTTATTTTCCATGTGCAGTCGGTGCTTCCCTCAGGCCATATCATCTGCAATCAGAAAGTTAATTTCCATTTTAATGAGCAAACGAGTCACTTTATTGACCTGGGTTATTTTAGTGGATTCCACCTTTACAACATGCTACATCATTATGCCAGAAACAGACAAATTTAACCTGCAAGTCAGAACCTGCAGCATGCCTGCCTATTATTCTAGACAGAAATAACATCATACAAACATTATGGTCCATTAGGAACAACCACCAATTCACTCATTAGACCCCTCCAGAGATTTATTGACCTCATTTCAAGGCTCGCAAACTTGTATTTGTAACTCTCTGGAGCTTGCCCCTGCTAATTACATGATTTATGGTGTAATTTATGGATACAGGGGGCTGTGGTTACCAAGCAGCCTTTGCCATCAATCAAAATGAAACACGAAATATAATTTTCTGTCATTCTGCTCCATTTTTTATAACCACTCTCCTACAACCCTCAATCATACGGGCTGTTTTGGCAAAGGGCAAATGTGCTATAAACTAGGAGTCAATGGGGTTCTTAGTCCAAGCTGCCTGTGCAATTTCATACAAATTATTCAGGTGTACCTCAGGTAATTTTAGTCAACGTATCACAAATATTTGTCAGCTTTAAGACCAAAAATTTTTGACTACAGGTCAGCAATGACTGCCAGTTAGAAAACAAGCAACGACATTTCCACAAATTAAGGAAACAAAAATAATCCAGCAATCGAAAGATGAGACATCAGAAATGACAACCGGAAAGATTTCTAAGATTTTAGTGGGACAGACCTGGACAGAAAGTTTTGATATTTTTGAAGTTAAATATTCTAAGTAGGCCCACACCAAAACTATTGGGCAGCCACAGTTCCCAATGTTCACCAACAGAAATGAACGCAGCTGTGATTGAGGGTGGTGATTATTTACATGCAGTAGCATTTACGTGTGTTGGATCTAACATCTGACCTTTTGAGCAGGTGTAAAATTTGAAGATGTACTTGACAAAAATCTGCGTTGCCCGACTGATGTTAACTTAGTTCTGTGTGGCCTAACTTAATGCAACGTTTCCTGTCCACTGTTGGCCTCAAATGCTTAAATGCTGTTTTAAAATAATAGTTGAATGAGCAAAGTGAGAGGAGTTAAATTAACAGGACTGTGGGGTGAATGATTTCACCTAATGTATAAAATTATTTGCAAAAGGCTTTGTGCCAACTTAAGTAACTAATCCCTCTCTTTGAACAAAAATGGTCAATGAACTCAAGCGTCTTATTTTCCTTTTGTTGTGATCTGTTTTTCCAGGGTTTTTTTTGTATTTGTTCTTTCATGATTTAATTGAATGATGTCTTAAGGAATTTGAAGTGTTTACAAGTTGTTGTTGTCATTTACTGCAATTTGTATTAAGGAACAAAAACATTCTGGATATTGGGAACATTATTATTATATATGGAATTATTTACTTTTATTATCTCAATCTGACAAATTTAGATGACAACCAACAACACCGATGTCCACGTATTCTTTTGTTTGTTTTGATGCTGCAATGTCAGCTTAAACATAAAACTACTTAATTTTCTCCCAAGACTAAAAAAGGTTTACTGATTAAAATAATAAATTCCAGCAGATTTTATTTGTTTATTTTGTTGAATATACATGACTTGATTAATTCATATTAGCATTAAATAAAATACTTACTCTTTACATTCACTCACTATTTTTTTTGACCAAAAACAAAACAAAAAATAATAATTAAAAAAAAGCCAGCTAATTCAAAAAGAATATATAAATAAAAAAAATGGTGTCTCAATCTACACCCGGGGAAAAGAATAAATTCCTTTACAGTTTGTTTGTTTCATACCCATTACTATTTTTTTTTTTTTTTTAACAGAAATGTTCATTTTTACAGAGAAGTTGTTCTTCACATGTCTCTGTCCTCTGAGGCAGGGCACACAGTGTGTGCTGTTTTCACAGAAAAGTGCCACCCCAGCACGATTTTAAGGCTCAGGTATAGCATTTACTTTGATTAGTTACTGTTATACTGTTAGTTCTTTTTAGATATTGCAGTAATAACTCTGCTAGATACTCAAAAAGTGATATTATCACAGCAATACATTACAAGTAACTGCCCAACACTACCAGCAAACTGTTTATGTGCACACAGGTGTATGGACTATGAGCAAAGAGAAAGCTTGTAACACTGCAGCAATCACAGTCCCTGTTTGTGGCTTGTGCATGCAAATGTGTGCATGTGCTCATGAACACGTCTTTGTGTGTGTATGCACGTTTATGGCCATGTATTTGTACAGTGTCATACATGTTAAAGTATTTAGATTAACATTCATTAAAGATCACGTCAAGGCAGATGAAAACTGTGATTTGAATAAAATATTTACAAAAGCTAACAATTAGCTTTTTGTGGTTTATATGCCTTTCAGCATGTTTTACATGCATTGGTGGTGCAGTCTAATAGTGCACTTAGTTGGTAATTGGCAGGTTGGAGGTTTGAACCCAGCTCCAGCTGCCACTTGGTCATGTGTCCTTGGGCAAGACATTTAACCCCAAGTTGCTACAACTGCTGTGTCAGTGGTGTGTAAATGGGTATGAAAGGATGTGGATGTGTTAGCTGTAGACATAGATACTCCAACCATCAGTGAGTGAGTGGGAGAGCAAATGAGAAGTTGTGACCAGTGGTGTAAAGGTGCATTTACCATTTAAATGATGGCAGCCTACATAACCCCAGAAAATGAATCCCCCAAAAAAGTCAAAGAGGGTACAACAACAGCAGTTGCATTGTTTTTAGTTGTTAACACATTAGCCAAAACATCATCTGAATAGTAATAGTTTACCTAAGGCACATATCAAGGTGAGCTAAAATGTAAATAGCAGAACTTATAGATCATAAGTTTGAATTAGCAAACACTATTAGCTAAAAGGCCTAAATAAAAACTAATTATAACAACTGACTATAGTAATACAAACATTATGGTGCATTTATCAGTTTAATTGTTAGTCCCAGTTGCCTTTTTTTGTTTTGTGTGAATTATTCTCGTGTGCCTTGGGTATTTTTGTCATCACAACATAAATACAGAATCCCAGGTTCCCATAGAGCCTAATGCGCTGGGTTGAAATCTGAGGCCTGGAAGCCATGATTGAGTCTTACACACACCATTTCACAATCATTTTAATTTCCCTGACACAGCCTGAGTGAGAGCAGGAGTGTGGGAATAATAAATGAGAAAAAAACCTAGGAAGCAGAAAAGGCGGGAAAGGGCAGAAATGGGATTTATGATGAGAAAATGACTTGACTGTGCACATGCCAAAATGCATGCGGTACACGCACACACACATGCACTGAAAGGTTAGTGAACATGCACCCGTCAGCTTGTTTTTCTGAGCTGCAGGTGCAGTGTCCAGCTGCAGGCCTGCCATGCATGCCGGGGGGA
This sequence comes from Cetoscarus ocellatus, assembly GCA_037902135.1. NCBI lineage: Eukaryota > Metazoa > Chordata > Actinopteri > Labriformes > Labridae > Cetoscarus > Cetoscarus ocellatus. The sequence goes on along the minus strand of JBAMNC010000948.1, from coordinate 1,349,524 downwards.
CTGAATCATTTCCCCCTTCCTTTTTTTTTTTGAGGAGCCGTCGACGTATATGGGGAACATAACGGCAAGTGGAAAAAAAGGGCAAAAGTGGAAAAGAGAGGTGAAGGAGTGAAGTGGTGCAGAGTGAAGAGAGGAGAAAAAAAAAGATGAAAAGTGAAGGATTTCCATTTTCCTCCTGCTAAGCCATGTTAGAGCAAAGCCTTACAACTGTGGAGCAGGAGCTAGAAAAAGGGTGGAGGAAGTAAAGGGAAAAGAAGGAGGGCGGGGAAGCTTTGGAGGGTGCTTGACACGAAAAGTAAGGTTAGTTTGAGGAGAGTAAAACCATTGTGGCTTCTGAGTTTGACCCTTTTTCTCGGCTTTGGTTTGTCACCCTTTAATCTTAATTTTGAAAGGAAGAAAACGGGGTGAAAAAGAGGGAGTTAGGGTGTGGGGGGAGACAGAAAACTCAGGCCACACACAGAGAATTTTAGGCTTAAGGGTGCATCAGTCAAGCCTGTCTGCATGTGGTCTGCTGTATGTGTCCAAGTTTATCCACAGCTCTGTTACAGCACCATTAGTCATGGCATCAGATGACGGGTTAAATCCTCTTTTTTTGTTTCTCTGGCTGCCTCAAAAGGGCCATACCTCCAATTTTTATTTTCTCACCTTACATCTGACATCTGACTTGGTGTTTAGTGTGTTGAGGAGTTCGTCTGGAGCCTGGGGAGGGGACACACATGCTGTCAGACAGACACTCATGCAGACATAGACACAGGGTTGCAGGGGATTCTTTGTCAGAATAGTTGCAGGGTGGTCCGGTCTGTGAGTTTTGGTATGTAGACTCATCTCTCTTCATGTGGTTTCGATGTGTGGACTCCAGTAACTTTGTGTGTGTCCTGGAACTTTTGATATGTCATCACATTAATACTTGAACACAGAGCAGGAAGCAGATGGATTCAGAATAATTCAATAACATCCAAGTTTATTTAGAGAAAATGACTGTCATGAAAAACTGTTCCTCTGGATGTCAGTGGATTTGCCAAATTACCAACAGTGTATGTTAATGTGAGTGGGCAGATTGTTTAAAACATCTTAAAGAACCAACAAATACCTTTACAACCATATAGACATAAGTACCACTGTTGTTAATAGACTATGATGCATTTAAATGAATAAATGAAGATTTATTGCAAATTGATTGATTATAGTCACAGACATACTTGGTGGTGTTGAGATCAGGATTCTGTGGAGGCCATACTATTACTTCCAGGGCTCTTTGTTCTTTTTTTATGCTGAAGAAAAAATCAATCATATTGGCTGTGCATTTTGGTGTTGTCTTGCTGCAAACTAAATTTGAGGCCAAATGTAATTAACAACAGGATTAATGAACTGCATTACACTACAGACATGATATTTAATGTTCAAATTGTTGAACTTTGTTGGGTTTTTTTTGCAAATATTCACTCACTTCAAATTCAATGGCTTAACTGTGTTCTAAAAAAGGAGTGGACAGGGGCAAATTGTTTCAAATTGTTTTTTGGAAATCATAGACGTCATGTCCTTTGGGTTAAAGAGGAAAAGTACCATCCACATTGTTATCAGTGAAGTTCAAAAGCTAGCATCCGTTATGGTATGAGGTTGTGTTAATGCCCATGGCATTGGTAATCTGCACATCTCTGAAGGCTTCATTAATGCTGAATGTTACATACAAGTTTTGGAGCAACATAAGCTGCCATTTGAGCAACGTCTTTTTTTCAGCAAGACAATGCCAAGTCATACTTTGTAGTAAAAGGGTACAGGTACTAGACTGGTCTGCCTGCAGTAAAGACCTGGCTCCCATTGAATATGTTTGGCATGTTATGAAGAGCAAAATACAACAATGGAGACCCCAGGATGCTGAGAAACTTAAGTTGTACATCAAGCGGGGATTGGAAAGAATTCCATAAAGCTTCAACAGTTCGTGCCCTCAGTCTTCAAAACGTAATTGTTGTTTTAAGGAAAGGGGGCATTATTTTTAATCTTTTTTTTAATTTTATTCTCATACTTTTTTTTTTTTTACTGCTTTTTTACATGTATTTTGTATTTGATCTGTTTTTATTTTTCTGTTGTTACAATGAGTAAATGACTGAATGCACAGCTGCTGTAACAATTGCAATTTCCTGTGAAGGATTAGTAAAATATCTATCTGTCTATAACACAATGGTACACATGCCCGTGTCATAGCTTTTTTGGAACATGTTGCATGCAAATTCAGTGAATATTTGCAAAAAAAAGTTTATCAGTTTGAACATTAAACATCTTGTCTCTCTGGTGTATTAATTGAATATAGGTCAACAAGGATTTGCAAGTCATATTCATTTTTTAGCTACTTTTTACACAACTACCCAACTTCATTGAAATTGGAGTTTGTCTGTAAAGATAACATATTTTTGGCTGATGTCAACAACAGTAAATAAAGGCCTTTTTAAAATGACTAAAGGTTCAGGTATGCAGAACATATTTAGAGTGTTGAGAGAGAAGTGCTTTTTGCAGAGACACAACTGCAGGCTGACTGCGAGTAATTTTGCCATGAGGGAGAACGCCCATACAAATAACCTCTGTCTATAAGCTGTCACTCAACCATTCATCACCACATGCATTTATTCCAGGGGATTAGAAATACTTACCTGTTGGTGGCCATGCTTATTTTCAACAAGAGCTGTTATAGGAATGGTATAGCTGCTATGTGTGTGTGTGCACTCAGGCTGATTTAAACTTCAGCTCTGAAAATGTCTTTGTGTGCTTTATCTCCCTCTCTTTATTAGATTTTAGATAATATAGATGACCTTGAAAAAGCCTCAAATCAGACATGTTTTTGTGGGCAAGACAAAGCTCCTGTACATTCTGTCCAAGCATCCCCTGAACTTTCCATAGGTTTCAATAGCACCCTGCCAAGATACTATCAGATTTTTAACGATATACTGTACACTATTTGCTCAAAATGTTGGAACTGTAATTTGCTGGCTCTTGCTGCTCTCTCCTTTGCACTCACAGAGAACATGCTGTTGTAAAGAAAACATGTCTTACTTTATATTGGTCCTCTTTAGTTTCCACCTCAGCCTGACATCGCAGTGATTTGTGAATCTGCAGGAAATACTTTTAAACTGGCACACACACTGATGGGAGCATTTTCTACCACTGCAGATTGTGTTCAATACGTTATTGTAAGGAGAATAAAAGTTTCCACAGTGATGTTAGTCTGCTGTTTTAAATACTGAAGGGTATTAGTTTGGCAATGAGCTCAAGTGAACTGTATTATAGAGGGGTGTGTGTATGAGTGTGTTGTGCCATTTTGGTATAAACCCATGCATCAGTATCAGTCCTTGCTATGCTACTGATATAGAATGGCCCACTCATACTGCCTAAATTTGGACTTTCACATGCAACGATATGATACTTAGGCTGGCTGGCTTGTCCAAACATTATGTAGTCTGCCATGATCTATATATTTTTGCATCACCATCATCTTTTCTGTATGCTTTCTGACAATCACTGACAACAGCTTTTTATTTCTTAATTTGCCACTGTATCACCTTGTTTGTAAAATTTCCTCTGGTCCTAGTCTTTTATCCCTTCTGCTTCATTCCTTGGCTTGACATGTATTGTTTTACATGTTTATTCTATTACACTCTGTTCTGTTTATTTACTGATTCCTTGCTTTTGGGTTCATTCATCGTGAGTCCTTCTAGTCCCTTTTTATGTTGCGGGTGTCTTGCATTGACACTCTATGTTGTATTGCCTGCTTATTGTAGGGTTCTTCAGGATAAAATTTAGATTTTAGTGTTCTTGATTTGTGCCCTTTGTGTTGGAGTGGTTGTGCACTGTTCTTATGTCTATTTCTGTTTGTTGTCAAAGTATTTTGAAGACCTTTGTTTTTGAAATTGCTCTATAACTAAAGTAATTAACATTACTATTACTGTCATCACTGTAATATATATTATATATATAAATAAAATAATTTCTATAACAATCTTCTAATGCTAGCATATTTTCAATTGTTAGCAAATAGTAAGTAACAGGTTGTCATTGTAAAACTCTTATTCACATTATTTATAGACTAAAAGTAACTCAAATAACCAGTGAATGGTGTTGTAGCTCAGTATTTTGCCTCGTTGCATGTAGCATCTTGCTGTGACAAAAAGCCTCAGACTGAGAGCCAGCAACACATTTGATGGCTTTCACTACATGCTGCTTACTTGATGGGCCTCCTGGTGGGCCGTAAACTCATCCTTCTGCTCAGCGCTGTGGAGAGGTTGACAGTCTTACCTGCCAAGTATGTGTTTTACCAGGTTATTTTTTTATGCCACACAGTCAATTTTACAATTTGATGCACAACCCAGTGCAAACAAGCCTGAGATATACATCAATAGAGTCATAACTCGGGGGAAAAACCCTAAGAAGGGCAGATAGTTAGTCATGTCTGGCAAATTGTTTGTGGATTCCTGCACCACTCTATTTTGTTTTGAGATAGCAGAAGTTTCTAAAAGCAACTCAAAACCTCAAACCCCTGGCTACACTGAGGAGTTACTATTTGTTAAGGCATAAAATACATTGTGATGGAAAACAATCCTGGTACTTAGACCAAATAGAGCACAGCCTTGTTGAGTCAATACCGCAAAATGGAAAAGAGCCATATGGAATTATAAAAGAAAGCCAATAGGATTGACAACTTTTGAAGCCATCCAAGTGGTCATTTGAGGAATTACAGTTTCTGGAATACCAGACTTTGGTAATTTTGTGGGGAACTCTGTGTAGAAAGTGTCTTATTTGTTTTTCTCTTTGTTGTCCCTTTGTTCAAAACTGATGGGACAGTTACAACTTTTAATCTGTAGAGTTTTTCTGTTGCTTTGAGCATTTTCACATGTAATAAAAATAACCACGGTCAAGTTATTCAAAAATGGTGGTCATGTGTTCTGAACACTGTGCCTGAATGCATTACGTGCAGAAAGATAATACAGAAGTTCCTGTTCATGCTGCTCAGGCTACACCTTCTGTGTAGACAGGGTGTGAGATAAGAGGCTGTAAAGAAATAAAGTCACTGTGATCACAGACATAATGTGTATGCATGGGACAGCATGTTCACATGTTATTTGACACTGAATTCAACCACAGGCATGGCACATTGATGATTTAAGATATTCAAAACATGAAAACATGACTTCATCTTTCATAACCATGGTGGTCAAACAAAATAACATTTTATAAAAATTTCACACCTTCTGATTTAAAATTTGATTGTATAATGAATCTTAAAACATCCCAGAAAGCGTTACTGGAATTTCATGTATTCTCATAAGCCAAAGACAATGGGGCCGTGGAGATCTTTTTTTCTCATAACACAGTGAGAGAAAGTACCCATTTCAATTTTATTAAAGTGTAGAGATGAGGCCAAGTTTTCTTAGAACTCATACTTAAACAATATGTAACCTTCCCCTTTTTCCAAGTTTTAACCCCAAATCATGCCTGGAGGAAGGTTTTTGACTCTGTATAAACCAGCTATAAACAGCCTTTTTCACAATGATCATTTTAGATAGTGTGTCTCTTTTTTTTAAGCCTTTTGAACATTGTCTCCCCCTTTCTGACGTGTGCTGACATGAGTGCTTCTACGGATGTGGATGGAGATCTATGGGTCACAATATTTGGTAAAGGGGAAGCATCACTGTAATGATGTATTCTGATGTCACAGATTATGTTTTCAGACATTAGATGACCAAACATGCAATACATAACTCAGTACAACAAATATTTTAATTTATAGTGTTGTATGTAAAAATAAATAAGACAAATAGGGCCCTTTTATAGACTTGGAACAAAGTATTTTATGTGCAGTGCGGATGTCTTTCCTATTTAATACCCGATGCACTTGTCATTTTTATGCCAAGCTTATACATGGTTTAAATTGCAAATGAACATGTTTGCGCCCATTTGTGTAAAGTTGAGAAGTGGTCAGGCACAAAGCATGTGTGTTTCTAACTTGAGAAGGGAGAAAATGACTGCACCTTAAACAACCTAAATCCTGGTGTAATGTTTAAAACCTGGACAAAAACCTGTGGCCCAGTTTGATTCTAATATGCAGAGGGCATATTAGGATCATACATGCATCCATACGATCAAAACACACTCACTGAGCTTGTTCCACTTACACAGGATGCACAGTAGCACATCTTTTCCATAGTTGAATATCACAGAATTTACCAATAAATTCAACTTTAGTTTATAACGTCTGTCCTCAAGTGTCTTTGTCTGTGCACTCCCCAGATTGCACAGTACACCCAGAAAAACAAGCAGAAAACACACAAAGTCTTGCATTCAGCAGGGAGCTTGTTTTATACTGATATTTCACACACAATGATAAGTGCTGTAAAAACTGTACATACAAGCATTAATACAGGCTGTGCAGTGTGTTTACACATGCAACAGAGAATGGAGCCAAGGATCCAGCTGATAAAACTAGTGAATGAATGTCTACAGCCTACTTTTATTTGATGTTGTGCAAGGGGAGCATTAGTAAACATAAATCTCTGATATTTTTCTGTTTTAAATGTCACAGTTGAAAGGAGGGGTATTGAATGATTCTACCAGAATTTGAACCAAACACCAAAATCTGCTGTTTGCATAACAAAACAATGGCCAGCAAGCACACACTGATTTAAAGGGAATGAGAGCTGACGTTCATTGGTTTGATTTGTATTACTCTGAACACATGTTTGTACTATAATCACATAATCCATTCTCTTTGCACTCTGCACCTGGCTTTGCACCAGCATTGCAAAACAACTCTGCACCATGTGCCTTTGGATCTAATGTGTTTAACGCTACAGTGGCCATATGATCCAAAATCCTGATCATAGCTGGCTAAATGGGTTGGATTTTGGCTCCAGTGGTCTAAGTGTGATTATTTTGATTACACTGAGGCTTAACATGATAACTAGAAGTGCTCGAGAGCAAAAACTCTCCCTAGGCATTGCTTACATTCATACCCGAGTATTTACGGGGGATTAGGAAAACTGCCTTTTCACACAATGTTTATAAATTCTTTAAACAATTCCTGGATCCTCATCCTTATTTGGACCACAATCAAAATCTAATTACTTCTCCCCTGTGCCATGACCAACACTCCCTGAAAGTTTGATTAAATTTCATTTTGAACTTATTGAGTTATTAGTGAAAAAGTGGAAATCCTTTAAAGGAATAGTTCTGTATTTTTGAAGTAGAGCTTTATGAGGTACTTGACAATAGTCAATGAAATGGCTGAAAGGGCTCCCAGCAGCGTAGTACTTTTAAGGAAAGACTACCGGAATGGTACAGTGCAGTTGGTGGGTGCAGTCTTTTTGTGTAACTGTGTGAGTTTGTATATGTAATGAGCCTGGAAACTATGTTGTTTCAAAAGCATGATTGGCATCAATTTTAAGAGCACTTAATTTTCCCCCCAGGAAGTCTCTTTGTTTGACAATATTGATGATGCAACAAAAGGACATGTGTTCTTCTGCCTGTGCGCAATGATAATGCTGATCTGCTGTTTTGTTCTATGGACTCAGGAAGACAAAACAACAGCAGAGAAAACTAATACTCAACCAAATCTGAGGTTCCTTTTATTGTGGATGCACAGGGTTACCTTTATGAGAAGGAGTATACAGAGGAAGAAACTCTTCAGAATGAGATTCAAGGTGCACAGGCCGAATAACACATATCCATTTACTGCACTGTAAAATAGTGCCAAACACAGAGACTTCCTGGAAGAAAAATAAAGTACTCTGAATTTTTCTTGCCCTGAAATATCCCTGTAATATTAACAAATCCTTTTCAAAACTCCTGGATCAGCATCCATTTTCTGATCACCACCAAAATGCAATCACTTTTTCCTTGTGCCATGATCAACATTTCCTGAAAATATCATCAAAATCTGTTGAGAACTTCTTGAGTGATCTTGCTCACAGACAGACAAACGTGAACAAATACATATAATATACAGGGATATTACATATACAAAACCCAAAACCAGTGAAGTTGGCACGTTATGTAAATCGTAAATAAAAACAGAATACAATGATTTGCAAATCCCTTTCAACCTATATTCAATTGAATACACAGCAAAGACAAGATACTAAACGTTCGAACTGGTAAACTGTGTTATTTTTTGCAAATATTAGCTCATTTTGAATTTGATGCCTGCAACATGTTTCAAACAAGCTGGCACAAGTGGCAAAAAAGACTGAGAAAGTTGAGGAATGCTCATCAAACACTTATTTGGAACATCCCACAGGTGAACAGGCTAATTGAGAACAGGTGGGTGCCATGATTGGGTATAAAAGCAGCTTCCCTGAAATGGTCAGTCATTCACAAACAAGGATGGGGCGAGGGTCACCACTTTGTGAACAAATGCGTGAGCAAATTGTCCAACAGTTTAAGAAAAACATTTCTCAACGAGCTATTGCAAGGAATTTAGGGATTTCATCATCTACGGTCCGTAATATCATCAAAAGGTTCAGAGAATCTGGAGAAATTACTGCACGTATGCGGCAAGGCCGAAAACCAACATTGAATGCCCGTGACCTTCGATCCCTCAGGCGGTACTGTGTCAAAAACTGGCATCACTGTGTAAAGGCTCAGGAACACTTCAGAAAACCACTGTCAGTAACTACAGTTCGTCGCTACATCTGTAAGTGCAAGTTAAAACTCTACTATGCAAAGCGAAAGCCATTTATCAACAACACCCAGAAACGCCGCCGGCTTCGCTGGGCCCGAGCTCATCTAAGATGGACTGATGCAAAGTGGAAAAGTGTTCTGTGGTCTGACGAGTCCACATTTCAAATTGTTTTTGGAAAGTGTGGTCGTTGTGTCCTCCGGACCAAAGAGGAAAAGAACCAGCCGGACTGTTATAGGCGCAAAGTTCAAAAGCCAGCATCTGTGATGGTATGGGGGTGTATTAGTGCCCAAGGCATGGGTAACTTACTCATCTGTGAAGGCACCATTAATGCTGAAAGGTACATACAGGTTTTGGAGCAACATATGTTGCCATCCAAGCAACGTCTTTTTCGTGGACGCCCCTGCTTATTTCAGCAAGACAATGCCAAGCCACATTCTGCACGTGTTACAACAGCGTGGCTTCGTAGTAAAAGAGTGCGGGTACTAGACTGGTCTGGCTGTAGTCCAGACCTGTCCCCCATAGAAAATGTGTGGCGCATTATGAAGCGTAAAATACAACAACGGAGACCCCGGACTGTTGAACAACTTAAGCTGTACATCAAGCAAGAATGGGAAAGAATTCCACCCGAAAAGCTTCAAAAATTGGTCTCCTCAGTTCCCAAACGTTTACTGAGTGTTGTTAAAAGGAAAGGCGATGTAACACAGTGGTAAAAATGTCCCTGTGCCAACTTTTTTGCAATGTGTTGCTGCCATTAAATTCTAAGTTGATGATTATTTGCAAAAGAAAATAAAGTTTCTCAGCTTGAACATTAAATATCTTGTCTTTGCAGTGTATTCAATTGAATATAAGTTGAAATGGATTTGCAAATCATTGTATTCTGTTTTTATTTACGATTTACACAACGTGCCAACTTCATTGGTTTTGGGTTTTGTAATCCTCTCCTTCTGCAGAGGCCAAAATGCAATTATCTGCCAGATTACATGTTATAAGGATTATTGATAGAAATGACCTTTAAAAACAAACAAAAAATATTTCTCTCTAAGAGGGACCAGTGTAACCTGAGGGTTATTTTTTTCTGCTCCTGCAGTCAAATATTTTGGAAGACAAACTGTGTTCCTAAAAAAAAAAGACCTTCTTTCTTTTATGCATAAATATGCATTCGAAAGTGTGTTTCAGTATTCAGTCTCATTTCAGTGCTTCCCAGTACCTGAACAGATGGCACTTTGTCAGATTCTTGATGTAAATCATTGATTTGAATCACCTAAAGCAGCATGGAAATAACTCCAGAATTGATTTGTGCCCTGACTATATAGCGGTTATCATGTTCCAGCAGCTCATTCATGGTATGGAACATCATGTCTGACATACTGTACTCAATGTACAGTTCACATGAGGTAGCTGGACCTGGTTTTGATAAATGTGGGAAAAGGGGAAGTGTCTGGGCTCTAAGTTATCTTATCTGTGTACTGTCCAAGCCACTGACTGGGCTGCGTCCTGGGAGTGACAAGCACAGTTGGGTGTGTTGTAGCTGGCAGCCGCTCCGGGCCGCTCTCTCTCTCCGTACACCAGAGCGATACAGGGCAGAGGGTTGAGCCAGCTTTTTCCCTGGATGTTCCAGGGAACTATATGTTGATATGTACAAAACTGTCTGGGGAGAGAAAAAATGTTGTAAAGGAAAGTGAAGGGCAAATGTACTCAGTCTCTAATCTGGTATTTGGCTGAGCAGCAAACCAAAGACATTTAACAACTACAGGCAGGAGAGATTTAATGAAATCCTCACAATGACAAATGGGTCAATTTGGCTGAGATAAGCCTTGCACATTTTGTTCCTTACAGAGTTATCCTTAATCTGGAAAAAAGTGCACATTTTCTTGCCAAACAGCCCAAAATGAAATAGTGAAAAAAGCTCCCATTGACAAAAACACTTCGTCCTGTCAGATTCTCTTTATTGAAGAAACAGTGATTAATGACTCTGTCCAGAATGTCTCTTTCCCTCCAGAATTAGTGTCATGCATCTTGGAAGTGGAAGCCTCCACTTTCTGCTGTTGCAAAGCCAACATTCTCACTTTTTCTGAAACTTTTCAACTTTGAACTTTGGATAGAACAAGCTGATTGATTGACTGGTGGACTCGGGCCAGTGTGTCCTCATTTGAACTGCCTGAATCAGAGAGACCTCGACTGTGGTTAGAGATCATCTCAGCTCACTCAAAAAAACCACAGCAGGTGGCCTGTGTTTGGGCCGTACATGAGCTGAGTATCAAGTTACTTCCTTATACACATGTTATCAATTAGTATAGATCCTCAGTTTGGTGGAGCCAATTGCTCATAGCTCTCTGTTTTCTCTTTTCCAAGCCCTACAATTTGAAGACAGTAGAAATGTAGTAAACAACAGGACAAGGCCATGTGAAGATTTAAGTTGTTGAAGCTTTCTTGGTTGCATCAAATAATTCAAAGCAATTGTGAGGATAATCTGGACATCAGGGGGCTCTAAAGTTGAGGAGTCCAGCGGTGCAGTCAGCACAGTTAGGTTAAGCAATAGTCAGGACATGACTGGGCAATTCAACTGGAGCAGTGTCTTCTCATTGCTTTCTGTCACATGACCAGTGACCAGCATGGAGCATCTTAGAGCAAAAAGACAGTCAGCTAGCATTGATGGCACAAGCTTTTATTTTATCATCTCTGCAGGACCACGTTTATGTCCCATGAAAATCAAAGGATTTTAAAGGATAAGTTCGGTTTTTTGACACCTGGACCTTATTTTTAGGATTAAATACGCTCGTAGACTCACCCAGACAATTTTGGCGGAGCTCGAAGCCGTTTTCGAGCAATTTAGATCCATCCGACGGCGTTTTACTCTCATGCCATAGTAGCAGACGGGGCCAGAAATCGAGGCCCCTAAATTAGACATTATCTGCTGCGAAACTCGCACATTTCAGCTACATTTTATAAATGAATGGCCAGTGTTATCACCATGTCAGCTCAACTTTGTTGTTATGGTCATCCGGGGCTTTACAAGGATGGGTAACTTTTGGTGACGTCATAGACAAGAACATGAGTAGAGCCGCTGTTGTTGCTAGGCTACACGGCTACACGGCTATTTTTGTGCAACATGGCGGAATATTTATCTGATGTAGAAGTGTCTGAGGATGACTTAGAGTATAATGGATGCCTGTATCGTTTTGAGCCAGAATATACCGATGAGGAGCTATTTGAAAGGAGAATGCAGAGGGAAAGAGTCGAACAGCTGGCCAGAGAACAAGCAACCACTGCACGTCCACGAATGGGGGCTAACTGGTAGTGTTGTTGTGGGCATTGCACGGCAAACACAACAGAGGAGGAGTGCCTTTGCTGCTCAGAGTGGGACTTGAGACCAGAGGAAACACGTATTGATGCCCCCCAAAATACGATTTCTGGCCCCGTCTGCTACTTTGGCATGAGAAAAAACGCTGTTGGATAGATCTAAATTGCTCGAAAACGGCTCCAAGCTCTGCCAAAATTGTCTGAGTGAGTCTACGAGCGTATTTAATCCTAAAAATAAGGTCCAGGTGTCAAAAAAAACGAACTTATCCTTTAATTTGAAACTATAAGTTTTAGGCAATTTGGACCCTTGTACAGCAACCTTTTCCTTACAGTGTAACATGAAACTGGTAGAGGATATATTTTGACATTTGTTAAATTGCGATGAATGCTAAAGTATGTTCACAAATGATGTTCAAAAAACCTACCAGTTTCTACATGAGTATCCCCGATCCACCATCATTTACCCTCATCTGAGATGCTCTGTCGTAGCTCCTGTCACATTAAAAGGATAGTTCTGGTTTTGAAATGGGTTCCCTTGAGGCCTATAGTACTAGTAAATATGACTGCTACAAAGAACCAGGCCAGCTTCAATCCTGAAGGGAAATAGTTGGATAGTGACAATTGGAAATTGCATAACAGTCAATGGTGCCACTAAGAACCTCGTAATTTCCCCACTTTTAGGTTTAAACAAAACAAAACAAAAAACAAACAACAACAACAAAAAATAGTTCATCTAGATGCTACAGTAAGATCCTTTACAACATTTAACCCTAAGGGTTGTTTCACCCTGGATGCATTTTACTTACGCGATGCAGCTGCGCATGCATGTTTTAATTTTGGCAAACATGTTATCAATACTGAGCCTTTCAGACTGCCAGCATGAGCTGCACGTCTCACGCATGTCTCCCTTGATGAAAGTTATGGGGATATAGGGCTCACCTATTTTTTCTGCCAGCTTTGTGCACGTCTGGGCACAAAGCTGGACAGAAAATTAAAAATAGAGAGCCATACTAGGTAAATCCAGCAGATATGTATGCCCACTGTAGTAGAATACATCACAGACAATACATGAACGTATCAGTCCTGTCTGTGCCTCTTGAAAGCCATTTTTACAATGCATTTGTGCAAATATATCATGCTGATGTTTCGTAGTCACTGTGCATTGAGAGATTCACATCAGTCCTGCCATATCATTAAATTTGTGTCCTGATGGCAAACCAAAGTGGATGGGTATCAGTGGGACGTGCACCAGGGGAGCTTCACCATCAAAGAACACAATAAGTGATTGTGGCAGAAAATGTTATCAAAACAAGAAAAGTGGATGAGCTGCCTGAAGTGCCTTTTCTTGTGGTGCAGATTCTGCAGACTAAGCAAAATTCTCACAAGTTTGACATCTTGTTTTTGCTCACTGCAGCTTAGCAAAAATGAACAAGATTTGGTTTGCTCACCTTGTCTCTTATTTCCTGGGTGTTGGTGGCGTAAGTAACACCTCATATGACATCATGTACTGAATCACTTCTTTCCTGCCTTGCTGGCTCAACCAGTTCAGAGTAGTCCCTTCTTTTGTAGTCTCGGCTGTGATACTACCTTTGAAGAAGGAACAAAGAGGGGATCAACAAGCATTTCAGGTGCATAAATATCATATAGAGTCAGAGCTGGCACGCACGTTAGCAACAGGCATCCAGTATGATACCACCAATGACTGATCTGTTTAGGCTGTGCAGGCAGAGTCCTTTGAAAGCTGTCTTCAAAGCATGCCAATCCTGAATTGAGACACAGCTACAGTAGTCCATCAGGCTAGTGAAAAAAGGTGAAGGCGCTATCTATTCTTGGATATTATGATTGTATCAAATATGAGAATGTGCATCATTTAATGATTCTACATAGGACTACTGCGTCTTCTACAAAGACCTACAATATGAGAACAAGGTATGGAAACAAGGTACAATGGAAACAGACCAGAGGCTACTCCAAAGTCACCTTAATGAGTCAGATGACTCTAGGATTGTAAACATGAAGGTGTGACTCCTGACTTGTCCTGCCTGATCATTGGCTAGAATCCAAAACATTACATTCATGGTGATAAAGCCACTACAGTGAATTTGGATTTTCTTCATTTTCAGAAACCCCTACCCTCAAGGTCCATATTCCTTAATGCAAAATTGTAGTATTTACCATCAAAGAAACCCATTTCTAATGTTTGACTAGCATGAGTGCTTTCATGCTAGGAAGAGGGCAAGGATGCAGGTGTGAGGCAGCCAGATGATTTTCTGAGAAGTGAAACCCCCGCAAATGACAGGACCCTTTTGAGAGTGGAAAGAGTTGTGATCCCGAAAATCATCTGTCACATAGTCATGTTCCAGAAAAGAAAAGTCTGAGATTGATCCTATGTGAAACACTTGAACAAACATTGAATCTGTTCTCCTTAATGTTGAGGCTGTTCATTCCTCGAAAAGGGTTGCCTCGAGGGAAGATTCTCTTCCAGTCAGTTTCCACTTAGAGGAAACCAAAAGACATCCTGACTTGACTGGATACCTAGGGACTGTATAATTTCAGATGGTGAATATGCGGAGACACATGCAAAAGTAATTTGTTTGATTAAAGGTCAACTGTACTGAAAGGCTGAAAAGTTTGATCTGGCGTTACCTCACTTTGGCTACATTCACTCATGGTTTGTTTTTATTGAAAATATGAATGGATATTCATTGTGTCTTTAAAAGAAGAAATTAACTTTGGACAACAAAGTAAAGGTCTAACTCAGCTTTTGACAAATGACTAGTGTTGGGGAGCTTTAGTTGTAGACTTATTCTTTGAGGTTACTACCCTAAACCTTTCAGCTTCTTGTTCCTTTGGTAATAAAAATGGCCCACAGCCAACAGTATGTCTGTTTTTAATAGTGTGGACACTATTGTCAACCTTCAGATTTTATGTCCAATGATCCAACTCTGCAGCCTAATATCAGAATAACAGATGTGATGTTATGCTGAAGTGTAATTGTGCACTGGCAGTTCAGTAAACTTTGGCAGGGATGAAGTCCATGTGTAGAGAAAAAGTGGTGAAACACATCATCTTGATTGTAACACAGGATCACATTGGTGCCCTGCTGACAACTATTAAAACCAAAAGAGCCTATTTGATCTTTTAGGCCAAGTTTTATATAGCCTAAAGTGCATTTAACATACAGTATCCCCTTCACATGATAGAGTACTTACATTCACAAGCCTCTCCTTACAGCACCAGTAGCTGCTTGAAATAGCTTGTCCCTCTAACTCCACTAAATAGACCTACCAGAGATGCGTCCTACCATTGTTTTGTCAGCAGTTTAAACCTTGGCTCTGGCTGGCAAGCCCAGTGTAGAGCAAAGACTGCAGAATGACTGCAGAATGACTGCAGAGTCATTGACAACATCGCACCAAACAGTGCTGAACTGATCAATCACCACAGAGTAGACTGGTAAACCAGTCAGATTGGACTAAGCCCACATGGGGAAGGAAGCCTTAAAAGGGCAGGAGCTCTAACAGAGCATCTCAGACAGACTGAGAATACAGCTGGATCAGATCGACTCAACATGTGGAAACTAGAAGGCTTTTTAAGCATTAGTGATTGTGAACATGCTCCAGAGGTCATCAAAAATGAATATTTGAACCTATAAGGCAAAATATGGGCACTCTAAATAATCTCCATTAACAGGTAACTGATTAAAAAGTGAAGCTTACAAATGAGTTGCCAGATTGCTTCTCTGCTGCAGCTCCATAATGACACCTTCAGTAGTCATGCTGTAAACACTGCATTTTAAGTTTCAAAATAGCCCTGTTCTGTCCATGATACACGCTAGCTAAAATTGAACCTCTATCTAAACCTCTCTCTAAAGTATGCCCTTTTTCAAACCTTTAAGGTCATAATATGCAAAATACCATTTTGATGCATTATTATACAAAAATACGTGTCCATGGCATGTCTCCAAACCCCCTCAACATGAGAAAAGTCACTAGGCTCCCTCACATGTGCTCAAACAGCCAGTTTGAACATTTTCCTGTCATCAGGGGATATGCCACTTCCTCTAGATGGGAGACACTCCTTGAGCCAGGTGTTTGCTCAGTCAACAGCTTGCTCAAGGAGTGAGAAAAATGTGTAGGCTATCTGTGTGGCCACAGTAAACATTAGAACACAGTGCTTGATGCCGAATCCTCTTTCTGAGGAGGGCATAGTCATATACAGCATGTGAGGTTTTACACTAAGACAGCCTACTCTGGGGGTGACAGAAATAGAGGGGCTAATAGAGGGACGTTGGTGACTCAGTCTGATAGTGCACTCTATCAGTAATCAGAAGGTTGCAGGTTCAAGCCCAGTTCCGGCTGTCACATACCAATGTGTCCTTGGGCAAGACACTTAACTCCAAGTTGCTTCGACTGCTGCGTCAGTGGGGTGTAAATGGGTATGAAAGGGTGTGGATGTGTTAGCTAAAGCTGATGGACGACTTAGAATGCAACACTGAGCCATCAGTGGTTGACTGTGAGTGAACAGATGAGAGGTAGATGTAACCAGCAGTGTAAAAGTGCTTTGAATTGTAAAAAGACTAGAAAAGCTATAAAAGCTCAAGTCCATTTAAAGCATGCCAAAATCTAATGTGTGACCATTTGTGGCTAGAATCTTAAAACATATGTTCTTTAGACATCTTGGACCAGTTTAAATGGATGCATTTAAGTAGAATGTATGATCTTTCAGGAGGAGAAAGGAGAGGGGTTCCAACATTTATGTAACACTACAAAAATACTGCCGGTTAAACACACTGGCCTTACCTTTTCACATGCTCTTCCAATCACTAGGCCAATCATTATTACTCAACTTCTAGTTACTGGTATTCCAGGAGTGAGAGAAATCCTGTAAATCAGTCTTCAACAGGAGCATTATCAGGGAGAACAAATCCATTTTGTTGGTTATAAAGGCCTGACAAACTGGGTCATAAATCTCAAGCTTGTTAAAACCCTCTTGCAATGCTGTACAACAGGATATTACCTCTAAGTCATTGGAAAGCAACCTGAAAAGATCTAAAATCTATAATAAACTAGAGAACACTATAATAAACTCCTTAAATCCACATTCTGTGATATTTTGTGAGCTTTACTCTGCTTACTGTGTCTTAAACAAAAACTGTTTTTCTGTGGCTCCATTTACTAAACTATACTTAGCCTAAACCATGAAGTTTTTATAAGAACAAACCAATCTGTCAAACCAGTAACATGTACAACCTAATTTAATTGCAGTGTAACCAGGTACACACTTAAGTTCACACTGTAAACACACTTTACTTGGTATGAGCCATTATTAAAATATTACAGCTGAATAATTTTGTCAGTGATAAATATAATTTAATATATTGAAATTGAAACATAGAATAAACATCAACACAAAAGTGGAAGTATTTGCTGGTCTTGTACCTGGGGTCGCCAAACTTCATGCTTGAAAATAAAGTTAGCCCTGCTCCACCCTGAGCAACAACCAGCACTGATGTAAGGGTGTCAGCGGAAGTACATCATAACCAAGCAACCCACAAAGGCATTTAGACCATAACTTAATTTTGAAATCCTTTTTTTTTTTTATAACAAAAACATGAGAAATAACATGCATTATATAACTGATATTTAAAAAACTGAATGAGACTGAATGGGAAGCAGAGAAATGTTTAAATTTCACTTATGACAAAATGCCAATCAAATCAAATCAAATTAATAAAATAATAATTCATCATTTTATCAAAACTCTATATAGTAGACAATATGGCTGTAAGCAGTCGTGCCTCAATGCAGAGTATTTTCATTTAACTTATACATCTGATTGGGGGGATCTTTGAAGAGGGAATGGCTTTCCCTCTTTTCCTCGTTGTATTACCTTTTTTTCAGGCAGACTTTTTTATCACTCCTTGCAGCATTGAGTTAGTGTGTGTCCCTCAAAATGCTACAGTATAACTCCAAACAGGACTGCTCAATGTTAAATGTGATCACTCCTCGTGAGTTTCAAGGAGCACCTGTTCCTGCTCTCCCTCCATTTGCTGGCCATCCTAAAAAAATCTCTCTCCACGTAACCAGTGGATGCTGGAATGCTCAAGACGTGGCTAACACTGGACAGCAGGTTTGGCAGGTCAGTTACTCTGAAGATGGCCATTCCCCTGGCTGTCACGCCTTTGCACTCCATTTATCTTCATCTTAATGCGTAAAAAACCCCAACAAAAATAGAGAGTATTTTTGCAAAGCCAATCAATTAACTTTAAAGTTATAAGTTTTGTATCATGACATGATATGATATTTTAAATTAGTCTTTAGATACTCATCACTTGAAGGATCCCAAAAAAGATGTTTATTAGAGTTGGTTATAAATTGGAATCAAGAGCTCATTTATGTCTAAAAGTCGAGAAAATACGTAAACAATTAAGTTTGAGCAATGTAACATAATATGTTAAAGTGTATATTATACAGCATATGATACTTTTATTTTCTATTTATCTGGTTAAAAACAGTATGCTTCTGCAAAATTTTGCCCCACAGACTGTAGAAAATGCATTTTCACTATTATCTTTTATATCTAGTTTCATATTAGAGCAATGCTGTAATCTCACTGATATTAATAAAATTTGGGTTATATTTTATATGCACAATAATGTTTAACTTTTTGACTGCCACTCCAGTTACTCTTTTTCTCAACAAAGAAAAGTGTACTCAGACTTCTCAGTACTTTGAGTACATGTAAAGTGATGATTAATGGTCTTTGTGGAAGCTTAAAGATATAGACCTACTTTAAACAATTTATTTTTGCAGAGTTCAAAACAAAATTGTTGTAACATTATGAGGATAATAAGCATGAAGGGACAGCATAATTACTTTAACTATGAAAAAACAACATTAAAAATCAAATATATTAATAAATAAGGATAAACAAATGCTCGGATTCTAGATCCAAGAGACAACAACCGTCCTCTTGTGGATGGCTTGAAGCAGCAGTATTCCTCCGTTAGTAGAACAAAATGGGCACCCAGCAGCCTTGAGACATTTTCTCTGAGTTTGTTTGTTTTAACCACCGCACTGACCAGCTGTGACTTTTTGTGAGCGTTCCCATAGAATCAGACTTTATCTACAGTATATCAAGATACTCATTTAATTCATTCTGTTTTTTCCCTCTTGCATCACTATCGTTGTTCAAGGAGGACATGTCAAAGAGGGATTCTTCTACAGATCCAACAATTTCTCATTTTCCACAGTTCCCAATAGCTTCGAAAATGTGTCCGCTACTTCAAAATTGCAGGAAAAACTTGTCAGTTGTGAGGCCAGCATAAGTCTACCTTGTGGTGAAGTAAATCTTTTGTGACCTTATCTTGGAACAATATACCAGCGTTCAATGTGAAAAGTTGATGGTGACTGTGACGGCTCTGCCATTGTGGTTGTTATCTCAAATATTTTATAATGTTACCATAACAGAAATTGGAGAAAAATAGTTTACTTTAGTGCAACAAAGAAGCAGAATGACTCACTCACTTTGAATAACAGTTCAAGAAGAACTCCTGAAGATAAATGAGGCACAGGAACACTTTATCCCCTAATTATTTTGAATCACTTCTCTGATATATACGAGATGCGCTGGCCAAGCCCAATACAGGCGTATATAACAGTCACACAAGCCGTATTTTATTGCCATTAAATCCAGATGTTTGGTCATGGGAGCATTTGAGGTAACAGGTACTGACGAGCCTGCAGTCTCGTCATTGCACCTTAAATCCCATAGCTCCTGACCTTGGTCCTGATACAGCTCATTAAACTGTGATTATACTGCTCCTGAGGGTTTGGGCCCAGAACCAACTCATTACAAGGCAACAGAAAACAGAGCAGTAATAAAGGCTCAAATCATAGTCATCTGCTACGCTAGTTAATTTGAAAACAAAGAGATTCACATTTAATTTCAAGAAATGTGTGCTCATGTTCTATGTTAGAAAACATTTAATATGAAGCCAAGGCTTTACCTCAGAGGAGGAACTGACAAAAGCATGAGCCAAAGCTGCTACAGGCGACTGGCATTAAAATTAGCAGTTGGCTGACCCCATGCATCCTCTAAAACACACTGCTTCCCAACTAATAGTGTCAACCTCTCACCTTGCAGACTATTAAGACAGATCTTGACAGAACTGAAACATCTGTATGGATGAAGTTTCATTTTATTTATCCAATCCAGACAGAAGCAAGAAGAGAGGAAGTGAAAGGTTTGAGGACTTCTACCATTCTACCATTATTTACTATCTATTGTAAAGCACTTTGGTTCACCGAAAGGGTTGTTGTAAAGGGCTGTATAAATAAAGAACATTTACATTTACATTGGGATATCGCAGCTTGGCTAAACTATGGCTACAAAGGTGTTCAAACTAATAACTAATAAAATTGTTAGTGATGTTAAAGGGACAGTTCAGTTTTTTTTGAAGTGGGGTTGTATGAGCTCCATATGGCCACTAAGTACCTTAGATGCAGTAAAAAGTTCTCCTCTCCCTCAGTAAGCCACTGTCTGTAAGAGTCTGTTACGCAGAACTAGCCGCAAACAGGGAAGTATTGTACCAAATACAAAGGGTATTTTCTCCACTTACAAGAACTCCCATTAAAAAAATACCACAGTTTAAGAGTATGCTACCTAGAAATTTTTTGAGTGCATTAACTTTTCGGGAAAAGTTTATCTGGAAGTAACTGACTCACGTCACGTATTCCTCCGCGCGAGCCGCTAAATCACTCCGCCTCCCTCTCAGCTGTTCGAGTCAACAAGCTAGCAACTTCAGACGCTGATTGTAGCCTCCTGTAACTTTTATCAAGTATTGTAATTCTTTTGTTCTGACTCTTAGCTTTGTGAGGAAGAGACAATGTAAGAAATTAAAAATGAGCGATTATGCCAGCGACGTTAAAGTTCCATTCACTTTGGAGCCAAGAGGATATCTGTATGAACCGGAGTTCACAGAAGAAGAGCTGGTGCAGATGGAAACCGTCACACCGTCTGTGTCACTCATCAAACAGATTTTTCTGCTCTTCTGACTCCCAGAGTTTTGTGGACAAATTTTATTATTTATCCCAAAGATAAACTTGAAAAGCGTCTCAAACCTGAAGGACCTCATGACAATTTATAATCAAAGTAAGTAATAATGATCCGTCAGAGACAAACAAGCAGAGTAGAGGAGGCTGTTAACCATAACATTGCAGACTACTTGTGTGTGAGTCTCTCTCTCTCACACACACACAACCATTGCTGTTGTGTATTAGCACTGTGAGGCTTGCGGCAGCGCTGCGCGGAGGAATACATGATGTGAGTTGGTTAGTTACAGATAAACTTTATTTTTCCAAAAAGTTAATGCACTCAAAAACATTTATCGGTAGTGTACTCTAAAACTGTGGTATTACTTTTTGATTGGAGTTCTTGTAGGCGGAGAAAATACCCTTTGTATTTGGTACAACACTACCCTGTTTGCGGCTAGTTTTGCGTAACAGACTCTTACAAACTGTGGCGTATGGGGGGAGAGGAGAGAACTTTCTACTGCATCTAATGTACTTAGGGGCCATATGGAGCTCATACAACTCCACTTCAAAAATACTGAACTATCCCTTTACGCTGAAAGGAAAAACGGGGAAAAGCTGGGGGCAAACATGATTGCCACAATAGGCTAACAGTCTGCACAGAAGTCTGACGAATGTTGTCTTGATTTGTTGTTAAGTGCCAGATTAGCAGGACTTATAGTGATGGCTCCTGGCTGAAATTTGAAAAGTTTGTGCTAGTTCATCACTTCTGACTTTCTGAAGCAAAGCCAGAGATATACTTGCTGTAAACTACACAGACGTGGACAAATGATGACTCCCACACATCTCCTGTGTTGATTCATCGCACTTGTTCTGCCTGTCATCCAGAATTAACACGACGCAAATGTGAGCTGCAGTCTACACATACAGGCAGGGGAGATGTGACAGGGACAGAAACAACCTTAAGAGAAAGTTTAAAAAGCAAACTAATAAATCAGGACTACTATTATTTGCATCTAAATACTGTGTGAGACTGCACGCACAAACACATCTGCTTATCCAGCTGATCACGGATAAATTCTATGCTAGAAGTCGGAAGATATTGAAGTAAGTTTGGTGTTTCTATTTAACTGGAATCCATGTAAACTGGTGAACGTGTGTTGACACCCGGGTTGATTGTCTTTATTTATGTAAGCTCAGTAGCAAGTCTTTAGTCTGTTTGTCTCAGCAAGTCTTTGGTTAACACGATTCTGACTGGAGACAATGACAGACTGAGCTGGCATTGGTTTGTCAGCTCCTCACTATGCTATGGGACGTATGTTGTTTGCATCACAAAGGCACTAAATAACAGGTGGTCCTAAAACTTGTGCTCTCTAGCTGGGGCTAGTGTAGCAGTTTAACACTACTAAAACAATTTGTATGTCCTAAGTACAAGAGGATATTTGTGACATGTAGTGGTCTCTCAAACACATGATTACTAAGGATCCTTTATGCCTTCTAAGTTACACTGAAACCACTACTGTCATTAATCTTCATCATTTCAACAATCTCTCGCTCTGCCTGTACCTTTTTTAACCTTCCTCCTCTTGTGTTTTTTTCAAGTGGGCAAAGATTAGAAGTGGTGTCAAGTATCCCACTCTACGTCTGGTAATGTAACCTTCCTCCCGTGTTTTGACAGTCATTAATGAGTGCAGATAATGCAGTGAGTGAGAGTGTTGAAGCCTCCACAGAGGAGTGCATACACATGAATGCCAAAACAAGCATTCTTATTGAAAAGAGGACAGGATGTTACTGTAATACCTTTGACTGCTGCCAGACTGTGTGGATTGGCCTTGATGAAAGCTGGGTGCAGGGGATGCCAGGCTGAATACCGAGACGGCGCAGGCAGAGGAACAATGGTTTTAGCAGACATCAATAAACTTTAAAAATTTCCCTCTTTTTAAGGCCCAATAAATTTTAATTGTTGTCAACCAAGAAGAGGCTGAATTCCGTACCTCCTGAGAAGGCTGTGTGTGGTTATTTGGGTTGTTGCTTTCCAACTCCACTATTTCTAATGATGAAACCTAAAAAAACCCAAGAAACAGAAAACCTTGTTTAGTTTTCTTTTTCAATAATTTAGGCAATTTTTAAAATGTAAATATATCTGATTTGGCTGGGACAGTTTTAACTTATTTTTCCCTTACAATAAAATATTGATATAGACATTCAAACTGTCTACATTCATAGATATTTGGGTTGCACAGAGGTAGAGTTGTTGTCCTGAAGACCTGAGACTGAACATGCCTTTTTATGTACTACTGTGCAGTAACTACCACATTCGTGCTTCTTTTTACGGATTAAAAAATGGTCACTTTTACTTTTTTGAATTGTTGGCATGAATATCATTTAGTGGGGATAGAAGTATCTATATCCAATAACAATAGTTTTTGTAGCAATTACTCCCCTGAAATTTCAATACCAAATAAGTACTCTGAAAAAATGTTAGTCTGAAAGGTTCTACGGTCTGTTTTCAAGCTTTCTGTCTCTCTTTGAGCCGAGGTACTGCCAGTTTCCTTGTTATGTGGCTGTAGAGACCAATTAGATGTATCAGTCGGAACTCAGCTACACCTGCAACCTTACACACAGAAACATCTTGGCAATTGCTGGAGATGAAGAATCCATTTAACCGAGAAAACTTTTACGGCCCTACTACTGTAGTTCAGGTCAACTACTGCATGGGTAAACTTTACTAGTGAAGCAAAAAGTGTCACTAGTAGTATAAGTAGAGCAAAAATTGTAACAATTACTACTAGTAGATAAAAAATGTTCTCTAGTACTATAAAACGATTGTTTTAGGTCTACTAGTACTACTAGTAGACTCAAAAATGTTCACTAGTACTTCTTATAAGCCTTATATGCTAATAAGGGGCAGGGAAAAGCAAATTCAGGCTACCCATTAATTCTTTAAAATATTAAACCAATCATGGTGCTGGATTTGGTTATAATCCCACCTACTTTATTTGCATTCAGTCTATTAGAACTTCCTCTTTAAAAAAATATTTGTTTTCATATTATATTTTATGATAAATATATATACGATCTGCATTAGGCAGGACATTATGAAAAGAGAAATTAGAGATGCCTTTGATGGACAAGATTTAATATTATACCTCAATATTATACCTCAACAACCAGAATTTTATGTCCTTCAAAGTGCATTTTCTTGAACAGAACAGAACAGTCTAAAATATCTAAGAGATTGTGTTTGTACTCTACGTATGTAAGAGCTTAAGACAGGACAGAAGCCCTGAGCAGCAGTCCATCCTCGGGAGAGCTCATGTGTCATACTGAATTCTTCATGCTTTCTACTCAAGTGTTATACAGAGCTGCCTCTACACCATGAAACGCTGGTAACAGGGCCTGTGCACCGGATGTGTTTATTTTAAAATCTCCAGTAATTACTTAACTATGCCTTAAAGATACGCTCCACAGAAGAAGAATGCTGTGTGTATATTTAGAGTAAATGCTGGGATTGCTACAGTCAAAACACAATATAGCAGCACTAATACAGGCCTGACATTAAAATGAACGGCTTCCTGGCATTAATGTGCTGAAAAGTCATTCGAGGGAGACCTGAGTGTTCATTTTCAATTACCATTACATAGAACATTTTCAGATCTACTCTGCTGAGAGCTGGAATTGATGTGCCATCTGGAGAGATTTAAAACAATAGACAAGGTCACACCACACACCACTGTGATCTTCAAAGTGGTTTTGTATTTTTGCTGTGAAGACTGAATCGTCTGGTCCGTGGATGTCTTTTATGAATCAGAGGCCAGACTAAAGCAATGGATTTAACCGTAATAATGCAAAAATATCATTCTAAAGGCTAATGATAACTGTAAATCTAAGTAACAGCTCAAATATCTGTCGAATTGTCATGAAATTCTTGAAATAAGGCTGAAATAGTTTCAGTGCTGCCCTAAAAATGCAAATGAAAAACCCCTTCTTCCTCTCACTTTGTCTCTAATATACACACTCACACGCTTAAGGGGAGGGGTTTTTTTTCAGCACTGTGACTGACTTATCACGGGAGGTCCAGACTTCTGCCATATGCCGTGCCTGCAGGTGCAGGAAGCTGACAGCTCTAAACACTGGGCACATTTGTGTCTGTCACAAGCTGCTGTTTGATTCTCAACCCAAAGCAATGACTTAAAAGGCCTGTTGCATTGTCTGTGGAGTTTTTTAAACATTTAGTAAAGCAAAGAAGTGAGCAGGAACCAATTTTATCGGCCCACAAAATGTGTACGACCAAACAGCAGCAGAGGTCATTGGGTTCGGATAGTGGCGTACTTCTAAACCAAGCAGCAGCCCTTCGTGTTAAAAAGTGAACCAGTGTTGGAGTGCAAACACTGCAGATCCTCGAGGGTCTATTTGAGACTGGCTGCAGAGGCATCAGAAGTCACATTAACATATCCATGCTGAAACACCCATTTTAACAGTAGAAATAAACATGTTTATGGCCTGACTCAGAGGAGTCACGTCTTTATGGGAACACTGTGCATGTGAGGTGATTTATGTTATAGCTCAGCTGATTTCATGTAAAAATAATGAGAGTTATGCATGACTGGGGGCATGGTTGATATGACAGCAAGCTGTGTGCTGTAGCCAGAGTGTGTTTGAATTCTCAAACACCTCAAAAAAAGTATGGAAACATTATTTCACTTGATTATTTCTCCCCTTCAGTCACACTAATTGGTATTGTATTTATATTGTTGGGAAGCCTGATTAATCACCTTTACATCAAGATACAACTTGTAAAGAATTGTGCACTCCTGGAATAAGCAACACAAGCTTATCGTGTGGATAGCACCCTCAAAAATGTGCCAGAATATCTAGTACAATCTAATAATAATTATTGTACTTCTGTGGGCTCAACATTAATTAAAGGTAGGCTGTACACATTTTTAATTCATTTTTTTTCTGCTGGACATAAAACCACTGGACCACTTGTTTTAATCTGTAAGCACAATGAAGATTAGGAAAGACACCTGACAAATTCAGGGAACTAGAAAGTTACATGAAGATTTGTGGGGAACAGATGGTATTTCCAGCCCTAATAAACATCTTTGCAGCCTGGTTTAACAAACAGATTTGGTCTGATTATTTTAAATACATCTATAGGCTCTCACTTTATGGAGGGTGTTGTTTTATTTATCATGCCTGTTTTCATTTTATTAAGGATTTCCAGTTTTTGTATTTTTAGGCCCCACCACAACTTGGCCTGTCTGACTGGCAGTAGGTTGATCTAAAATTTGGTTTAGAGGGCATGCACAGTATGGCTGCATTGATGGATTGGCCTCAGGAACTATTAACAGACTATATCCAATAAGTGCATTAAAAAGCAGCAGAACTGGAGGGGCCTTCTGGTGGCTGGTAACTGGCTGTTAACCTGTTGGAAGTTGGCAGGCAGGTTGCTGGGAGAGGAAAATTGACGCACAGTGATAATCTTGCTGTCTACTGAGACTGATTGTAGAATTTCATTCATTAGTTTCCATAAAAACAGAATAACGATGCTTCAGGTCTACATTAACCAGCACAGATATTGCTGCCTGACATGGCACAAAATAACCAGCATTGCACATCCTGCACTGTGTGCTTTTACAATCAGACAAACAACTTTGCTGTGCTTTTTTAATTTTTTTTTTTTAAAGACCTGAGATAGAAACATGAGAATTATACTGAGAGCAAACTGGGAGCAAACAAATCCAAATAAGCGACTGCACATTTAGACAGAGGTCATTGTGCTGGGCCCCCGATACCTTAGAGAAACCTTTTCTAATAATTTCACTGCCCTAGATAGCATTAGCCTTGCACCAAGCACAACTGTTACAAACCTTGGGGTTCTATTTAATCAGAATTTATCCTTCAACTCCCACGTAAAGCAAATTTCAAGAACAGCCTTTTTTCATCTTCGTAACATTGCTAAAATCAGGCATATCCTGTCTCAGAGTGATGCTATAAAGCCAGTCCATGCTTTTGTTACCTCTAGACTGGATCATTGTAATTCTCTTTCAACAGCTGGTTAAAAATGCTTCACGCATTGTTTGCTTCTGTACTCGTCTCTGGCTCTTGTCTTGTAGGTGGCCTGGGATCCTTGGTGTAGACTGCCTGCTTCTGTGGAGTTATGAAGCTTCAATAACTACAATTACAGATATAAAAATATTTGGCCATTTGTTTATCCCCATTTCATTTCATAATCATTATAGTTGTTAATGTAGACATTAGCATGATCTCTCTATCCATGGTTGATTATACATCCATAGTAACTATCTTTAGCACCTTATTGACATGAGGTCCTTCTTGAAAATGAGATGCCACATCTCAAGAGGCTTACCTTTAATGAATTTATACTCAACAGAGACAAAAATGGTGGGGACAGATTTATGGTCTGGGGGTCCATGAGTTTGTCACTACCATATAAATTGCCACCACTTATAAATTTTCATTTTGATGGTGTTGTATTATTCAGCATCAGTCATCTCTACCTTATAATCATTGTAGATGTTAATGTAAATATTAGATTACTCTTTTCATGATTATTATTGATTATACTTACATAAAAACTATCACTACAATCATACAGACATGAGGACCCCCCTGAAAAAGAGATGCTGCATCTCAAGGGGCTAACCTCCAATAAACTTATATTCAGCAGAGACAAATATGATGAAGACAGATCAATGATTGGCCCATGGATCTGTCATTAGCTTTAGCTCTTTCTTTAGTCCACTTGTCTCTGCCCACCTCCCTTCCTTCGCTCACACACCCAACACAGCTTTGTGTGGATGGCTGTTCATCATGAGACTGGTATCCACATTCAAGATATCCTACTGGTAAACAGAGATTTTTTCTTGCTGCCATGATGGATTCATGTTGGTTTTGGAAGTATGTATGTGTAGATATGGGTATATGTGTATTCTATATATGTATCTATGCATATACTAACATTGCAGTGCAGATGCCTGATTTATTGTCATTGAAGCAACTGCATGTTTGAAATGGTGGCTTCTGAGGCAGTCTCCATGGATGTGGCAATATCTGCAGTTTTAATCAGAAATTGACTCAACTTCTTCTTTAAAAGAGGAGCAAAGAATGTCACTGAAAGCTTTTCTTACGCGGAATCATGTTTTTACTCCTTTCTCATCACTGCTGGGAAACTGAGAGAGAATGTGGAAATCCTCCGTGGACAGTGCCGGTTAGTCTATGATAGTCATGGTTACTCAACAATACCTGGCGAAATATACTCTCCTCAGAATTACTGGGAGAACTTGGTGGGAATTGTTGTTGACAAGGTTCATGTGATATAAGTGGTAGATGATACATCTGTGTTGTATATTTTAATGTAAGACGGTAGTCCAAGGACTGAAACACAGTTTAAGCTAACACCTAACAACAGGGTCCAGCTGCTGGAACTGTCTGTCTGGTTATGTATATACTGTGCAGCATGTATATCCATCAGTTGAAGAGTTTGTCTTCAGCCTGCTCTAGTGTGAGTGGCTTGAGATAACACTTGTTATGAATTGGTGCTATACAAATAAAGATTGATTGATTGACTTTTAGAACAATGCCCCCTCCCAAAAAAAATGCAACCCACATCTGCCAATACTTACAAGTGGCTTTACAAAAAAGAAGCCAAAAGATGCTTATAATAAGCAGACCTGGCAACTATGCCAGCCTGAAGTCGATGTTTTTTCAGCACCAGAGGTTTCCTCTTTGTTGTGGCGGTTTGTCAGAAGGCTTCAGACCTGCCATAACTCTACCAAGAAGTCTTTAACTTTGTTGACCAAAAGTTTGTTTGAAACAGTGCATTTCAGTATGGAGACTGTTGCAGATTAGCATCAAAAGACAGCTTTAGTAATCACATAGCTAATGTAACCCAGACTTGATCAAACACTTAAAGCAATCTTACCGGTAATTCTCTGTGGTAGTTTTATTTGAAACTGGGTACACACAACACTAACAGCCGGTTCTAATCTAATTGGCCCCCTCCCTACAGAAGCTTTAAGAAGTCAAGATTTTTTTTTGATATTCTTAGACCCCAATCCCTGCATACTTCCCCATCTACAAAAGAGCTCAGCTGATGAGATATGACCAAAACATGCAGATAAAGCCATATGTGCAAAGACAGGAGATGCTTAGAGTTGCTTTTCTTAATCCAGTCGATGACAGGCACTCCATACTTTGGCATGGTTGCATCCTTATCAGATTTGTCTGTGGTCTGGCGTCTGGTTAGGGTGATCTGATCTGCTTAGAAAAATGCTGTGGCCACACTGATATCAGATTGTCAATATTCAACATATTCAACATCAAATACATGAACCATGACCTGTTGTGTTGGGGGAATCTAAAGGACAGCCAAGCATACAGGCGGATGATTGTCATGTGGAACAAATAAGTTGCAAATATAAAAGATAAGCTAACAATAAGAGGAAGTGCAACTACTGAAGTAGATCAACTCTTAAAGGATAAGTTCGGTTTTTTGACACCTGGACCTTATTTTTAGGATTAAATACGCTTGTAGACTCACCCAGACAATTTTGGCGGAGCTCGGAGCCGTTTTCGAGCAATTTAGATCCATCCAACGGCATTTTTTTCTCATGCCGTCGTAGCAGACGGGGCCAGAAATCAAAGCCCCTAAATTAGACATTATCTGCTGCGAAACTCGCTCATTTATAAATGAATGGCCAGTGTTATCAACATGTCAGCTCAAATATGTTGTTATGGTCATCCGGGGCTTTACAAGGATGGGTAACTTTTGGTGACGTCATAGACAAGAACATGAGTAGAGCCGCTGTTGTTGCTAGGCTACACGGCTACACGGCTATTTTTGTGCAACATGGCGGAATATTTATCCGATGTAGAAGTGTCTGACGACGACTTAGAGTATAATGGATGCCTGTATCGTTTTGAGCCAGAATATACCGACGAGGAGCTATTTGAAAGGAGAATGCAGAGGGAAAGAGTCGAACAGCTGGCCAGAGAACAAGCAACCACTTTACGTCCACGAATGGGGGCTAACTGGTGGTGTTGTTGTGGACATTGCACGGCAAACACAACAGAGGAGGAGTGCCTTTGCTGCTCAGAGTGGGACTTGAGACCAGAGGAAACACGTATTGATGCCCCCCAAAATACGATTTCTGGCCCCGTCTGCTACTTTGGCATGAGAAAAAACGCTGTTGGATAGATCTAAATTGCTTGAAAACGGCTCTGAGCTCCGCCAAAATTGTCTGGGTGAGTCTACGAGTGTATTTAATCCTAAAAATAAGGTCCAGGTGTCAAAAAAACGAAATTATCCTTTAAGTACTTCCAGCAGTCATTATAAAATATAAATGGAAAATTGAAATGAGCTTGCATAGGGCTACCCACTGCACACCTACCAGTTCACCCTCACATCCACTCACTGACGGTGGAACTTTCCTTGTAAGTTGTCTAAAAGCGTCACAGAGTCGCTGAATCCTCCTTTGCTTTTTAATCTGATCTTGTGAAAATAATATCTATATTATTATTAAAATATTTTGAGGTATTCTCCTCAAACTTTGTACAGGGGTCTACTCTCTTTCATGGATGAACTGTTTAGATCTTTGAGGTCTTAAGGCAAAGGTCAAGATAAAACAGCTTTGTTTACATCTTCTGCCTGTGAATGCAACATCTCAAGAACCCATCATATTTTTTTTTCTATAAAACTTTGCTCAAATGTTTCCTTGAAGGTTAAGATAATGTATTTTGAATTTTAAGGTCAAAGTACAAGGTCAAGGTCATGAAATCTAATTGCCATCTTTTGCTTATTGCGCAAACTATTTCATAAACACTAAAAGGGATTCTCATCAAACTTTAAACAAATATCAATTCTTAATGAAGGATGTTCAGAGTTGATTTCCAAGGTCAAGATCATTCACTTTCATGATCGCCCTTGGATTTTGAGGGCCAACTTCTGAAACCCAGTATCACATGAATGCCAAAAGGGATGTCCCTCAATCTTACAAATATCACCCTTTGCTTATGAATGCAGGACCTCAATAAAGATCAGTTCTTCAGGTTTTTTTATCAAACTTTGCCAGTTTGTCTTCCCTTCTCTCTCTATCTCTCCAAAAAAAGACATAATTGGGTTGTGAGGGTCATAGTACAGAAGTTATCCAGCATCATTTTTATTGCCTGCGTGTGAACACAATGTCTTAGCAAAAATTGGCATAAATTTTCTCTTTGACTTGAGGGCAAACATCCAGATGTCTTTAGCCTCATGATAATCTCTTTTGCTTGTGAACTGATGTCAAGAATTCTTTGAATGATTTCTGTTAAACCTGCACTAATGTCCTCTCTGGCTTGACAATCAACTGATTTAATTATGGAGGTATATGGTCAGAGGTCAAGTGACCCACCACTGTACTTTGACTCACAGTGAATACAATAAATACACTGTGGTGAGATTATAATGCTATGGGGTAAATAAAGTTGTGATTCATTTAGACATTACAATTGTACACAAATTTTACATTATATATCTTTAAAAATGGGTGTGTGAATAAATGCTGATATTTTTTTTTTCATTGTATTGCTTCAAAGCATTCATAGCACTAATGTTCCATTAAAAACAACCAACAATTTAAAGGTCCCATATTTTGCTCCTTTTCTGCAGTTTAACATGGATTCTTGATGTCTTCATGAAATGTTGGTAACATGCTTTGGTCCAAAAAGCCTGTGAATCAAGCATAGCTGCATTCTTTCCATGCTCACATAACCCCTCTGTTCAGAACGGCTGGTTCTGAGGGCTGTTGCCCTCATATGCTAATGGGCCAGAGCAGCGCACATATGGCAATTCTCGACAGACCTTCTGTGTAGCTCCAGCAAAGCAGGCGCTCCAGCCACATGCTGCCAACAGTCCTGAACACATACAAACCCTTAATTCATGCCGGTTACCACACACATGGTTACAACATCACAGGCCAACGCACAACATGCTAACCGCAGTGGGACAGCTGCAAATTAGCCTACCTTCTGGGCTAATGTTTGCACAAACTGAGGTGTAAATTTTGTGAGCTGGGAGGAAGGCCAAATACCCAAACATGTGTTCAAAAGCCTTAAAAAAGTGTTTTTTGCATAATATGTCCCCTTTAAGGTCCAGCAAATGTTCCTCTCTGCCCCCTTTTTTTCTTTTCTTTTGCAGGGTTGATGACAAGATAGTCTTCAATTTCACTCCAACAAGAAAGGGGCAAAATTGGATCTGTAGTCGAGTCAGCCGTAACTGAATTAGAAGGTCAATCCCATCTCCCACTGTCAGATGATGATATCCTATGGAAAGACACTTGACCCTTAACTTATCAGTCAGTGATGTGAAAGTGTGCTAATATGAATTTGATTGACTGACAGCACTTTTCATCACAACCCTCACTATCAATACATTAATGTGTTGCTGCTGGGGAAGTATGACCTACGAGCTCATGTCCATTTACTTCTACTCAGTTAATTTGATACTTCTTCATTGTGGTCCATAATTGAACTCAAATAAGGATCATTTACTTTCCACAGGGCTGACATGATTGGTGGAAGCACTTCAAGTCAGTCTCAAAAAAATACTGGAGAAAATGATTCAAACCATATGATGTGAATGAAAATGAATGCATGTTTTCAGTCTGCACAGCTGTGCACACTGATTAAAAACATCTACTGTCCTCTTTGAACGTTTTTAGGAGTGATTAAAAACATGAAAGCGCTTTTCACTGGAATCTTAAAGTTGAATCTGAAACTCCATCTCTGAAAGGCTGCAGAATGTAATAAACAGAAAAGGTTTGAAACAAGGCTACTCTGACAAATATTGTCCTTGGAGGGCAGCCAGATTCTTGTCCCGATGACTCCGTGCCAGAGGCAGAACTCATCCAAACCCAGAGTACTCTCAAGTGGGCCAGAGTGTTGTTTTGGAGTTTGAGGCAGAGGAGAATAGACCAATGGCTCCCTGTGAGATAAACTATTATAATCCACTCAACACACAAACACAGTACAGGCCAGATCTGCGTCTTTCAAATATATACTGAACAGAACAAGTTGTTGACTTCTTACAGGCAGTGTATGCATGGTTACTGTGTTACTGCGCACATGCAGGTAATCCTAGCTTAGCCAACTCTCATCTGGCTCGGCTTAGTCATTCCTGTTTGGTGTTCTGCCCCATTGTTGCAGTGTATCCAAGCCTTTGAGTATGCTTCCACTTTCACCAAAAGGGACTTTTTAGTACTTTTAAGTGTGTGTTTAAGTGTGACTGTGTGTGCGCTCTCATACCATGAATAGCTGCATTTAGAAGTTTGGAAAGTACCAGGCAAGAATTTCGGATGCTTAGAATACTCAGAAACTGCCAGGGTTTCATGAATTTTAAACAGAGATTAATCATAATCAGTCCTTTGTAAATCCCCACCCTCTTTGGGTTATTTTACAAGCTTTGACAAGATCTTTTGTCACTGAGGACCTTCCCATTTGAAACAATTAGAAAAAACATACTTTGAGTCAACTACATTTATATTTGACTGACTGAATTCCTTTATTTTACAAACTTGGCTCATGAAAAAGAACAAAGACAAAGTGCAGAAGGATAAATCAAAACTGTAATGCTTGCAAACTAATATTACAGAGTGGCAATGTCAACATTACATTATGCTAATGTTACAAGCAATATTGCCTGTAAGTTTGGTATTAAGTACATTCAAACAACTTAACATTACCAGAATAAACAGTTATCAAAAAATGTTCTCTTTTACCTTTGAGAATACTTGTGTTTATTTTCCATACCGACTGACTTTATTGCCAATGTGGTAGTCCACGGAGAATCCAAAGAAGGCATTTTTCACAAGTGAAGTTTTAGTCTAGTAAACAGCATGAAAAAAAACACCCAGCTTTGAATGTGAATACACAGTAGGGGTGTCAATCGAAACTTATAGCACAATACAATATTGGTATTGATTTTCTGGACAACAGTACAATACTGTATAATTCTGGAATGTCTGCCATGACACTATATCGATGTGATTTAGAAGCCTGCAATCAGTGTTGGACAATAATTTGTAGGAGTTAATCACAGTTACTCTTAAGAGGTCTACCATTAATACATTTATACTTAACGGAGACAAATATGGTAGGGATGCACTTGTGGTCTGGGCACCCATGAGTTCATCACTACCATAAATTCTTACTTCCAGTAAGACTTTTATTGATTATACTTCTATAAATTTTTCACCACAACCACACAGACATGAGGACCCTCCTCTAATAAATTTGTTTGCAGCAGAAACAAATTTGACGACAACAGGTCTATGATTGGTCCATTGATCTGTCACTAACTTTAGTTCTTACTTTAGTCCACTTGTCTCCACTTACCTCCCTCCCTTCGCCCACACACCCAACACAGCATCGTGTGGATTTGCTGTTCATCATGAGACTGGGGTCCACATTCAAGATTTCCTGCTGCTTAACAGAAGGTTTTTTCTTGCCGCCATGATGGAGGGATTCATGATTGGCTATATGGATTCATGTTGGGTGTTGGATGTATATATTTGTATATATATGTATATGTGTATTTTTATATGTATATATGTATCTATGCATATATGTGTATCCATAATATGAAGAGCTTTGTGCTCTATTGTAAAGTGTCCTGAGATAACACTTGTTATGAATTGGCGCTATACAAATAAAGATTGATTGATTGATTGATTGATTGACTCTTACAATAAGAATAAAAATAGTTGGTTATTTTATTGCTTAAGTGCTTTTATATTTCAGTTAGAAAACAGATTCATCTATTATTAAACATAATCACAAAAAATATTTACTATTAAGTGACTTAAAGTTGCAGTTTGAATATTATTACAATGAGCCAGTTATTACATTTTATAATTATGGGTATTCGTATTTAACATGGTAACCTCTAATCTAGACAATTTGTTGTTTTAAATAAACATTATCTTTCACAGTACTCCAGTCTTTTTTAGGTATTAATTTGTTCTTTTTGGCAACAATTAACATCATGGTTCTATGTTTTTTTCCCCAATTTCTAAATTCCACTTAAATACAATTACACATATAAAAACTTTTTTTTTTTTTTGCAATATTCATCTAGTTATTATTTGTTGTAAATAGCATGTAGTTGTATTTTTGTCATTGTGAAATTTTGACACATGCCACTAGGTTGCTTCATAAGTAGAGGGGGGTTGTCTGTGGAGCTCATATTTTAGATATATAAACTGTGACATGCAAAAATATGCCTGGAGCATCCAAACAGCAGCAGCTGACAGTAGGCCTTTCACTCTCTTCACCTTCAGTCTGCCTCAAACACAATGATAGCCATATAAAGGCGATTTTTGAACTGAGAGGAGATTGTTTTTTCTGTGTTGATTGAGCAAATGTCGGTTGTACAACAGTTAAAATGAAAACAAGGCCAGCATATGAAGGGAAACAGTCTGTCAAGGTGTTTTTGAAGTCTTTACTGTTGTTACACAGCTGTGAGAGGCGTATATATTGTCTTTGTCCTCTCTAAAGCTAAGAGGCTAGCTGCTGTGCAGTGGAAATTTCAGCATAAAGCTGCGTCAAATAGACCGCAAGTTAAATCAATATTTTGAGTTTTAATCGATCTGATTGGATTATTAATCAGCTATCAATAGACATCTATATTGTGTTACACCCCTAATATAAAGTTTTATTTCCTTTAAAGCAATGTGTAGCTCTAATATCATTGAATAGTAGTTGGGATATAGGAGTACTCAATGAAATGAGACTGTACATTGATCAGGACACTACAGGCTGTGCCGTGTACCAAAGTACTGCCAAAACAAAGTGGCATATAGTCAAAAGTAAGCTGTTGTCAAGTCATCAGATATAGCATATTATCACCCTACACTGATTTTGTGGCTTGTTTTCACCCAAAAGCTCTAGATCATGTGGTGATAATGGTCCTACATGCAGCAATATAGCTTCAGCTTCAGCTTCCATATGATTTTTTTGGTACAGATACAGCCTGATCTGTCACTGTGGCTAATGTTTAGGCTAGTGCCACGTACCTCAGACTACCCCACTTAAAAATGAATCCCAGACATTCCCTTTAAGGCTGTCGTATGTACCAGAGGCTACCATCAAGCATTTGTAGGCTTCTTCTTACAGAAAGGACTGCCTGCTGTAACAACTATAAAGGACTAAAAGCAGGAGACTGGGGCCGTTCTCTTGTTAACTCTTCTGATCTTCAACTTTGAAACTAAGAATTTTTGGTGTAAAATGTGCATATTGTTGCGTTAAAGAAAAATATCTCAAAATGTTTATACCTCAACTATTATTTTTGGCTGTGGTGATTTATTATCATAACTGCGATATAATCCATTTTCAATGCAGCTTAGTTAATCCATTTTAGAGTTGCGTGTCAGAGTGTGTGCATATTTGTGTATGTGTGTTGCCCGAGGCCTTTGTCATCTTTCCCATGCCCCTCTGTCACACAAGTTCACAGTCAAGTCTCAAACTATGGTTTTCTCTGTCATTATTATCATTTTTAATAATATTTCTCTTCATTTCGACCTGGTGAGGACCCCTGTGCTTGGCTGCATAGCTTGCATTTTTACACACAGGCTGTTTATACAGCTGCGTATCCTTTAGAGCCCGCTTTGGGCTGAGCTGGGTAACACAGATGTTGGGGTTCTGCTTGGTGTCATCTGGTAGCTCTCCGCTGGATGTGGATATCAAGGTTGAGGATGAGGGCAGGAGATAGATTGGGTGTCAGAGGCACGAAAAGTGAGCAGAATAAGGGGAGAAGAATGGGTTCAAATGAGGAATGTAGAGAGTGGGAAGAAAGAAGTTTGTGAGAGACAGCAAGTCAAGAGAATCAAGTGGATTAGCTAAGAAGGGGTTCAAGAGTGGGGTTAAAGTGAGGATGGAAGAGAGGAAGGATTAAGGTGAGTGGGGAGGTAGTAAGTGGATGTTTAGAAGCAAAAGAAGATGGGGAAGGGAAAGTGCCACAAGGTAGAGAGATGGAGGGGTGGATTGTGGAGAATCAGCATTTGAAACAGTGGGCAATTAGGAAGCAGGAAACAGAAACTCAGAGATACAGTGTGAGTGTTAACACTCCAATTCCTGGTTGAGGAAAAACATGTGCCAAGTGCAAATTCTCACAAACTCAGCTCAGGAGTAATATGCATAAGTTTAATATGCATAAGTTTCCATATATAGGAAAATGTATAATGTATTTTTTTTTTTTGTTTCAGATACCCTAGAAGATGCGTTTGACGCATCTGCAAGGGTATCTTTTGGGGGCACTTGAAGGCCATGGTGAGACATAAATCATCTCAAGGAACATATCACCAATGCTATTACAAGTATAACTTCAACTGTGCGAATGCAAGTTCATCAGCAGTGGAAAACACGTATTGATATGTGTTTTCGAAACAATGGTAATCATAAAGAGCACATTATATAAATAAAAACGGTTGTCCAACATGAATGATTATTTTTGCTATGGATGGAAACTTATGGCCCACCCTGTGTATATATGCAGAGTAGATTTATGCCATATTGGATCCTATTCAACACAGACATTTCCTCTGAAAATGCAGATTTCAAGTATATTTCTCAATTTCTTCTGTTATAATCACTAGAAAAGGACAAAGTACACATCTTCAGCACTTGATCCCTCTGGTCAAATCGCGCCATTAAAAAAATATTAGCTTTTAAAGTGGTCATATTTTCCATTACTCTGAGTCACAGATGTGGTTTTGATGACTGATAGAGTGTATTCACAATCAGTAATGCTCAAAAAACCTGCTACTTTTCACATACTCAGTACCCTGATCCATCTCTGGTCTCTGTCTGCATGAAATGTTCTGTTGAGGCTCCTGTCACTTTAACCCCCAATTTCTACATCTTTTCAATCAGTCTGTTTCCACAGCATCCGTCTGCGGCATGTGTCAGCAGTGCAACTCAGCACTGGTTTACTGGAAATACATGGCAAATCTATTTTCAGAGAGAGTCGCTTCAACTCAGCACCAATATCCCCCAAGTAGATCAACCTAACACAGGAAAACAAGCACTGAGAGTTTCCAGGCCATTTTAAAATACAGCAGGAATAGTTGTAATAATATTGATGCCTTCAACAAATCAGTGTCAGGCAGGAAACATAACCTCTTGTTTACATGTTGCTCTTCCTGTCATCTTGTAAGCTCACAATTACTTTGAGAAGTTGTGGTTCTGTGGTGATTCCCCAAAGCTCCCTGGACTGTGCAACACTGCCCCATGCTTTAAACATGCTTCCTCTGGGTGAGGAAACCCCCATCAGTTGGAGCAAAGCCACAGTGTGGATGTAACGCTACACAGGTAGGACTATGTGGAAACTTTGGGTGAGGCTCCCTTTCATGCACAGGCTCAGACTGCTCTGATTCGTTGACTTGTATACTCTGTGATGATTGGTCCATTTGTATTTCAGCTGCTCTGTATTCTGTAACCATTTAAGCTCTGCAATAAGCTCACCACCCTAAGCCAAAGGTCTTGAACTGGCAAAACCCTGGTAGAAAACCACACCAGAAAACCCCCTTTTTTTTCAGAGGCCGGAAGAACTAGCAGTTATGGGCAGCTTGTTCAGGAGGTGGAGAAGTCCTGTGCTGCTGCCTTTTGGCTTGTGCCCATGTAAAAGAGACATGTGAAACTTACCAAAAAAATGTGTATAACTGTAAATAGCATAAGAGGAACTCCTTAAGACCTCAAATCTTTTCTTGTGGTAAGGTCCTGGAGAACTTACGTTAAGGACTCTTTAGTATCTAAACTACAAATACAAAAAAAACAACAACATTTCCACAATGCATGAGTGCAGTTAAGTCTGTGACAGCAGTGTGCAAATCCTTAAAATGTGATTTTACTAACCTTCCATAGAATGAAAACAGCAGTTTTGCTCCTAGAGCATAGCCTTTAGTTTGGCATGTTCAATTTACAGTAAATTAATTAGTACCAATACCTCGACATGCTTCCTCAGGTTGGATAGCAAATTTTGTAGACTGTGATGATGTTAATAAGTTAACAATTAAAATGATGCAAATCCTTGGTTATTAAAATGGCAGTATGTTAGAAACTGATGACCATCTTCTCTCCATTTTTTTTTTTGGCATTTTCCTAGTTTTTCTCTCATAATTGTCTTGTGTTATGTTCTAATGAGAGAAAGTGTTTACTGATGACTTTTGGCTAGTCGTGCTTATAGATGTTATAAATGTAAATTTAAATGTTATTTATTTAAACAGCCCTTTACAACAACAGTTTCGGTGAACCAAAGTGCTAGACAATAGATAGTGAATGAAACTGAATAAATAACAAAAATAAAAA
Organism: Cetoscarus ocellatus; assembly: GCA_037902135.1. Lineage (NCBI taxonomy): Eukaryota > Metazoa > Chordata > Actinopteri > Labriformes > Labridae > Cetoscarus > Cetoscarus ocellatus. The sequence continues at coordinate 1,310,161 of JBAMNC010000948.1, read as the reverse complement.
GCAATAAAAACAACAAAAGCAATAAAATATAATAAAATACAATACAATCAAATACAATAAAGTAAAAGTAAAAGTGTCACCACCACGCGACTGGGTATTAATAGCCATCCTAAGTAAATAGGTTTTCAGCCTAGATTTGAAGAGGCCCAGGTCAGAAATGAGACACATTTCAGCAGGGAGCTTATTCCAGAGCCTGGGAGGCTTGGTCACCCAAATGTTTGTATTTTGACCTGGGCACTTCCAGCATGGGTTGGTTTAACGACCTCAGAGCTCTACCAGGCTCCCGAAAAATTAAAAGCTCAGTTAAATACAAAGGGGCAAGACCATAAAGAGCTTTAAAAACAAACATTAAAAGTTTGAAATAAATCCTGTAATGGACGGGAAGCCAGTGAAAGGAGTTAAGGGCAGGAGTGATGTGCTCTCGTCTGTTAGTGCTAGTTAAGAGTTTAAGCACCGGCAAAGAGTGGTCGCTCAAATGCTTCATTGTTTAGTATCTTATAATTGTATCAAAAACACTGAACTGTAGTTTATTTGTAAGAAAATACACAAAAAAGACCTGCCTCTACATTGATCCTACTGATCTGCATCGCATTACTATTGAACAACTGGCGTTCTGAGCTGATGCAGGCGACACATTGTTGCCATCCTGTGTCCACGTCTGTGTAGTCAACTGCAGGGCTGCCCTTAGAGATGGCTGGGCCCCTGAAAGGCTCAATAAATGGGCTCCATGTCTATACGAGGTGTGTCAGAAAAGTTCCAGGACTGGTGTCACAAAAGATTTATTTAGAATCCAAACTACAAACTACAAGTTTTCCCCTTCGAAGTAATCCCCCCTGAGTCTAATGCACTTTCCCATCCTTCTCTGCCATGCTTTCATGCACTCCTGGAAGGATTCTTCCGTGATCCTCCGCAGCTCCGTCGTCACAGCCTTTTTGATGTCGTCCACGTCTTCAAAACGGGTCCCCTTGATGACCCCCTTGAGCTTGGGGAAGAGGAAAAAATCACACAGAGCCAGGTCAGATGAATGAGGAGGTTGCTCCAGCACGGCGATGTTCTTCTCTGCCAGGAACTGTCGGATGCTCAGGGCATTGCGAGCAGGTGCGGTGTCATGGTCACGGCCACGACTTGTCCTGCCACAGCTCTCGCCTCTTCTTACGCACTGAATGAAGCAAACACCGCAGTATCTCTTTGTAGACATGGTGGTTGATCGTCTGGCCCTGTGGCAAGAAGTTTGGGTGTGAAATAAATCTTTTGTGACACCAGTCCTGGAACTTTTCTGACACATCAAGTAGATATGGCCATTACTGACCCAATAGTTAACTTCTACCCAGCTGTGGCATATTTGCAAGGTTTTTACGAGTTTTGGTTCCCTAGTTACAAGGAGGACAGTGCCAGTGAGCATCTTTTTCATTGCAATAACTATTCCTTTAAAGACTCTTTCATACCCATGTCTGTTATATTTTTGGAACATAGTTTGGCAGACTGCTTCTGTTGTCTGATTTCGATTACCTATGATTATAAAATTTAAAGCTAAAGTATTCAGTTTATTTATTTGTGTCACTCTTGAAAAAGATATGATTACCTGTCACTGAAGCCACATGAGAGATCATAGGACATCCGCCCCCTCCTTGCTCTGTATTAAGCTTTTGGAAGATCTAGCAATGGAGACCCACTTTTCAGGGCTCAGTATTGGATCCTCTGCTAAGGTATATGTGCTTGATATGTATAAATGAGCTTTAACTGTTGTTCAGATTGTACAAGCAATATTAATTTTATGAAAGGACATGTTGTTTGTGGCTGTTTTGTGGCTGCATTTATATTTACATAATGCTAATTTCAGCTAAAGGCAGACAAACAGTGGATTTGTTGTGCACAAGTGAAGGGGCTAGGAGCACAATTACTGAAGGGAGGAGGGACTAAAATTTCTTTCACTGCAGTCTAATCCATGTTACACACCCCAGCTTTAAGACTGATACCATTTAAAAAAAGAGACTGATACATTTTTTAACAACAATAAAAAAAATGTTCACGTGTTGCTTGAATAAGAAATGAAAAGTATTTCTGGTTTTAAAATAAATGTGTTTTTTGCCCAAATTTAGGATGAACCATTTCTTTGCTGACCCATAGTGGGCTACTCCATGACTGTGGGCCCCAGAAGGCTTTATCCTTTTCCCCCTCTTATGAGCAGCCTTGGTTAACAGCAACAGCTACTGCTGATGAAAACAACAAAAAAGAAGAACCTCACAAAAAATAAGCTCAAACACATACACCTAGCACCCTAGGTAAAGTACATTTCTGTGAGAAATACTGATTATGAACTGCAAATTTAAAATCTGAAGCTATTGCTGCACTCAGATATGGCCATACCTTTTGAGAGAATCTATGCAAATGGGTGTTTAATAGTTAAAAGTTGATCTACCCAATGGCACAACTTTTCACATGACTTTCTTTCCCACCATTAAGCCCCTCAAGGATTCTGTACCAAATTTCTTAGTATTGAATTAAAATTCACGTGAAATGTTTTAAACAACCTTTTGGGCATGTACTTCCCGGGAGACACTTGTTTCAGCCTGAAGAATCAGTTATTGTGACAGTGCTGAATTACTGTGAAGCAAATTTTTGCACAGCAGTTGATCAATTATGTATTTGTTCATGGTGTTTTAGCTCAGATCACAAGTAAAGCCTCAAGGAACAAAACAGAAGAGAGCTTGATATCAAGGGCCATTACTATAAATTCTCTAACCACAATGTATAAGTGAAAATTAAAGTTTTAATCAGTGAATTCTGACGAGGTCGTCAAAATGTGTGCTTTGGTTGAGCATGCAGCGCTTAGTGCTTTCTGTGTTTGATTCATTTGGAGCAGTCAGACAAACATATTCAAACCATTTATAAATTATATTTTTTAAAAGCCTTTCAAAGACATAAATAATATTTCTAAACTTCTTTTGACCCTTACACTTTTACATAAGTGATCTGTAAAGTATGGGATTTGCCAGAGACATCTCTGATCTGAGAGACGTTCTTGGCCATACTGAAAGGATTATGCATTCTGATTGCAACAATATGGGCAACATATTCCCAGCAGGTTTTCGTTGAGTGAATTAGTCAGTCAATCAGCAAGGCTACATACAGCTGTATCATGTTGAAAGAGGGTCAAAATTCTGAAACATCTGGGCAATTACTGCTTCTCAAGGTCTTTGAACAACAATCATGACTTTGGCAAAGAGGGGTCTGCCATCTGACATGTCGTATTTTTCGGAGGGGTCCATCTGGACCAGAAATGACAGAAAAACATGATTTTACTTCATACATCACTCAGGAAAATGTAAGCAGTGCAGAACGACCTAAACTTTTGCATTGAAATACCTAACTGAGTTTAAATTGACAGTCTGTGTTGTGAGTACTATGTTATATATGTGTATTTATTAAGTCCTTACATTGATTTATTTCCAACTGTTTACAAAGTCAGAGACATGGTACATTTTCATAGTTCTAACAGACCCTATCATGTCATGGCTGTCAGAGCCACCATGAAAGACATGGTATGTTGGTCAAAACACCGGATGTTACTTCCATGACTGCTCAATCAAGCAAAGAGGTGGGCAGAGCTGACTGTGTATCTGTCTTAACTTGTGGGAAGTCGGTGGCTAACTCTTATAGTTTGCTCTGTCAGTAATTGGAAGGTTGTGGGTTCAAGCCCAGCTCTGGCTGCCACATGGCGATGTGCCCATGGGCAAGAAACTTAACCCCAAGCTGCTCCCACTGATGCATCAGTGGCGTGTATTTGAATATGACAGGGCATGTATGTGTTAAAATACTGATGAATGACTTACATATTTATTTATTTATTGTTTACTTATCACAATTACATTGGACAAACCAGATGCGTTGTTTCAGTGTTTAAGCAAAGGTGGTAATTCACAACACTTGTCCACAAGAGGCTTTTGAGATGATAAATAATAAAAGTAACAAGAGAAGACAACAAAGAAAAAATTGCAGTGTACAATAATATCACAACAATAAAAGAGAAGCAGTTTTTCCAGATTAAATACATACATAAGCTGTAAAGCAAAGGCAACATGGTCAAGCAATCAACCAGTTAAAACTATTCATGTGAGCACTGTTGTTTTGTTTTTAGCCATTGTTTGAGTCCTTAGTTAAAAGCATTACTGTTGGTCTCCAGTTTTAGATTAATGGGTAGAGAGTTTCAAAGAAAAGACATAGAAAGTGAATGGGTGTGTATTAGTAGCTATAATCATGCAGTGTAAAAACTGCTTAAAGTAATCAAAGAGAGTATATAAGCTTAAGTCCATTTATTGTTTATCTCTTGCTATTGTTTTAGTTATGAGCCCTCTGATGGTGGAATTCACATTTTGTGTGTTTAAGTGCAGGCGAGTTTCTACAAAAAAAACTCCTGAAGAAAAAATTAACGGAAGGTGGTACTTGAATATAATCGCTTAAGATTGTTGACCTACTAGCATTGACAAATCATACACCAACCATTTCAGTCTTGTCTACTCTTAACCAATAATTTCCCATTTTATCACCAATATTCTGACAAAATCAAATCCATGCAGGGAACTCTTCTGAGCACATACCAACTCTGTCCATGAACCTTTGAGAAATGAGTTTGATTTCCTTCCAGACGACAACAGGTCCACTTGAGGAAATGGAGGTTCGCTGCGACAGACACGTTTAAAGGCCGTATCGCTCGCCTCTATCTAAAAGTCGTGCACTGTCTGCAGAGCGTAGCCTCAGGACACGTCACTCCCTCCCTCCTCACTGGCTTTCCTGTCTGTGCCCCTGCCACTCTTTGATTCGGCTCAGCTGTAATAACAATAAATCAGAGGTTTACAGGTTGTTCAGGGCGGAGGGAGCCGAGGGAGGAGGGGAGGGAATGTGGGAGTAGGACTTATTACATTTAGCTGTGTCTGGTCCAGGATTAGTAGGATTAGATGTTTTTTAACTATGAAAATAAACTACACTGCACACAAGTATTTTATACACTTAAAAACAACCAACCTTCCAAATGTATGTATATATGTTAAGTTAAAAAATTGGTGTGCAGGAAGCATTTCTATGTTGGCTTTGGATGATGTGTGGAAGAGCAGGGTGTGAGCAGGAAGTGGTAGTGTTCTCCTCAGACATGGGTGTGGATTTTAGAGGAGAATAATGATTCTTAGAAGTTTTTCCAAAATGAATTTCCACAAGCTCTTGAAGGAAAATTCCAATTTTTATAGCCTCATTAGACAATGATGAGGATATACCCAGAAAGATGTTGAGAGGGTGTATGTGTGATACTAGCAGTTTAAAGGGATAGTTCAGGATTTTCAAAGTGGTTTGGTATGAGGTACATAGCATTAGCATAAACACTGGCCTCACTGACAGACAGCTGCTCTAAGTCTGTGGCATGGAGGCCTGGGTTATACACATTGTTGTTAATGGTGCCACAAAACCCTCATAATTATCAGAATTCTGGGGGAAAACAAGCCACAAAAACAGTGTAAAATGATTACATGCTATAAGCAGAGTATTTTCAATGACTTTCTTTTCCATCACCAAGCCACTTTGTGTAGGCACTACTTTGATACTATCACAACTTCTTGAATTGAGCTTAGTTAAGATTACAAATGTTTTAAGATGATCCTCTGACCAAGCAGTAATGTTGATAAAGAGTGTTATTCTGGCTCAGTTTACCTCCACAACAACAAACATGTATATAGTGTGTTTTATCAAGTAAACTTATCAAAACCATGTCTTCTGTCTACAGAATAAACAACCAGTATAAGCTGAATACTCAATTTGAAGATGAACTTTCATTCAGCTCCCCAAGTATTAATGTTCATTACAGCAGGAAGGATCTGCAAGATGACAGCTGTATGCTGCCAAAATACTTGTAAAAGCTGCTAGTCCCTCTGATTCTGAAACACCCTTAAGTGATTTTTCCTAGTCATGCCCTTATTAGGACTTGAACCATTTTGATTAATCTTTCAGTTCGGGCCGGCTCAGGCCTGGACCAGCTCATAATTAAGCTGTAACAGGCTTAGATTGCCAGGGGATTTGGCACACTGAGCTCCTCCCTTTCTGTCTTTCTAACACTCTCTCTCCATCCTCTCTCTAAATATCTCCTTGCCCCTTCTTGTTTGCTCTTGTGCTCGTCTCTGGTTCTTGTCTTGTATGCAACCTGGGATCAATGGTGTGGACAGCCTGCTGCTGTGGACCTTCAAAGCTTTGTTTACTATATTACTACCATGGACCAGCTCAACTCCAAGTGTTTTATCCCCCATCGACCATCAACAGATATTAGATCATTTAACGTAAATTCATACTTTTAGACCAGTTAAACACAATTTAATTGTAGTTCAAGTAGATGCTGCTATATTAATCAAGCTCATTCGTCTCCAGTTTATGATCATTAGAGATGTAAATGTTAATGTTAGAATGACCTCTCTTTCTGTGGCTGTTATTGATTATACCTCCATAACAAATACCTTTACAACCAAATAGACATGAGGTCCCTCTTGAAATGAGATGGTAACAATTTCAAATCTGTCTGCCAAATGTGCGGTGCAGGGAGCCCTTTCAGCCACTTTACTGACTGTTGTCAAGTACCTCATACAACCCAACTTCAAAAATACTGAAGTAATGCATTAAGGCTGGGATGTACTTATCTGTGCTGCATAGATGGGCATTTTGATATGGAGATTTAATGGGGATTTTTGGATAGGCATACAGCTTTCAGTAGCCACTTAGGTGCAGATTGTTGCAATTCTGCATTTGCCCTAAACCCTGGGGGTTGCTGCTCAGACACAGAAGAAACCCAAATGCTAAGGTCAAGGTGGCTGCACCTCTCTCCTGCAGACATGTAACCTGTGTTCATCAGACAGCTGTGTGAGTATCTTTGGATTGTTTTTCTATTACAAAGGTGAAAGATATGCAGAGTCAAACAACTGTCAGTCTACAATTCGAAGACATGGGCCTTTTTTTAAAAATATATATGTTATGTAATAAGCAGAGTTGATTTATTTCTCCATGCAGCTCACCAGCCAACATCCTGTCACTGTGTGTACACTGTGTGCATGTTATCCAAACTAAGAGTGCACTTATCCATGATATGTACGTTTCCATTATCAGAGGGTCATATTAGGTAAAGACAAACAAATCTAGACTGTGTTTAATTTTCTCTGCCTGTCAGAATGTTGTACAAGCAGATCTGATGTTTATTTTGCAGTTATTGATTAGAAAAAAGATTTAGTGTGTGGACACAGCTGGACATGGGTCTTTAGACTGATCATTAAACTGGATTTATATGTACACAGATCTCACAAAACATAAATAAAAACTTCAGTTATGTCATTCGACAATTAAAATCTTTTAGGAGAAGATATGCATTGTATAAAAAGATGAAGATTCTCCACATCCTCTCTTTGTTAAGCCCTCTGTGTGGGAGGTCCACCAGGGGGCACTGTATTCAAGTCTGCCCACTTGTGAGGCAGTTAATGAGGTCAAAAGAAACAACCTCATCAGTCAAAGACGAAGAATAAATCAAACCCTCTGTAATGTAAATATCCTCTGAAAATAAATAGTTACTAGACTCAGAATAAGGTCTGGGTCTCAGTATTTTGAGGCTGGTTTCAGTTTGTTGTGTAAGTAGAATAGTGATCAGGCAACATGAAGTTTAAATGGGTCATCCCTTGGTCTGTCTGTCTATCTGTGTGTGTAGTGTTGTGTGTCAGTGTGTGTGTGTGTGTGTGCAGATTTTAGTTGTGAAAAACACAGAAGGCGTTCACAGGAAACAAATCAAAGTTTACAATGTCACTCCTTATTAAAATGTTCAATGTCCACATTAAAAAGAGCATCTTTTCATCATAATAGTGACCCCATGATGCAAAGCTCAATAAATTAGAAAATAAAAACTACAAATCACAAATCATTTCAACAGACATAGATGCATTTTCTTATTTGTTCTGCTTCATGGTTTGTGCTTAGTTATTCAGTTCTATAAGCTGGTATTTCTAGAAGTTGATATTTTTTGTTGTGGTATTTGATGCTTTGTTTTTGTGCTTTATGATTTGTTGTTTTTTCAATTGTCATTGGGTTTTCTGACTTTATTGTGTGTCTGAAAAGTTATGTTATATAATTTGTTGTGGTTTCCTCTTTGTCATATTTTCGGATCAGTTGATGTGTTTTTATTGGTCATCTTTTCTGGTGATTTAGTTTTGGGTTATCTTTATTTGTTCTTTTAAGTTGTTGTTGACTTTACTCATTTGTATGTTGTCTTGTTTGTTCACCATTTATGTGATCTGTTGTTTTAACCCCTTCACTGTCATTAGGTTTGGTGGTTTGCTGTTTTGTTATCATATGTTTTTCATACATCATTTTGTTTTGTGATTTGTTTTGTGATTTCTTTTGGATTTGTTTTGGAGTTTTTGTTTATTGTGAAGATTTATTGTGTTATGTTAACTGTTCTGATGTTTCATTTTTTGTGTTTTGAAAATTTAGAATTTCTCCTTGATTAGTTGTGTTTTGTTATTTGTTGTTCATTTTGGATTGATGTTTTCCATTCTTTTGTGATTTGTTACTTTGTACTCATGTTTTGTCATTTATTAATTCCATTCATCATTTTGATTTGTGATTTAGAATTTTTATTTGTTGTGTTGAATTTTGCTGCTGTGCTTTTATTAGCTATTTTCTGCTTTTGTTGTGTAGTACTGTGTTTTTATTTCATAATTGTGTTTGGTGACTTTTATTAACTTTTCATTTTTTTGTGATTTGTTGTTACTTGTTTTGTTTTGTTAACCATTGTTCAGTTTTACTTTTTATTGTGATTTGCTATATCTTAATTTCTTGTTTTATTTTTGCTATTATTAATTTCACTTTGTTTTGTTGTGTTTTCTTATTTGTTGTTCTGATTAGTCATGTTTGTTCTTATTTGCTTCATAATCTGTAACGAAGTTTTTTTATGCATTTCCTTATTTGCACTTTTTTTGTGCAAATACTTGTGCTTCTCCTTTTGTTCTGTTTGGATTTTTTTAATGTGATTTTTTAAATGTGTTTTTATAGTTTATGTGTTTATGTGTTTTATGCTCTGATTTTTTTTTTGTCTTTTTTAAACTTATACGAATATTTTCTGATTTGTTGCTGTTTCCTTAATTAATTTGTTGATTTTTTAAAAATTATTTGTTGTTGTTTTCTGCAATCCAGTGCAACAAACTTGGCTCTGTTGTTAACCATAGCTTATTAGGGCATAAAAAAAACTAAAAAGAGGTATACTTTTAAAAGAAAACGGAAATTTTCAAAATGATGCAGTTGCAAAATAAAAACTCAAATTCAAAACATTTTTGAGTCGTAAATTTGTAGTAAAATGATCAAGTGCATCAAGTCTTAAGGTTTACAGAAACAAAACTCAGGTTTTTAAGGTTATGTCAGAAATAGCCTGTTACTTGGTGAAAAGCATGCTGGGTAATGTCATTAGCCTTTTGATGATTCTTATAATAATGAATGATGTTTACTGTTTATTAGTCCTCATACCAGCAGAAGTTTATTTAGTTGGAATATCGGCAGCAAAAATGGTGAAAATAAAAATTGCCCTCAAGTATGCTTTCTTAATGGGTTTAGTGTAAATTTTTTATGACTTTATAAACTTTAAATTTTTAATGCTTTTTAAAGAATTTATTAACAGAAAATGATATGTTTTTTTTTTTTTTTAAACTGATACCATTCTTATCTCAAGAAAATCCTTTTTATGTCACAGTTTAACAGATCTTTATTTTTACGAGTGGCCCTGAGCTCACCACCATAGTGTTGACGTCACAGTAGAAGAAATATAGAATCACAACATCTCTCTATCCCTCCGTCTCTCTGTGTCCTGCCACAGACAGTTAAACTTTTACTCCGTCCTTTCTCACAGAATCCCAAAACAATTCAGCCCATAAAATTCAGACTCAGTTTGCCATATGTGTAGATGTATGGCTCCCATGGGTGCCCTGGAGGAAAATTACTGGCTCAGAGACAGGGTAAGAGGATGCATGTATTCTCGCTCTCTCTCCCTGGAAAATAGATGAGCGTGCACGTACTCAGTGGCTGGGTGTAGTTTTGATGTGGCTGGGTGGTGCTGGTCAGGCCTTGTTATCCATTGTGTCTGTCAGTCTGTAAAGTTGTCAGAATGGGACATGCACACGAACTGCTCCTGCAATTTGTGGCCAACTCTCAATAAAAAATAATAAGAAAAAAGCCAGACAAAAGAAAGGCAGTTCATTTAACGCTTTCAATGCTTTCTAAGCACACTCAGGTTTGTTGTGTTTTCTTTGAATCTAAGACCTCACAAATAATAGTTTAAATCTTATCAACTGTAGCTTTAATATGTGTGCAGTTTGTCTTGTAGGAGTACTTAGGCTTTTTCAAAGGGTTACATCACATTGGCCCAGTAGCCTAATTATTTCACAATCTGCATGATGGAGGGCGTTCAGGCTCCTGTGTGGGACATTTGGATGGTTATGAAACACTCTGAATTATCACTGTCTCTATATGATGAACCCAAGCAACAGACATTAGATACGATACTGGATTATATCTTCATGGTGAAGTTTAATCTCCACCATGACACAGGGAAAGGTGATTAAATTTTGGGGTTAAAGGTCAAAAGGCCAAAGGCACATGGCATCTCAGTCCTCTTTTGCTTTTGAGTGTGATCTTTAGAGCTTAATATCTCAAGAGTGCATCCATACATCATCATCTCATCCACTTATCCCTTTTGGGGTCATAGGGGGCTGGAGCCTATCCTAGCTGACACTGGACGAGAGGCAGTATACAGCCTGAGCCGGTTACAAGTCAATCACAGGACTGATATAGAGAGCCAAACAACCATTCATGCTCACACTCATACCTAAAGGCAATCTTAAGAGTACTGTAAGTAGCTGTCCTTCAACTTTGAACAGGTGTCTTCTCTGTCTCATTGATGAATTGTAAACATTTTTGAGGTCACAGGTCAAAGGTCAAGGTAAAATTTTTTTGTAGTGATCTTTTGCTTGTTAGTACAGTTTTTCAAGAACTCTTAAAGATATCCTTATCAAACTTAGCACAAATGTCAACTTCAATAAAAAGATGAATTGGTTAGATTTGAAGGTCATGGGACGAAGGTTAAAGGGATAGTTCAAGATTTTTGACGAGGGTTTAAATGAAGTAAATGGCATTAGCCTGAAATAAGCCACAACTCTGCATCTGTGGAACCAGCACAGAGGCTAGGGTGCCACAAACTCCCTGTAACTTAAAGAATTTTAGGTAAAACAAGCCACAGAAACAGTGTAATAATAAAAATAATAATAATACTACACTTTATTTATATAGCACGTTTCAAAACAAGGTTACAAAGTAATTTACAGACAAAATAAACAATAAAAAAGAGAATCAAAGAGAGATAAAAGAAATGTGAGGCATACAGAGTTCAAACAGAACAGTGGTAAACCATTTAATAGCCACAAATGACAGAAAAGAGAGCACAATAAATAAAAGATTAATAAAAGATAAGGAGGAAGCAAATTAAAAAGGCTTAAACTACCAATCGATAAAAGGAAATTGGAAATAAAATGATGGAAATGAAATAAAACCAAAAGAGGATAAAGAGGTAAATTGATGCCTGTGAAACTGTCTAAAACTGGAAATAAAGCAGCAGAGAAAAAGTGCTTCTCAATTACTACCTCCCCTCCCTGCTCCCCATGAAATTAATATTGTCCAAGCATGTGGATACCAATTTCTCTTTTCAATATTAATGTTCAATTTTTATGCAAATTGGGCAGCACGGTGGCGCAGCAGGTAGTGCACGTGCCTCACAGCAAGAAGGTCGCCGGTTTGATCCCCGGGTCGGGCAGGGCCTTTCTGTGTGAAGTTTGCATGTTCTTCCCGTGCATACGTGGGTTCTCTCCGGGCACTCCGGCCTCCTCCCACAGACCAAAAACATGCTCATTAGGTAGACTGGTGGCTCTAAATTGCCCATAGGTACGAGTGTGAGTGTGAAGGCTGTCTGTCTCTCTATGTGGCCCTGCAATTGACTGGCGACCGGTTCAGGGTGTACTCTCGCCCAATGACACCTGGGATAGGCTTCAGCCCCCCCGTGACCCCGAAAGGGATAAGCAGTATAGAAAATGAATGAATGAGTGAATACATTTTATGCAAATGCCTCTGACATGGCAAATAGTCAATCACAGAGCAGAATTTTTTTAATTGACACCTGGGCTGGCCTATCAGTTTGGTCATGCTCTTGCCCAAACAGGTTGTGCCCCCCTTGGCATGTGGCCATGCCCCCTGTTGGGGTCGTGCCCCACTATTTGAAAGCACTGGCGCAGGGTGATTGCACACTAAATTTCAAATATAACAACTTACTTTTCCGCAGCTACTCTGTTTTGTTTGGGCACTGTATCTTCATGAACTGTCTATAAGCCTTTATATAAGCCACTGTAGCAGTATTGAGGCTCCTTTAGTGTGAGTTTTATACCACAGCCTCAATAAAATAAACAGAATAAAATTTCAGCACCTCTTTGGAAAAACTGTATTCCCTCTAAATTCACAGGAAGAAATACCGGCCAGGCAAAGCGTAAGAGCAACTTTTGTTTCTTGTTTGTTCGCTACACAGTGTGCCGTCTGCTTGTTCAGCCTGAGGCCGCCTCACATCAATAACCCTCGTTGTTTTTTTCTGCTGAATCATTTTAGTCGGATAGCTGGAAGTGAATGTACAGTTTTTTCTCTTTCAGTACAATGTGTTCATACAAGGAAGAAAAGATCATCTCATATCACAGCTTGTGGCAATGTTATTTTTTAAGAGTGAAAACACTGTCAATACACTTCTCTCTTTACTGTCTACAACATATATCATGATCAAAAAATAAAGATAAAAGGGAAATGGTTTAGATTTCATTTTACTTTCACATTCTTGGTAATTTTTTTTTGTGATATCTTCAATACAGCTTTCAATTTGACTGCTGAATTTGATTGATTCTTGTTATAAGTTTAACAATAATTTCACGTTTCTACATTGAAATTGATCATTTTGAACATTTTTATACATTTTCCATTCTTTTTATTTGCAGTTGAAAAACAACAAAAGTAACAATGAAAAGGTTAGGGTTAGGGACCTGTTATGAACTGCGCCATGACCCTATTGCTGGTTCACCACTGTTCCTTCCTTGGACCACCTTTGATGGGCACTGACCTCTGAAGACTGGGAACACCCCACAAAAGCTTTGACCCATTTGTCTATCCATCACAATTTGGCCCTTGTCAAACTCACTCAAATTCTAATGCTTGCCCATTTTTCCTGCCTCTAATATCAACTTTGAGGACAAAATGTTGACTTGCTGCCTAATATATCCCACCCTTATATATCCCACCTACTAATAGGTGTCATGATGAAGTGATTATCAGTGTTATTCACTTCATCTGTCATAATCTTATGACCCATTGCTGTATATAGAATAGAATAGAATAAACCTTTATTCGTCCCACACGGGGAAATATAAGCAACCAAAATGATGAAACATGATTTCAAAGAAAAATTAAACTTCTACATATTGGCAAAACTTAATTCTGTCTTTTTTTTTTCTTGTTTTTTGACCTAGAACAGTGAATGGCTGTGGTCATTGATAGAGTTTGTCTCTAACTATGAGAGGGGGTTTGAATCCCTTGCATCTACATGTTAACTTAATGCCCTTAAGTGTGTTTGGCATGCTTCATCTATGTGGTACAGCACTTCGGTTTACAAAAAGGACCTCTCTCTTTCCCCCTCTGTATAGCGCCAGTAGCTGCCTGAAATGGCTATTTCCCCTGGCCCCTGCAGACAATTTGAGACAGACATGTGACATCAGCTCTTGGTTATCATAGGAGTCTTGTAGCATCCTTAATACCCTCTAATGGACACTGTCTTACTGCCTGTAAAATCTCAAACATACGTTACCTCCATCATCTCACAAACAGAGAGGCTGTGCTTAACTGGGACTTAAAGCTGTGTTCACACCGAACGAGACTTTGCGACTGAAATCACATCGCCAACTGAAGTTGCATTGTGTGTCCATAAATACCTCATTTTGGTCACCGTCGCATGGTGACGTCAGGCCCGCTCGAGTTTCACCACATTCATATCATATATCATATAATAGAATGTATAAGCTGACATTATTATTATTACAACTGTATCCATTTCACTCACCTACCAACCACAAAACACTGCAGCTGCTGGCCCTGCAGCAGCATCGTCTGTGAGTTCTCTGTGGTCCCGTCTAGGTGGATTGTCACTCTGTGAACCGGAATGAAAACTGTCTGTCACGGGTACCGTCACACACCCACACGACGCTGATTGGCTGTTGCCGCACAGCCGCACGCGACATCACCTGGAGAGTTCAAACTTTTAAACTTTGGCGACTAAGTGACGAGCGACGTGGTAGCCCAGGACGTGTCCGTCACGGGAGGGTTAGCCCCGCCCCATCGCAGCTGTACATTGACTTTACGGGGATAGTGGTCGCCGAGGTCGCAAAGTCACCTTTGGTGTGTACGCACCTTAAGGCTGTCTGAACAATAGGGAGTCTGTGTTTCCGAAGCCAAAAATCCTCGATAAAAGGAAAACAGGTGCAACATAGAAAATAATCTCTTTTGTATTTAGACTGGTGCTGGGTTTTTTTTAAACTAGACTGTAAAGTTGACAGGATGATGTAAAGATGAAGGACTAACTAAGAAACGTCTTTTCCTGCATCCTCAAGATGTCAAGTTTAGGCAACCAGCCTCAAGTGGACACTCAGGGTACTACAGGTTTTAGCACTTCTGCCTGGGCCTCCATTTTCTGCCCTAGAGTTTGCCACCTGATTACCACAGAGTAGATGGGTCATCCATTTAGCTTGGTTAAAGCAGCAGCAGTTCTAACAGAGTATCTCAGACAGTACCAGGGGCACTTTGTACATTAAAACCAGAGGAGAATTTAACATTAGTGATTTTGAACATGCAATAGCAGTCATCAGAATCCAATGAAGGCAGAATATGGGCTCTTTAAGTGTCTGTGCGCAAGTAACTAAACCCCTTATTGTTCCAGCTGCAAAGCCAGGTGTGTGAATTAAATGATAGTGATATGTCCCATCCTCAGCCGTTGGTGTCTGAACAAAGTGTATGTTACATAAAGAGGACGGACGACGATGATACTGCAGCAGAAGTTCTCAAAGCCCTTTCACAGTAAACTTCGGATGCAGAGAAATATACATTATCTTTGCTCAATATACCCACATTTGGTTACAAAGCATGCCAGACTTTGAATATGTTTACTGAAGGCATTACTCTTTAACTTTGTAAGGGACTTGATTGAGCTTGAAGTATTTTTTATGTCATTATTTCTGCTATGTTCAGCTCATTTGCAAACAATGTCAGTATACCACAGCTTCAAATCTCCGCTTAACAGTTTTGTCCTCAAGTGGAAAAAGTGAATGTTCAAATGTTGGGAAACTTTTACTACACCAACATGTAAACTTTGAAGAAACTAATTCTGTGTTATTATGGCCGCTACACTGCCATGTTACTCCTCTGTGTTTATTTAACTGAAAGCAAAAACCCAAAAAAGCTTGACTCTAATTGTGTGGTGTGGTCGAATTTTATTTGTATAAAGCTGCACTTTGTTCCTTTTAGTTTTGGATTGTGTTCTTTAATATCTCCCACGGTGCTACTTGGTGCACCACTTGCATGTCTCTGTGCAAAACATTTGGATGGCAGAGCAGAACATTTATCCAACTATGTTCTCCACTGCTGTTAAGTTCTGTTTTAATTTTTGATGTTTGTGGTAAAATGTGTAGCCAAATATATGTTTATGGAATAATCCATTCTGAATGACAAGGCTCAATTTCCTCAAAACCAGGGCACTGGTTCAGTACCCCACAAAAACAACGGTAAGAACATAATTTTCAACCTAAATCTAAGAAAATTTAGCACAAAGACAAGATATTTAGAGACCTTTTTTTTATTTTTGTGAGATGGGTACACACATTTGGATCTGATGCCTCAAAAACGTGTTCCAACATATTTGGGACAGAAGTATATTTTACATTGTGTTGCATTACCTTTCCTCCTAACAACACTGTGTAAGCAACTGGGAATAGGAAACACTGATTATTGCAGTTTCCTTCTTGCTTGATCTACATCTCTAGAGGCATGTGTTTCTCCAATGCCTTTAAGTCCAATTTATTGGTGGCTTTTATATGTTCAGGTTACCCATGCAAGGGGCACCAATACACCCCCAAATCATCACAAATGCTGGCTCTTGAACTTGCATTGATAAAAATCTGGATGGTTCCTTCCCTCTTTGGCTGGCAGGATTCCACAACCATTATTTCGTAATACAATTTGAAATGTTAACTCTTTGGACCACAGCACACTTTTCTACTTTCGGTTACTCCACCTCTCAGGAGATTTTTTTTCGGGAAATGTTTTTGCATTAGGAAAGTCATGGAGTGCTAAAAAAAAACCCTGGATCATTCAACAGGTAAGTAGGTTAATTGGTACCAGATGATAATACTGGAATTTTGTCACAAATGGTACACTCATTAAAGACCCTGCCTTTTACCATCAACATTGGTCCTTTTCTTATATAGCTCATGAGACAATATGCAATGTTCAGATCAGAGCACACTTTTCCACTTTAAGAAGTCTATCATAGGTTAGCACAGAGTAGCTGCTAGATGTATAAGTCTTTTAAACGTTGGCGCTAATTGTTTTTTCCAAGAAATGGTCATAAAGTCCTCAAGGCTAAAGAGGAAAAGGACCATCTGTATTGTCGTCAACAAAGTTCAAAAGCCAGTATCTAATGGTGTGCGGCTGCATTACTGCCCATGGCATGGGTAACCTGCACATCTCTGCAGGCACCATTGATACTGAGTGGTACATACAGGCGTTAGAGCAACATATCATCACTGTTGTGCACAAACCTCCTATCTCCATCGGTCACCTTCCATGTTGGTGAGTGGGGTTTAAAAAGTTTAAACTATATTGTTGTACAAAAAAATCCTTCAGTAGTAGATCTTTGTTTTTTTTTTATCATTTCCTGTAGAGCAGCAGTTTTGGAAGTTTTGTGTGCGACAGCAAAAATATGCTTCCATGCAGGGCAACGTCATTTTCAGCAAGACAAAACCAAAAAACTTTAGGCACAAGTTACAACAGCATGGCTTCACAGTAAAGGAGTGCTGGTGCTGGATGCCTGGATGCAGTCGCCCTAGCTGACACTGAAAATGTGGGGTGCATCATGATATGGCCATAGAAGTCCCACACTGTCGAACAATGTAAGTCGTTCACAAAACAAAAGTGGGAGCGATTTGTATTCACTATGGGTGTGAATTGCCAGTGGCCTCACAATACAATATTACTGTGATTCTTGAGTCCCGATTCAATTTCATTGTGATTCTTAATATTTTACGACATTCTAAGTATCGTGATGCTTAACATTGCCGCATGTTGTGATTTTTAAATCGAGATTGTCTGCATTTACATCAAAAAAGAAAAAAAGACTTCATTCTTGCTGCTGCGTTGTTGTTGAAGTAAGACTTAATGATGTCAGCCAGCATGTAACAAAAACCCCTGTTTTCCACAACATGTTGAGGCTTTCAGTATTTGCACATAATGTTAGTGGTAGATTAAAATATTTTCTCAGTTCGCTCTAAGAACTGGGAGGCAGCTTTGACAAGCTAAGCACATTAAGTGTTGGCTGGTTTATCAGTGGCATAAGTTTAGTATCAGCTTTACTGTCATTGGCTTTCACTGTCCCTGGGTGGTGCCATGTGAGATGAACCTTTTGTCCACTGTTTTAACCTCTCAGGTGTTCCCATGTGTTATGTCCATCTCTTATATCCTGTTCAAAGTCCTAAATAAATCCACATGGCAGATTTAAATGCAAATGGTGCATTTCTTTCATCCCTCTCCTATGCAGCCATTATTGTTTACTCTCCTGAACAATGATTGTCACTTGTCTGACCTGGCTCCACAGCACCATGGACTTAACAATTGGTTTTGTTTCTTCTGACCCAAAAGCCTTATTAAACATTGGGAATTAATACAGAAGAAAATATAAATATATGGTGGCTGTGAAGCGATTTTAAATCATTCTGCCAAATATTGCAATACTGTAGTGTACTGATTTTTCCCTACCTCTAGTATTCACTCACCAGATGGAGTGTTGTTTGAAAGAAATATGAGAAAGCACAGTGTAAACATGTTCCTATCCCAACTGTCTTGAAACTTGTTACAGGGATAAATGACATTTTGGATAAGAGAATTTAAAAAGTAAAAACAAGCCTGTTATATGACTGAAATCCAAGCTAATACTAGTTTATATTTTTTGTATTCAAGAGAATAAAAGATAAAAAAGACTAGTTATTCACTGTACTCTGTTTTCATATTTTGCACATCTCAACTGTTCTGAATTTATACTTTGAAATATCTGTGATATGCTTTCAGCTGCTAAACCAGCTTTTTTTGACCACGCAGTGTCATAAAAAATGAAACAGTCCGTGTATCATCAAGTCGTCCACAAGCATGCATCACCTGTATCTGCTGTTTATCACCCAGAGAGCGATACTGCAGTCAGGACGAGTGCTGACAGACAAGATCTTTTATTGCTAGTGTGGCAAAGCTGGATTTCATAAGCAGGCCCCCCTCTTTTTTAGTCGGACCGTTGGCGTGCGGTAAAGCTGCATGTGTGTTGGGGAGAGACAGAGAGAAGGAGAAGCTTGACGTGATTCTGCGGTGTGACCAGTAAGTGGAGCACGGACGAACCCACTGACCTCCACATCGTTCTTCTTCTTCTTCTTCTCCTCTTCCTGTTGCTGCCATGTCTTTCACCACATGTCTATCATGTAGCCACTTCAATAATAGGCCAGAGCATGTGAGTCATGTGTACAGGCATGCATGCAGGATGTGTGTGGTGAGAGTGTGTGTGTAGTATTGATCAGGTGTCTGTGGTTGGTGTAGAAGGGCCGGTCAGGACAAGTTGGATGATGCAACTTTCTGCACATTTTCTGTCTCTGTCTGACTCTTCTTGTTGAACTTTTTGTTTTTCCTTTTGTCAATAATTAACTTTGTGAGTTTGTATAACTGTCATCACAAATCTACACTGTGCTGCAATCTAAAGTCAGCTTATGAAGGTTTTACAAGCCCTACACAGGTGCAGTTTTTTGTGTTTTAGGTGTCATGTTTGTGTCAGGGGTCTCAACATGACCGTTATAGTTCCTCATTATTCAGACCTCAGACTCGGTTTCATAGCCTCACTGCGGTTAGCTGAAGCAGACAGCAGTTATCAACAGTCTGACTCTTTCTGTGTACTACACACAATCCCCCTGTCTTGCTGAGACAGAAGTCAACATGCAAACAACATGCAAGTGTAGACATGTCAGCAAATATAACCATTTTTTAAGGAGATACATTTAAACATTTAGGCTTTATGGGATGTTTTTGATTTGCTTTGGCTAATATATGACTTTTCCAGCCTAAATTAGTAGTTTTAAAGTTGATCTAATGATGGGAAGACTATTAGTATAAAGAATGGCATCTATTCTGCTCACTCAAAGCCCCCCCTCAACAGTCTACACATAGCACTATGTAAGTTTGCCAGCAAACCACAGTCATGTCATGAGAAGTATGTACCTCTTTACAGCGCAGTGCAGGGGGTCTCTCTCTATGCTGTCTATGCCGGGCTGAACAAAACTAAAAGGAGGCTAGGACGAGAAAAAGAGAGACTGACCAAACAAAAAAGCTGGACAAACGCAAATATTGGACAGGTTTTTCTGATTTTTCTGGCAAAGTTCAGTGATGTTGTTTGTAGATTTTTGTGGATCTGCTTTTATATTCTAGTCATCATCTTTTATCATTGTGAACCCATTCAACCTATTTCAGTTACCATGTAATATGTTAGCCTCGTCAAGTGGCATTTAATTACAGGCTTTAGATGTTATGGTGACAGTTGAATATGTATTTTCTACATGCAAACAGTTTGCAAACAATAGGCCAACAATGGACGCTAGAAAAGGCATATTTCACATCCAAAAATATCAATACTGACTGTTATCGGTCAATAAAGTTTATTGGTTCCTCACATCATTACCGGCCGGCAGCTCCATCCTCTAAGTGCCAACAAGTGCATATTGTCTGTCAGGAGGAGGTGGAAGCGCTGTATTTTAACGTTGTGCAGTTACACTCAGAGGTCTTTGGAGGCCACTGAAGTGTCACAAAACCAAATTCTTACATATTTCTGCTCTAAGTTTTAAGATTCATATTAAATGATCCGATTTTTCTGGCTCTGAACAACAAATTGATACATTCAGGTTGAATTATAGTGATTGTGTCGCACTAAAAAAACAAAAAAATCTGTCACACTGGATGCATGTGGCTGACATGCATCCTGGCTCCAGGTTGAGAATGCTTTGGCTTTCATACCAGTCAGGTGTGTGCTATGTTTTGTGCGCACCTCCCCAACATCAAAGCTCCATTTTTCCATTAAAATCAGCCCAATGAAGACCTTTTATAAAAATTTTTGAAAGAACTTCAATAAATCTCCCCGCAAGTGACCTGATTTATTGAATACCTGACCTGGGAAACCTGCAAAATGAAAGCATTCTGAACGAACAGGGGACTTTCTCCCCACATGTTCAAACTGAGCTTTAACTCTGAGAGGCACAGATAGGAAGTGTATATGATCTGTATATATATGATATGTATGTATCTATCCTCTCTGGGACATATTCTACTACTGTGGACATGCCTGCAGAATGAAGATATTTATGGCTCTTTGTTTTTCATTTTCCTGTCTGTTTTAGCCAAAAACATGTGCATCTTGTGGATAAAATGGGCAAGCCTCCCATTGTAAAGATCTACTGTGCAGGAGACCTGTGGCTTGCGCTGGCAGTCAGGAAGCTCTGACTTGATAACATGTCTGCCGATATGAAAACATACATTCACTGCTGCTAGTAAAATGCAGCAAGTGTCAAACAACCCTTAGCCCATTTTTAGTCAGCACATCTACTTGAAGTTAGGAAAAGTCTAATTCTTGCATTAGTCCAATCGTACTTAATATTTTTAATTCATGTAAGCATGTCTGAAATAGTCAGACCAGGACCATTAGATATTACGGTTGGAGATGGATTTGGTCTTGCATTTCACAGATTCGAGGTTCAGGTCACTTTCACACCTAAAGTTTGTCAGATTTGGTTTGGTTCAAAGGTGCAGATGCAACATTTTTTCATTTTTCACCTGGTGTGGTTTACTTTCATGCTGCATTTTGTCAAGCAGACCAAACCCTTCAAATGCTCTGCAGTACAGTTACTAGTTGGGGCTGTAGCTGCAGTATTCATTTATTCCCATTGTCACACTATGACCTGGAAATACGCAAATAATAGCAATGTTCAGCTCAAAGCAGTAAGGAGTATTCTGAGCCATAAATTAAATATAAAGCTGAATAGAGGCTCTGTCAGATGGCACTCGCATATTGAATGGAACGATGTAGCCATATTCTGCAAAGAATTGTTGATTTTAACCTGTTAAGAGGACCAGAGCCTGAGCAGCACTCACATGCAACCAGGGGCTTATATACACTAGTGGCATTTGCATATTGAGCAGACTTTACTTGATAATATGGCTGGAGGCTGGCGGTGTTAGCCATGCTCAAGGAAGTTGCACTCTGCTCAATATTGTCAGTGAATGCATTGCTAGATTGCATAATGCTGTGATTTTGAGACAAATTCAAGCCACAATTTACTGCATTTTGGTTTTCTTGCCTTAAACTGGTCCTTGTTTTGTTGGCTTTCACACCCACTACATACTAAACTCTAGTCTGCATGGAAGTGAACCAAGACCCCCTGTTTTCAGGCGGACCAGAGTTCAGTTCTTCGGTCAGCACCAGACTTCATGTGAGTTTTCACACCCCCTCAAATGAACTGAACTCCCACAAAAAACAAGCCAGAGTTCATTTGGTCCGGACCAAAAGTTATTATTCACCAGTTACCATTGTTATTTACCAATCCAACAGTTATAGGGCTCAAGGAACCCTCTGCCCTGACAATCAGTCATTCCAAGCTGTGTTGCATGACACTCTTAACCACATCTGAGACACCATGTGACCTCCTGTCTAAAAGTCTAGCGCTCTTGATTTTACTTTTATCCTCCTACAGTTATTTTTTTAAGTCAGTTAGTCAGACATAAGCCATACTGACATGGACACATTATTGCAATAAACGCCTGATCAAAATCAATCTGCATCATAAAAAATACATAAATTGTAGGACTGTGACCAATACTGCAAGGTTAGTGGTATACTGCTCCATGCTACAAAGTCTTATCTATCACTTTATAATTGTGTATTTCCAGGTAGCAGTGCAACAACAGAGTGGTGCAGGGACGATGTATTTCTGTAGACCAACCAATGAAATGACATCAGCTAAAAGCCTATGGGATTTTTCACACTGTTCTTGGATCATTGCTATAAAAAGATGAGTGGAGAACAAAAATCCTGAAAGTTGCATGTTTTGTTCCACCTGATAACCTTGATGAACCCAACAAACTGTCACAAGTTTTTAGGCTTAAACATCATTTGCGAATACATAAAGGTATTATTAAGCTACTATGAAACTACAACAAACTTCCAACATGTAATGCCATGCTGTAACTTCTTGTTTGAGAATTTCCTCTGAATTTAATGACCTCATCAAATTGTTGCCCATGGCTGTGGCCATAGTGTTTATATTATCAGGGTTTTTTTTGTTTGTTTTTTTTAAGATCAGAAATCACTGCATTAAGGTCCCTGGCCATGTTTGTAGTCCTTGTTAGCAGTTTGAAATATTATCTCATAAGTAATCTTGTATGTTTTTGCTCATCACGGACCTTATTTCAGGCATTTATCTGTAAAGCTACGCTAAAATCACACAGACTTGCAGCTGTGGGAACCATTAGTCAAGTCAAGTCAAGTCAAAGTTTATTTCTAGAGCTCGTTTATCAAAACAATCATGCATACACTTAATAATAATAAAAACAGTAATGGAATAAAAATGAACACAATATTAAAAAATAACACATATAAAAATAGAATTAAAATAAAATAAAAATAAAACAATAAAAGAAGAGTAAGAGAGAAGATAGGGAATGAAAGATAAAGGATAAAAGCGAAGGTTACTCGTCTAGCTGGGACTGAACGCCAAAGAAAAAAGCAGCTCACAGAAATACGCACATGCCTTGTTGTCTTTTATTGGTTCACATTATTGGCTTCTGCCTCTGTTCACTTTCTTGACAAGTTAATATTAAACAGAGAGAGTTTTTTACAAGTCAGGGCACATTTTTCATTCATTTTAATAAGAGGGAAAGGCTTTGTCTGCTGCTGTTCCAATAGTTTGAAGTGCCTGGCTAAAAAGAACGAGGTCATTGCTGTGAGACGGAGATATGAGACAGAACAAATATTTTCAAATTCTGTCAACAACTTCCTTGTCTTTATGATTTATTGCAAAGAGACTACCACAACAGACTGAATAAAAGGGGGATTTTGGTGAGAGATAGTGCCCTGGTGAGACACATACAATGGCATTAGCATCGAGTAAATGCAGCATTTATCATGAAGCTATTTCAGTGTGGCAAATTTCATACAGTGTGCTTGTTTAGCCCTTTCATGCATGGTGTCCACTACAGTACACAGATATTTGGAAAACAGGACCACGTCCAAATACCAGGTGGTGAATTCCCAAACCTTTATCTTAGGTTTCATAAAAATATTATCTTATTATTTTTACCATATCGAGATATTGCATCATAAATCCAAAATACCCGATAAAGGGCTAATTGGGTATTATGCCTGTATTCAGATTTCACATAATTTTGTATTTTTAATTTCAAATATTGGTGTAATTCACATGTGAATAGTTTGATTAAACAGCAACAATACATATGCTTCAGATTATGCTTTTTTTTAATTTACTCTTCATAACATGTTTGTCAAAGACGTATTTGTGGATCTTTATTAAGTTCCACTAAATTACTATTTATACCATTGATGCACGGTGTCCATTGTAGTGGTCAGATGCATAACTCCTTCAAAATATAACATTGAAAAACAAATGAACAAGATTTTTAACTTGTTTGAAAGTAAAAAATAACATTTTAAAAAGTATTTCTAAGTGATTTAATAACTCATGCATGAAAGGGTAAAAAGTTTGCCTTCCAGGTGTCATCCAGCCCAACCCTTCTTCCTTCCATGGTAATTATTACGGGTGTTATAATTGGTCGGGAAATACCATACTGTATAGTTTTTCATATCTGTTAGTGAAGTCAAGGCGTGATTTTATGGCTCTGTAATCGCTAGTTCCGACACTGTGACCATCAGAACAGACCAAAACAATCATGTAGACTGATCTCATCATTAAACAGTGAGGTTACAGTGGGAGTGTTACTGAGGAGATAAGCAAAGCCCAACTTGTTTTGTAACAAGGAAAACATGTGTAACCAGGAGGGAGATTTGAGTCTGTGAGACACAGGATTAAAGGAAGAAAAAGCTGGAAGACAGATTTGTTGCTGACAGCTTAATCATAAACACGCTCACTCTACTGTAGGAGTGAAACAACAGAAATCTGTGACAAAAACAACAAAATAATCTGTAGGAAAATATTTGTGACTTTCTGGTGTCCCCAGGGTGCACACTGAGGACAGCGGCAACTTTGATGTTTTTGATGTCCAAAAGGCCTGGCAGCGTTTAAACTCTGTAACTTTGCATCACGTCTCCCGAGAGATGAGAGGATGCAGAGCCCAGCCAGGGGTCAGAGGTCAGAGTCTGAGCTCAGATCGAATTACCAGCGTCTGAACCCACTGACACATCGGCGTGTGATGAAAGGCTCTGCTGACTCATTTGAAACCCCAAGGAGAGCTTATTTATTTGTCAGTGTCAGGCTTTTAAAATTAGAACAAAGAGAAGAAGGAGGAGGAAGAAGAGGAGATCAGTTGGGCTTAAATTTGCTTGTGAGTCATATGAGGAGTTGTGGAAACAATAATGTAAGACCCTCATCTTTTTCTGTTTGTTGAATGTTTCAATAAATCCAACATTTCCAAGGAGAGCTGTGTAAATAAATTGTGTTTTGATCTACTAATCATTGTTTAAATACTTCATGCTTGTGATTCTATGTTTGCCAAATGCACTGCAAAATACTTAGAAATAATTAACTTGGAAAATGAAGTTGCAGACTCAGGAAGACTCAAATAAAAAAACTCATTATCTGTTGGTGTGTAGATTTTGTCAATGTTTTGGAGCAAATATAGGACTCTTAATTTTGATCTCACTCTAACTTTTAAGTGATTTTTTTGTTTTAAATTCCCCCTATTTAAAATCTTAGTCAGTTTCAGTGATTTAGGAAAAGTCTTTCTCTCCTCCTGTGAACAGCACCAGCAGCTGCCTGAAATACTTAATTCCTCAGCCCCCCACCCCCATGAATAAACTATCCCTGTGACATCCTACCCTTGTTGCATCAGTGGTGACAGCTCATTGGCTTTGGTTGGTTGAGCCCGTTACAGAAAATAGACGACAAAAAGAATGCAGTTACAAAAAATAGCTCTGAACTACAGTGAACTGACCATTTTCACAGTTGACTGGCCAACCAGTTGGAACAGACTGGGCACACATGGAGAAAGGGGACGAGCTCCAACAGAGTGTCTTAGTGAAAACAGAGGTGGATCAAGAGTGCTCAGTATGTGAAAAACAGCATTTTTTTAATCATTATCCATTGTGAACATACTCTCACAGTCATCCAAAATCAAATATCACAGCTTTAGTTAAGGCAAACTCTGACCTGCTGACGTTAAACTTGGTTTGCCTAGTTACAGAACAGCAATGTCAACATTGTGAAACACTAACATCCTTAGCATTTACACAACATATTGTGTTTATATAGTGTGATGTTTTTTTAATTGGCTGGGCTTGCTGGAGGAAACACACAAATGTGATAGCTAATGCCAGCCTGCAAGTTGTTTTTTTGTCAAAATTGTTTGAGAGGATTTAGATTTCTCTATGTGTGATCACTCCTTGCACAAATAGTGTTATGGGGCTTTTCCACTATGCTGAACTCGATGCAGCTTTACTCTATTGTTTGGTTTTCTATTAGGAATTGTGCCTAGTACCTGGCATAGTTTTTTTGTATCACCCCCAGTGGGGTACCAAGCAAGCTGGGCTGAGACAAAGTGTGACCTGGAGACACCGCTGACCTTTGAATGGTAACAGTATTAGCACGAGTTGGTAGTATTGACATGGAAATGGGATAATTCAGCTTTAAGCCACTGCTACTGGTTCATTTTCAGACCCTCTTTACATATATTTAAATAGATTAACATCTATATCTCACTTTGCATTACCAGTACATCTCCAGTAATGAACTGTGGTTTATTTATGGCTGTCTAGCCTCCATTTGTTGAGTATCCCTGCTCTGTGTCTTAGAACATATTGTAAAACACAACAGGAAAAGATGAAATACTGATTAATTTGTGGGGTGCTGATAAGATTTAAATGACATCTAAAGTTAAAACTAAAAGTGACTGGTGAGTTATTTGGAAACAGTTTGCTTTTTTTCCCATTGTTCTTGTTGAATAATAGACAAAACAACAACATGGCACCATATGAAGACTTATTTAAGAGCTGAAAGACCAGCTTTTAATGATGAGCTGATCCAAATGACCTGGATCTCTGAGGTACCTGGAATCTCCATTACTATAAATGAGACTGGATGCATGTAAAATTAACCTTATTTTAGCTAATTTTTGCTTTGTGGCAGACTTGAGTCGATTTTTATCAACTATGGTGTTTTTATTGCAGGTAAATCTGTGTTGCTGTTTAGACTCCTGGCCTGCCTATTAGTCTGTTGGCCACACACATTTTTCCCCAACTTTGCTATGTTTTGCCTAGCCAATGCAATGATGTTTCAGTGACATGGGTCAGAAAGTTGTATACCAGATAACATTAACAGAACTTTTCTTTGTGTCCATTTACAAAAAGGTTTTCTCTTTCCTGAGCATATTTATGGTATTGTCTACAAGTTCAATGACAGTTGTCAATTCTTAAGAAAGCATATGTCAGATTAAAGGGATATTACATATATATTTCAAATATGCTTGTTATTTCACTCTGAAGAATTTCTACTTCTGTATACTTTGTTTCTTGCATCTACAGTAAATAGAATTTCATTGTCACTTGGGTAAAAATCACTCAGATGTGGTTCAGTATTAGTTTCTTCTGCTGTTGTTGTGTCTTCCTGAGGCGAGAGCAAAACAGCAGATTAGAGGATCATTACAGGCAGAAGACCATATAGCCATTTGCTGCATTGTAAAACAGTTCCAAACACAGAGACCTCCTGCAGGAAAAAATAAAACTATTTTTCATAGCCCAGTCCTACATAGGGCCAGCTTAGTTTCATGACTCTTATTAACTTAAAAATCACACAATTAAGCGAAGTAACTGTACTGCCAACAGCAGACACTTCACTGACTGCTGCCAAGTACCTGATACAAACCAACTTTAAAAATACTAAAATATCCCTTTAAGAAGTAAGATGAAAAAAATCGTCCAAAATTGCAATACCTTCAGCTGCTCTTGCAAACACCCCCGACATATCTTTGAAGTGAAAAAAAATTGTTCAGAGTTGTACTTCCACAGGCTGAAAAAACAACCTGATGCAAAAGTTGGTATAACTATTAGTAGCCTGTAATAAGCTACAGTTTATAAGGAGACTTTCTGACTGGTGAGTTATCAAACTAAAAATGGGTCCGTTTATTTGTTAAACAAATACATCTCTGACTTGATTTAAAGAAGCTCTCTTCTGCTTTGATAGACCCCATAATATACTATTTAAAACATGAGATCAAACTGCTGAGACACCTGGTGTTGAGCTCAGGGTCAAGAACTCTGACTTTTAACAACTCCTACAACGAAACTTTAATTGCCTCAGATCCTCCTATTGTCTGAAGCTGTCATGTGTTTTGTTCATGTCATCTGAAGCTGACGACCTTTAACCCGGCCAGTCTTTTGAAGGGCACACTTTGCTGTCACAAAGACTGATGTTTTTCTGTTTTGTTGTAATGACTGTGGTCGTCTTTAACAGCTGCCTGATAACCTCATGGGGCCAAAATTGGCTGACAGTAAGCGTTCCTCACATTCCTCCAGCAGGAATGTTCAGTTTTTAAACTTTGTTTTTTGGGGGAATCTGGTGACATCATGATGCATCATATCCTGACAGCAGACAAACAGCTCTGAAGCCACAAGCACTTTTCTTTGGGGGTCTTTGAAGTCACAAAAATGCAGCAAGAAGGAAGTAAAGGTCGTTATGATGATGCACATGCCCCCAACATGCTTAGGGTGAACTTACTGATGTATGTCTGTTATCAGGCCATTAATTTGAAACCATTTACCTCAGCTTTGATGTGAACTTCGCTGTTGTGACTTTGCTCTGTTCACTTTACTCCTCTCTAACACAGTAATTGTCCGAGCATAGCTTAGCAATCGCAGGAGACTACACAAAAGGATGGAGACATAGTGATACTTCCTGTTCAAAGGAAATTGGTGTCTTTTTAATTAATTCCAGCAGTTTTCAAAGCCAACAACAGACAAGATAAATGTTTTAATGCAGCTACAATAACTCAAGCTAAAGAGCATGGCTTGACTCTTGGACCAGTTAGCTTGTGACCTACAACCTCCTCCTAACTTAAACATATGACGTGGAAGTGTTATCTAAGGGTGCTTTCACACCTACCACATTTGGTCCAGACCAAACGAACTCTGGTTTGCTTTCGTGGAAAGTTCCGTTTATTTGGGCTGGTGAGGAAGCTCACATGAACTCTGGTGCAGACCAAAAAACCTAACGCTGGTTCTTGGTTCACTTCCAAGTGGACCAGAGTTTTGTTCGGGGGTGGGTGTGGAAGCCAACCAAACCAAACAAGGACCAACAACGCAAGCGAACCAAAAGGGAGAGAATTGTGGCTTGGATTTGACTGAATCAGAAAAGCTAACATAGAGTGCGTGTAACGTTAGCATTACTAGCACCACCAGCGCCCTCTTAACAGGTTAACGTCTACAAATTCAGTCCTATATGTTGACACATCGCTCCAGTCAATATGCAGGTGCTATCCAAAGCTGCCTAAATGCAGATTTATCTTTATTTTATGGCAAGGAGTACTTTCAAACTGCTATGTCCTGGGGATGGGCATGAATGGGCATGAAAGAGCATGAATGTGTTAGTTGATACTGATGGACAACTAACATAGAAACTCCAACCATCAGTGAGTGAATTTGAGGGCAAGTAGATGTGACCTGTGGTGTAAAGCAGCTTTGAGTTGTAAAAAGACTAGAAAAGCATTATATAAGCTCAAGTCTATTTACCATTTTTACCATAATGCATGGATGGGCTGAACAGCAGGAACTAACACCACAACTAAACTAGTGGTAGGAGGTTAGATTACACAACATCTGACAGGCTTTGGTCTGCTTGACTAGGTGCAGTTTGAAATCAAACCAAACCGAGAGAAAAATGAAACGATGTTGCAACTTCAACCCCGATCTGAACCGAGTCTGCTGAGATTTAGGTGTGAAAGCAACCTAAACTCCCCTAAATAAGTGCAAAGCTATCCTGTCTGGGGGAATGTGTGTGTTTCTGACTCATCACCATATATCTTTGTCCAAGCTTTCTGTGTTCTCTAACAGCACAGTGAAGGTGTGGAAACATACAACCAAGGGTAAATGGCAGAGCGTTGGCTATGTAAAAGTGATTGCAATACTTTCCTATATTTACCATAAAAGGGTGAGGAAGTGCCTGGAACTTAAAACCTATAATTTTTTAAAAATGCCTGGAATGTGTAACTAAGAGTTTCAGATTATAATACCGAGGACATTTTAAAACGTGGCTCAATATCAGTGCATTTTTCACAAATTCATATTTAAGGCATAGGATCTAAAATTCTGCCAGCAAGGGGCTCTTAACAAAACAACAGCAGGTGAGTCATGATGTCCTGTCCTGCTTTCACTGCTTACTCATCTTTAAATTGAAGACTCCATTCAGTAAAAACATTACTTCCTGCAATGCGTACACTAAAAATAAAACCAGTGTTTCGGTTTAGAGGAAAAACTTTGCATAATGAGACACAGAAACTTATTATGAAAGACTTCCTGATTTGTCCTAATAGTTTATGCTATAAAAACACAAAGTCGTTTTTGGCGAGATTTGCAGGAATCGGGAAGTCCACTTTCAGAGGCGTTTTTCCCTTATCTGAAATTTATCTGTGAAGTCTTTGTTGACCAGAGTGCTCAATTCTATAAGAGAAGTAACACAGAAGGCTAACCAAGGAGACAGTAAATCTCAAATTCATTCACAGGGGTCAGGGGATGGAGTTATTGGAGGAAGTTTGGTTGACAGAACTGACAGCAGGCAGAGATTAAAGGTGGTCCATCAGAGGTAAGCAGCGCAGAGTATGAGACGAGATACAGAAACAGACCTGCCACAAAAGAAGGCTCTGCTTACTTTCTCAGCAGCATTTCATGCATTACTACATGTTCTCATGGCACTGTCTCTATTATCTGGGCCATGTCATCTACTACATGAACCATTTGCAGACACATGCAAAACATGACATCACTCAGTACAACAGACAGTGAAAGTATCGCTGTTGTAAATAGACTATAATGCACTTTGGCTTTATCACTTTGGAGATGCCCCACTAAAGTAACACAAAGCATCATTAATATGAAACAAAAATGTCACTTAAGGCATTAAAAAGATTTAAAACAGAGAAACAAGCATAGACCGGACTAAAATAGCCGGTGCACAGCAGTCAGACAGCGTGTGGATCGGCTGTTTGCAGGGAGGTTCAAAAGAGGAAAAACAACCACTGCCCAGCAAGATAATTTGCCAATCTTTCCAGGGATTTTGACTGTTTTGGATACATGAGGATACACACAGCAAAAATGTGTGCTAAATGAGAGTTTAGGGGGCATAAATGATAAATGGCAGAATAAAAAAATCGTACTGTATCATCTGGTTGAGCCAACATTGTTCTAAACTCAAAGTGGGCTAATTATGCAGCTTTCTGTGGCAAAACTATCATTTGCCTAGTATTAATACCTGGCTATCTCAGGGAAAAAGCTAGTCAGGTGCCTTTGTGGCAACCATATTTACTAGTGACATGGGTCTTAAGCAACCTCACTTAAAAAAAACCCCCTGAACTATCTCCTTAATCTGTTGTATGTGGTTTGGCTAAATAGATCAGACAATGTGATCCTATCAGAACAGCTATGCTTTATTATACTGCCAGGAAAACAAACATCTCAAATCAACTGACCACTTCACTGTCAGAGCATACCCTAATATTATGGTATTATTTGGTTGACTAAAAGTAAAAATTTATTTATTTATTTATTTTAAAAAACGTTTTTTCCCCATGGAAATGACAGATGGCTAACATTTTCAGACATATGTTTAGTCACTGTCATTAACGTTGGATTCAAAACAAATAGCTATAGTTACTGAGAAAGTATCTCATTCTACCTTCCATGTAATAAAAGAGATTTTAAAGCTATGACATAACAGCTTGACACCTTACACAGGTTAATTCATTCCCATTAAAAATGTAATCTCATTCTAAAATCTACCTTAATTCACTAGATTACACAAGTCCAACCCAGACGCTGTTGTAACACTGTAATGCTTTAATAGATGGGGGTGTGTTGGTTTTGGATTTTAGCTGATTAAGTGATGAGACGGTGATAAGCTCATTCAGCACCTTTCCAAGGTCAGGTTATGAATAACAAGATAAAGTATAAACAGAGAAAACCCTGCAGGGGTACTTAAAAAAAAAGAGACAAGTGTTTTCATTGTTAGCTTATTTTTGAACACTTCACAAACCCAGATCATCTTATTTGAGGTCTGTCTAAGCACTTAGCCCACAAGAAGGCAAATAAATCTCGGTTATTGGTCTCAAAGGAAAGCCAAGTATGTGAATGACACATATTCACAGTTTTGAGGCGAAGTTGTTACAGGTTCAGGCGCATCAGACTAAGTGCTAATTATCAGTCAAAGAGGTCAAAGAGGATTTAGGGTGTGTTGGGAACAGACAATGGGATGTCTGAGAAATTCTTGGAGCAAATTTCCTGCACCTTACTAGCTCCCAGATAAATCCTGTCCACACCGTCTGGACGTCTGGCTCATCTGTGCCACCTCTGTTTGTTTTTCTGTCTGGTTTCTCCATCAGTGACCCCACCCAACCTAAGGCCAAGTTTAATTTAGCTGTGCATTTTATGGACTGCTTCCATACTTCATGACATGTCTAAAGATATTAAACAGGTCGAGATAGATTACAATGATGACGTCAGTTTGGGAGTTTCAAATCCACAACGACAAATCTTCAATTCCTTTGGAATCTTAAACTCTGACACTGACCAAATTATATCGCAGATGAAAAACACCATAATTTTACTTGAGGACATAACAGTCAGCAAATACTTCCTGAAATTGGGAGGTTATGATTAGAAAATTAAAGGCATGACCCCAAAGAGAATAAAAAATAGATATGCAAAAAAATGAAATTTGAAAACCTTGACCAACTGTAATTTTAAGCTCTGCAGTTAGCTTCTGTCTGTATGTCTATTAGATTCTTGAGAACAAAATATCTCAAGAATTAGATATGAAAGGGGAAGGCCAAAAGGTCAAGGCCGTTGGGCCCCATACTTTTTCCTTGCTTGTGATTAATCTCAAGAACACTTTGAGGGATTCCTGTCAAACCTTGTATGAATGTCACTAATTTCCTCTCTAATTTAAGACCAAAAGGAAATGATATGTTATGATAGAGTCATTGGGCTTTATTTTCATCTCTTTGTTGTGAACATGATGTTCCAAGATTACATTAGAGAAATATGTTTCGTCTGAATGTCCTTTCTGAATAAAGAATAAACAGCTTTGATTTTGAAGTTCCAGGGTCAAAAGTAATCAGGCCCTATTGTTTACTCCTTGCTTACACAATTTCTTTAAATCATTATAGATATATATAGTTGGAGAGAGAGAGAGAGAGAGAGAGAGAGAGAGAGAGCAACTGCCTTCAAAAGCACAAAATATGTAAAATGTCTCTCTTGAAACATTGGTTAGAGTACTTCTATCTTCTATCTCCCTCTGCCCCTAT
This sequence comes from Cetoscarus ocellatus, assembly GCA_037902135.1. Classification (NCBI taxonomy): domain Eukaryota; kingdom Metazoa; phylum Chordata; class Actinopteri; order Labriformes; family Labridae; genus Cetoscarus; species Cetoscarus ocellatus. The sequence continues at coordinate 1,276,984 of JBAMNC010000948.1, read as the reverse complement.
TGCGAGGCCAGACCGGTGTGATGTCCTACCACAGTTTTTTGTCTGTAGTTTTAGGCCTATTGGCTGGGGTGGCAAGCTCAATGCAGAGCATAGTCAGTAGGCAGAATGTCCAGAGAGCATGGTGCTGACCAGAACAGACCAAATACCACAGAGATGACCGTCCGCCAATGGAAGCAAACTGGGCTCACAGCCTTGAAGTAACAGGAGCTCCAACAGATCATCTCAGACAAAGTGAGAATACAGCTGGATCAGGGGTACTCGTATGTGAAAAATAACATTAGCATTTGTAAACACTGTACTAAAACAGTTATTGAAATGTAATAATTGAAGTCAAATTAAGGCAAAATATGGGCTCCTTGAATATTACGAACATTAGCAACAACTAACGATTGATTATGAACCAAATACATACTCGAAGTTTAAGTGTATTACTGCTATTTCTCTTAAAATAATGTATAAATTCATACTTTGTATGCAAGAATTCATGGTCTTTCATGATACCTATACTAAAACATTGCCATATCGCTTAGAGGGAGGGTTGATATAGTCTGGATCCACCATAGCATGGTCAGCATGTACGTAAGGACTTTAACATTATGAGTCCCTTGGCATGGCAGTGGTAGATTGTCATTCAGTTGATTTTTCCTTTGGCAAGAAATGAAAAAATAAAACAGTCACACCACTGCATCAGCAGTTTCAAAACATGTGTTCATGTTCATGATTATGATTAGTTAGCACTGATTGTTTATCCCCAGACCCACATCTCTATTTTTTGTTGTTTTATTGATGGAGACAATGCAATGCTAACCTTCAGGTTAGCCCTCAAAGTTACATCATCCCTGCTCCACCCAATGCACCTGCAGGATTAATTCGGTAGTTCACACCCTCGAGTCCTTCCATTCTGATAATTAGTCATTCAGCGGGGCAGTTAAACAGTTAATTAGAGAGTCATCTAGACAGCAGTGAGTGAGCTGTTCCATCTGCCCAGTATGTTCAAAACATCCCTGCTGGTTTGGTTTCAATTTGTGACCACTGCTCCTCTTTGTTTTGACTTTTAAGACTCTCTGCTCTTGCCATAGAAAACAATTTTGCAGCTTTTTTGATTGGTTGCAGCTGGAGTGGGGGAACGGATTACTTGAGATGTCAACATGGGGACAAAAAAAAGTGGAGCTCTGCTGTCTCACGTTGCCTTGAAATCTCACACTTTGAGCACAGATTGCCAGACTTCATTTATAACTGACAAAAACTGTGATTGAGTTTGTTTTTCCATGAGGTGTTTCAAGCATCTGTCATCTATTGAGGCATCCAGTCATCTATTACCCATCATGCACTCCACAAGGGAAAGGTTTGAGTCCAGCATTTTTGGAAAAAAAAAAAACTATTTTTGCTGAACTAATGCTGCATTTCATGTCAGGATGTAATGTTTAGGTTGACAGTCAAGGATGAAACACTTCATTTTGAGTATGTAATCATGTGCACTTTGCTAGTGTTCAACATGGGCTGACAGTGTGCACGCTAACAGATGTACAGTGAGCTGCAGAGGAACCCTTTACACCAACTTGTCCAGAGTCCAGCCTAGCTCTCAGCCCGTGTTTCTCCTTCCCCTCGGGGACAGCAGCTGGCAGGCCGCCCCGTGTTTTTGTCTCAGACACGCTATGCCTGCCTGCCGATCGCAGTTCCTCAGACTGCAGTTTTTTTTTCCCCTCACTCTACCTTAGCCAATCACAGCACTGCTCAGGTCGCCACAGAGGCCAGACAGGGCGGTGTCCTGTGTGCAGACGGAGTGGAAGAGGAGCTCACGTGAGACCTGTTTGTTTGTTAGGGGAGATAGAGAGACGAAAGGAAAATGAGACATGGTTGAGAGAAAAAAAAAAAGGAGAGAGGGTGTTCAGGCGGGAAAACCAGGAAGAAAGAGAGAGAGAGGGGGAGGGATACAGGGGAGGGACAGGAGGGAGGAAAGCAGCACAGGACTGGACTCTGTTCT